>OU015463.1:13399725-13922225 GCA_907164805.1 Brachyptera putata | reverse complement strand
TCCTCTGATTCATAAATGAAAGTTGTGCTGAAATCCGAACAAAGGCAATAGAACATCACCAGAAGAAACATCGTACTGCCTCTCTTCAAACAATTTTATATTATATATTTTATTCCACAATAACAAACTGAGACGAGAAGATGTTTGTCTTATATTATGATATTGTTATTATTCGCATGCATGCATCCTCTGCGTGCCAGAAGTTTTGTGGTGGTTGCGAGAATCAGTGTCTATCTCTAGTTCATTGTTGTCACACCATCAGTGCTTTCTACTTTCTAGTGATGTGCCAGTGCGACTAGCCCAGAAAATTCGTTGGGTTTGAGTTTGTAATCTCAACAAATGTACGTCACGTGATTTTAGATCCCGACAGTCATAAAAATATCACTTCACTATTCAAATATATTCGAAAAGATTCACTGAATTTTGAATTTTATTGTACTTTAATTTGAAAAAATGGTAAAATCCGCAATATTTGAAAAGTAAGATATAAATGTACCAATTGTTCAACTTTGAAAATGTTAGACAGCATTGATGATACATATTATAAAGTAGGAGGAAGAACATTCTTTAGGACTACAGGAGGTTGAATTGAAAATTTCGTTTTTGACGAGTGCAGATACGGTTTTCACTCTCAATTTTTGAAATATCAACTTGTATTAATTATTTTGTATCTTTAGTGCCTTCATTGTAGGATTACTAAATTAAAAGGTTGTATTCATTGACGCGCTGGAAGGCCGATCTTTTTTGATATATTTTATATCAGCTCTATTATGTATATGTTCATATTATATTCATTGGCGCAACTATTAAATGTATTGAACACTTTTATATCATGACCGGATGATCTGTGTATATATACATATTGACTATTCCCAATTTTCATTTAGTTTGTCTATCATTTCTATAGCCGCTCATGTAAAGTCCTATTTAGCTGAGATTGTGTTTTTTACGTGGTGGTCTAAATGCATCCTCCTCCATGTTTCGTATCATACTATAGGCAAATGCAGCATAGACCTATGCGTTGTAAGATGAGGCATATATCTATATGGAGATTAATGGAACATCCTCACACCTTGGCACATATAAAATATACTTCATTCGGTAACTATAGAATCCAGCAACATTTTCCTGCTATTATTTTTATCTACTTGATGGGTATAAAACATATATTAAATTATTCTATTCAAAACGGTTGGCTAATAACTTTATTTTACGTTTTTAAATAGTTCATTTGTAAGTTTTCTTATTTTACATTCTACATTTTGGTTCATGTATTCTCATCCATTGATGTCGTTAATAATTTTACTGGATTCAAGACAAAGCATATTTCTCTATTGTCCAAGTGTTACCATTTTCTTCAAACTTTTTTCAATACAGCGTCATTGCTGCAAAATAGTTTTAAAAGGAGATAAAAATAAAACTTGACATATTGTAATTGGAGTAATTACTTCAATTTCTAAAATGGCAACGACAGCTAGTTCAATTTCATGCATCGCATTCAAACTAAATAAATGTGACAAAAATGTTCAAAATTATATTGTAGAAGTATTGAAAAAATTACATTTCTGGACAGTTGTCGAAAAACTGAATAGGGCCTACACAGCAGGTCAAATTTCTTCATCTTAAAAAACTTAATTTCTTAATTAAAAATAGCTACAATATATAAATGAACTCATATTGCCTGTAATCGAATCAGGTAATTGCAAGAGCATTGCTGTAGTGACTCTACTTATTTATAGCCGTAGTTTAGTGTCCATTATACTGCTAAATAACCCTCTTTAGCTATTCATAACAATTAACATAATATTACAACCTACTAATACAATAACGTATCTAGATAAACAACGTGACTATATCATGATATAGTTATGAGGTGGCAACAGCCAATGCTGGGTGAAGGGGGGGAGGGGGTCGTCATGGCTACAATAGTTTGTGTCATCCCCACCCACTGACATGACTATCCGGTGACTAACCCTACATGGGGGGGGGGGGGGGGGGTAGGTCGCCGCGTACACACACTCTAACAGGGTGGTGGACAATCAAATGGGTTGGATCAAACTTCCTCTTGCGAATGACTTGTGACTGTTGGATCTTTGTTCACTCTAGTCACAACGTCAACATATCCACATGATTGGAAAACAAAACTAATTTAAGATGAATGACTTTTGTCCGATGTTAATGGTATTAAGTGGCAAATTTCTTCTGCACTTTGCTAGAAGAATATATAGGTTGGAATCTGATTTGTGGCTAACAAGAGGCAGGTCCCTGTTAGCTAAGATGTTCATTGTTCGATGAGGGAGAGGGATTTATAACTAAGCAACACACCAAGAACCCGAGGGATATTATAGGGTCTGTGCTATTTAGTGTTTTTTAAGAGTTACCATAGGGAGTTTCACTGCGGAGTTTTAATTCGATTCGTCTTTATTTTCCCGCTATATCGATTCAGACCGCTTTCGATTTGATAGCTTACTTCTGGTTTGGTGAAGGTATTACGATGATTCGAATGGTTTACTGATCTTTCGATGATTTGACCATCATTCTACGCCCACATAATATAAGTTGGGCGTTATGAAATAGATTGAATTGGTTTCATTTCATATTTTATCGTCAACTTATTACAATAAAAAACAAGTTAGACGAGTGGTCGAGTGGCTAGCATACTGAACTGTCATTCAGGAGTCCGTGGTCTGATTCCTGCCATGGCCGACAATCCTGACAGGAAATTAAATGTTCAATTGAGTTCATTTCATTGAGTGTTTTGAGAAGTGAGAAGTAAGCGGTCGTGGCCTGTTGTCAAGGAACCATCCAAGTATTCATCGCAACAGGAAACCACGAGAACTTATTTTTCTGTGTTCCCTGTTTTTTTCTGTTTTTTGTTGTGTTTTTTCTGTGTTCTTTAGTTTCCCTGTTTTCCTTGTTTATTTTTTCCAAAATAAAAAATCAAACCACAGTCTCCTGAATGCTTTTACACCAGAATAAAATTCTTCAGTGAGTACAGTTTTATTAATACATTTGTGATCTAAGTTTTGAAGTGATCTTTTCTGTTGTACATCTATCTTTTCCTCTTATTTTTTATTCATAAATTGTATGTCATATAATTATTTCATCGCTCATTCAAAGAAAATCGATTGAATACTATTACGTTTCTTATGATTACAAATTGTGTTTATTTCTTGTAATATCGAAGCCAATAATGTAAAAAAATGTGTAAATACCCTTCAAGTACGATTGAGACAGTATAATGAGTTAATGTTAATATCCATTCAAAAATACTACCCCTTTCCATCTTGATTCATGCAGGCAGGGAGGGTGACGCGACCCAAAGAGTCATGCATAAATAAAAGTACTCCCCTTCTATTTAGTTTATAGCCAAAGCTGACTCATAGCAATTCCATTGACAGAGGCCTTTAATCAAACATGTAATTCGCATTTATTCCGTTCTTTTCTTTTTGTGGAAACGCTTGAAGATTCCCTCCAAGCATTGATGCAAGTTAATAGTACGAACGAGAATTGGTTGAATGTTCATGATAGTCTAAATAGTGTGATCTTATTGATTCTATTTTTAAATTGACACTACCTGAAATTGTGTTACTTATAATACTATTATTATGATATGTGAATATGATGGAATAACTAGACAGTTAAAATTCTAACTGAAATTCTAATCAATGTCTGTGTTAATAAGGGGACATAAGAAGCTTTCTTTATATTTTTTTGTCTGATTTTTGTGTTTTTGTAATGTTTTATTAATTGGATGCTGCAAAAGTCATGAAATTATTGGAGATGGTTCTGATCAAATTATTTTCTTCATTTAGCACTCTGTAGGCCCACTTCCCAAATTTCAATGCGATTCACTTTTGTGCTTTTATTTCCAAATGCAGTTATTTCAAAATATTATTCTTATGATTGTTGGTACCAGAATCTCTAAAACTATTAAAGATAATCACTTCAGTATTCCACCACATGTAGATATAAGTATGCCATACTTGTGTAGAGATATTTGTATATTTATGTGATATAACATTGGTGATAAAAATTGTTTTTCACTTAAAAATGTAGTATTTTTTAGACATTGCCTAAAACAGAAAAAAATGCAATCAATTATTCATTAGGTCGTGGATAACTACTGTTAGTTACTCATTTTATTCATTTTATTTATTTCATTCATGTTATATATTTTATTAATTTTATTTTAGTTATTTTATTAATTACTGTGAAAAATGTGAGCATGTAACTTCTACAGTTTGTGAGAAACGGGTACCGAAAATGTACACATTTAGCATTGTCGGTACCATTGTTGTTATTGACATGACACTAAGCATTTCTTATGTCTTCTTAGTTCTCTTGGGTCTCTGATGATTTCTCACTTCACATGTTTTCAAAACACAAAGACATTTCAAACTATTACACTGTGATACTTTTAATCCACAGCTAAAGCCTTGGAGGATTGGAGGATTGTGTTGTATTTTCCTTATTTAGTATAGTGTATTATTGTGTTTCTTCAGCAAAGAATTTTGTAATGAAATAAAAAGATTTTACTTGTCTAAGGTCGGTATTACCAAGTCCAGCTAGCCTTATTCCGGGAGTTAGTGAAACCAAATAGCAATGGATATAAACAAGACATAATGAATAAATAAATTGGTGAAGATGGTGATACGCGGTGTCAACTCCCAGTGAAAGCTACTAGCACCCACGTTGGTAATTTGGATACTGAATTCAATGTTGGAGAAGCTTATATAGATTTTACAATTGAACACATAATGTTATGAAGATCAAGTTTAGTGTGAAAGAATTAGAATGTGTGGATAAACTGTTATTTTCTTTTTTTAATAACATCAAAACTTGATACAAAAACATTGTTCCCCAATTGAGGATATGTACGAAAGATTGGGTCGTTTGAACAGGGCACTACAAGGGCGATCTTACCATCCCAAAGAATAATTAAAAATAAGATAACTCAATGATCAAACGATATATCTTTAGGTAATAATTTCAGGGTTGGAAAACAATTCAAACATTCACAGTGGGGGGAAAATAAAATCTTGAATCTTCTTATTATCTTGATCTTCTCATTTTTCTTATTCTTGAAAACTTCTCTGTTCAACTGATTACCAATTGATTATATCCAATTTCGTGGGAGTTTTCAAGGGATTGTTTTTTCAAATCAAGGTATTTTTTCAATTGTAGACCTTGACTGATTTCTGTATTGACGTTTCTAGTTCCTCAGTTGCTTTTTTATTAAACAGCCATAATTGTTCTCGGTTTACTAGTGAATACTAGTTTCTTCTCTCATATATCAGATCTACGTTGTTATCCACGTACCATTGCTTCTTCAAATACCAATTGTCTGTAGTAGGAAAATTGTTATAAAGCATTACTCATATCTTATCAACAATTTTTTGGATTTTTTTTCCTCAACTCGAAATGTGTCCAGTTTACCTCGGATAGTTTCTGATTTATCATTGTATATTAGAAAAACTAGACATTATTTTCATAATCTTGGTTGATTTTGTTTGATGCTTATTCAGGTAACCAGTGAGCCTACTTGAATGAATCAATTCAGATACTTGACCAGGTAGGTTTCACTTCCCACTTCGGAAATATAATTATCTGCTGGTTGATCAGTACAATATGTATTTTCGTTTCGCTATTCGATGGCCCTATTTGATGGCTGGTGTACCCTAATTTTTTTTCGATGGCTCCCTAGTCCGATAGTTCCTAGTTCGATAGCCTACTATATTTAGTGAAACCTGGCCTACGTACTGGGTGTCCATCGAAGAAAAGATTATGGTAGATTCAAGACAGGGCCATCGAAGTCGTAACCGTATTTTCAGTAGGCCTACACTTTTCTGTGTTTATAGTTTCACCCTTCTTGGTGAATGATGTATCGTAATGGGAATTCCAAACGCGTTACGTAGATTTTCAATCTCGACCGCTTCTTCAATACTGACTAGAAAAGAAAACGTACGTTGAAATCGCTACTAATTACTAGATTTGATTATATCCGTTTCCAGAAAAAAGTTGCATGAATACCTTGTGTACGTTGTCAATAATGTTAAAAATTCCTACAGATTGATCTGTATCACAGTGAATATTTTGCTCCAAATTTGATTGCTGACAGTTCAAAATTCTTCTCCAAATTATAACCCGTATACAAATTATAAACCTTGCCAGAAATTTGTTCCAGACATATGTTGCGTCAGTGAAAAATTGTTTTTCAAAACCTTTTATGTCATAGAAAAGAATCTTCCTCTTCTGGTGAACCAATGTTCGCACAAATGACGATGTTTAAGCTTTCTATTACCGGTTCAAGTTCACTTCTACCTCTTTTCTTACTGACTTTGTATGTTCTTATGTAATATCCTAACAATGTCTTCAAACTGGACTCTGCTTTCCTTTGTTGTTTGTTAAATAGCATCTCCACAAAGCATACGAGGACCTGGGGATAAGTTAGACTTGCTCTCTTCTCCTACTGTTGGTAGAAAAATATACAGTTCAAAATACAATTGTGCAAAGAAATTCGAATCCAGTGTTAATTTGTAGTTTCTATCTCACATTACTCCATCGTTATACGATCGATTCGGACTGATGAAACATATTCTATTCTATTCTATTCACAAGCTATATGATACATTAAAAATAAAATAACATGAGTGCTGATTATTAACTTATATAAATTATTTAAAACTTATATTTCAATCTATTATTTTCTGGATTATTTTTATTCAATAAATCTTCAATAGTAGAATTATACATTCAAATTGATTCAAGGTATACATGCGGTATTTTTCGAAATACATCATTTCTATGGGATTTAAGTGCCCGGGTAATACATGCTGAAAATGACGAATATAAGCCTATCAAAACGGATTTTTTTTATTGCGTAGTATATCGTTCCAAAATCCACTTCAAGGTTTCGCGTGTACATATAGTTCAGTTATTGTCTTTGCCAATACTGTAGTGATATCGTAAGCTTTTGTTCGCCGAAGGTAATTCACGAGAGATGATATTGGAAATGGGCCAGTGCTACTTGTTCCGTCATATATATGATTCACATTGGCGGTAACAAGATTAGTACTAACTGATGTTCGCGATATGAGAACTGAAGGGGTGACCACAACTTGGCCATTACGTATGAATGATATTATATGATCAGAGTGATTGATTAATATAAGCTCTTTTGGCTTACACTTGAAGAAGATTTCTTTTTTCATTCTTTACATTGTGCGTAGCATATAAATTCAAATCAAAATGATGAAATGCTGGCAATTTAGTTTCGTAGGGTAGCCGATGACAGCATTATAAGTTATAACGCTACTTTATACTCAAATGTTTTTGTACTTTTGAGTTGTTCTTCAGTGAACGTTCTTGAAGTCATATGATACTAAGATATTTGTCGAAATTTACTCTTTGAGCCAAAAAAGTATAATATAATAAATATACAGAATTGCGGTTTCTAAAGTTCTAGATTGAATAACTTACGGCAAATTGGAAATGGATCTTAGCTTTTCGAGATTAATTTTCCCATATTTCATGAATTGCAATATAAAATTGTAAATATTGTATCTAATTTCAAATGAATTGTTCAGTGAAAAATAATTGTTCTGTTCAGCTCTAAATATATATAACTTATATTTAGTGGGGATAACCTGAGTTGCTCGAAACATTTCAACGTAGTACATATATATAATGCATTATTGTTATGAACTTTGGCATTTTTTTTATTTTGCAAGTACATCACAGTTCAATTCAAGTTTGATGAAAATGGATCTTATAAGAGAAACAACTGGCAATTGATTCATATTGTATCATATTCTATATGCATACCGGTACCCTACAGCTTGCAGAAAACATTATTTTGCAGCGCGTATCATAAAGACGACTCACTCATAATAATGGTCGTTTATAACAATAGACCTAACATTCTAAAGCACAGTTAACATCGTGGAACTCATTTCAGCAATCATTATATTTTGTTTGAAATAGTATAATCAGATTATAAAACCTACAATGGCGTAATGAATGGAGAATCTCGGTTAAATCGTGACGCGGGGTGACTCTTATCTCTCAAACGGCGTGGAAAACCGTGGAAAACACAAGAAAAATCGAGCGAACTCTTGTTAAATCTTTGCTCTTGAATTATGGAAAACATATATAGACTGCCCTGGTGGCTTAGATAACTTAGGCAATGTCTTAGAATTTGCAGTCAAGTGGGACATGGGTTGAGCTCTTCATCAACGTTCATGCATTTCACGCATTCTTATATTCCCAGATATTCTAGTTGTTAGTTAGTACGGCTAAAATCAAGTTTTATCAAATTTCATTTTTCAAATTGTTTCCAGCTGGTATAATCTTGGAGTTATTTTCAAATTTTCATCTTCATTTTGGTGTCAAGTATTCCTGATTTCAACTATTGTGTTCTATATTTTAAATGGTGTACGATTAAAGTATGGAGAAATGCTCAAATTAATCACTTTCACGGTTTGACTTGTGGCGCACGTAAAAACAAAATTTTAAGTTCAACGTGCGAACGACTATTTCAAGTATGTGAACATAGAAAGAGGTAGCTCTGAAAAGGTGGTCACTATGCACAGGCCCACAGAAAATAGAGGGCATCACGTACTCTCGCACTTCCCCTGTTTCCAACGTTCCACGCAGCTCTGTGCAAATCTTCAATTACAGGAATATCATCTTCAGATTTTGAAAGCATATTAGGCTCAATTTTGAACCTTCCGAACATATCATCAATGAACCATATATTACAGGTTGCTTCAATTGAAGGAGAACAAAATGATGATAAATGAGGATTCGCGTTTTAGACCGCTAAATCCTCTGTTTTGTATATATATATATATATATATATATATATATATATATATATATATATATATATATATATATGTAAATATATATATATATATATATATATATATATATATATATATATATGAAGATATGATATGTCAGTGTCATAGCTGTTTACATTAATTTTCATTGAAGTGATGTACTACTCAGCCATGCTGTTTGAAATCAAAGATCATGCATTATTTAATAATCTAGATATCGACATAGCCGTTTACAGGATCTTTTATTAAAAATTGTACATTTTTAGTTGCAGTAACATTTTGAAGAGAAACATTTCAGAAAATATGATACAGGGCATATTATTGAATCTATGAAATATATAATCAAATTCACATAATCAAATTTGTTTCAATAGCAAAAAATGTTTCTCCATGGGATCGATTAAAGAAAGATTGAAGATACGATATAAGATAGTATACGTAGCCTTTCTCCTTTCGAATGAAATACTGCTAGAAGCATTACATGCCTATACGGTTTACCCATAAACACCTAAATCGTGTATAGTGACTGATATCCCTTTTGCTTCCATACTTCCCGTTGGTTTGGTATTATTCAACCTAAGCACGACTCACTGTATATTATCGGCATTGGATTGGGAGCTGTGCCCCAGTATGGGGGGCTGTCCGATTGCCTCCCCCCCCCCGCACTTCCCTCGCGACTCACCTCTACCCCGTTCAATACGCTTTGCTACCAGCACATCTGATTTATAACCAAGCTTAACTGATAAGATATTTCACATTGAAATACAATATTAGCGAGTTTTGTTGTCAGTCGGGCTTAGGCATGAGATGAAAATGTCAATGCTGTATAGCGAACTAGTAGTATACAGTTGAGGCTAAATATGTATAATTTGTATTTGTATTTCAATTGGTGTAGTCCATAAGAGGATTGTGAGTTACTAGTACAGAGTACAGTAAATACGGACCAAAGGTATTAACCGACAGTGTAGCTTTTAAAATGTCGTCTTATTCATTGCGTATAGGTAGTATACAGAGAGGTGAAAAGGATATTATAATAGTCTAGTCCTGTCAAGTAAATTGTATAAATACCTCACAAACGACTTGGGACGGCCAGTTTGAGTACGATTTAGTGAAAGATTATTTTAAACGAATGAAAAGACAACTACGAAATAAAGGAAATGAACCAATCAACAAAATTCCCTTTTCCATGGCTTACTTGCGATTCAATAATTCATGGTCTTCCATCTGTGAACGTCTGGGTCTGTGTAGATATGCCTATATTCTGCCTTATTGCAGTAAAGTTCGAATTAAATTCATTGTATTCCAAATTATCACTTACCCTATGTATTGAGGTGGAGGCTGCTTGTACACTGTAGAGGTAACCTTGGTTCTAGGCCTAGCCTTGGGTGTAGGCCTAGGCTCGGAAACTCTGGTCAAGTTGAGAGTGGTTTCGATGTCCTCATTCGGCAAGGATGTTTTTTTGAACGTCACTCATGTATCGCCCCACATTCTCACGCCTACCACCCCCCACCCTGAAATACATTAGCTGTTGGTGGCACACGGTTGAGAATTAAACCTTAATTCACATATACTAGGCAAAAGCAGCGTATGCGTTGAAAGATGAGTGAGATATCTATATAAAGTATAATCAAAAACTCTGCACACATTGACTTAAGTTAAATACAATCCATTTGGTAACTTTCGAATTCAGAAGGTAGTGAATCGCGGCAACATAGTTCTGATATCATTTCCATCCATTTGATGAATAAAAAACATTCACTTAATCATTTTCTTCAAAACGGCTCTTCCGAATTGCATAAAAGTTTGTAATAATGTGTATCATTTATGTGTTTATAACACATTCAGTGAAATCGTGAATTTTTTTGGAGAGATTTCAATTTGAAAGTTTTCCATTAAATCTTATGGGGTTTTTGATGATGTTAATCAGAAATTGTCCAACCAATTCGATCCAAAAACTATACAGCTCTACGTTGGTTGGATAAGTCTTCCGTCTCCATGTACAGAAAAGTTCATTTCGATCAGTCAAACCGTGCAATCTGTGCAGTGCTTACTTACAAACAAACAAACAAACAAACACAAAAAAACACCCAGACAAAGCTTCATAAGAGTGGGATATGGAGGTCTTCGCCTTCGCTCATCTAATTACATGCTGTTCCCTACTCTGAGCGTACTGTCGAGAGCTACTTTCATATGAAAATAAAACATTGAACACATTTACTATAACGTTCCCAGATATTTAATAATTGATTATATTTTCTAACATGAAAGTTCGTAAGTAATGAAAGTCAAACCAATTAAAAATCCTAATTAACTAATGTACTCGTCTGGATAATAATTATCAATACATATTTAAAATGTGTACCAAATGTCAGATCTTGACTCCAGCTGAGGAAGTGGAATGTGAAAGAACTCGTATAAAAACTAGTTAATAAGACGAGTCTACTCACTGCTTTACTATATATGAAAGTCCAGACTTAATGTACTTCGATAATTTATTGGATTTCAAGACTTTTTTACAGTAATGCATACGAAGATTTATTCAAGTTTTGTTGAAAAGTTGTTTAAAAAAGAGATAAATTTCATTTAGGAGGAGCTTCAACCGTTCAGCGGGGTTCAACGTTAGCAATTTATCGTCTTTGTTGGAGAAACAAAGATGACTAATGTAAATAAATGACAATAACTTTTCAATGAATATTATAATCTAACATAAATATGCTTTCATCATTATACATTTTCCTTATTCGTTTCCTTTTTTCGTTCTTATGCAAATAATGTTTGAAGCTTATACACACTTTCTTTCCCGAAATCTTATTATTCCGTTTTATATATTCACATTATTTAAATGTCTGGATTACACCGGATACAGGATTCATTGTAGGGATACCACCCGTTTCTTCTCCTGAATTGAGTCATGGTTCATTTTGTCTGAAGTCAGAATCTTTGCCGGAACTATGCACTTAGGAAATGGACCACCAGAATACCACAGACTAAAATTAAGATCCGAATAGTATTAATGGATTTATAGCAACCCTTGTGAATTTGGTCATACTGAACATTTGTTGTGTCATCTCACATTAAATAGAATATATATATCAATATTATATACGGACTATTAATCAATTTGAATCTTAAACTGTTTTGGTTTTATTGATCGCTATAGTTAGTTGAGATCCACCGCACGTCACTAACATGGATGTTAATTAGCTGTAGAATACCACTACTGACGACATTGTTTCACTCAAGAGTTTGTAACGCAAAAAAGTTTGTGCATCAAAACTTTATACGTAACCTAAATCGTTATTGGCACGCAACTTTGTACACGCTATTAAATCTCATATCTGGTTGACGATGGGATGGGAAAAGTTTCACTCTGTCATGTGATAATAATAATGTTATATTATTTCGTACACAAATACTTACCATCAAAAATAACTATGGGCAATTAACACAATTGCCCGGGCGTAGAGAAATTGACACAATTAAGTATGGTAACACATGATGTTCGGTATCAGATGCCCGGTTTATAATAGTGTATGTTCATATTTATGAAAGACTCGGAGATTTTTATTTTAAAGTTTTGATATTCGTGAAAACAGTTTTTTTCAGAATGAAGGTTTATGGGTTAATAATAAATCAAATGTATTTTATTATATAATACATCGTCTTTTTAGTTATAACAAATTGTCGTTTTAGTTTTGACATATTATTAAATCCCGCTTGAATTATGTCATTGAATTATGTTTGGTGTTCCATGATTTTGTCTTTGCATATAATATAGTGTTTTCATGCATATTGGTGTGAATGTATGAAAATGGTCATTCTTACAAATTCGTGTGAAATACATTTTTTACAGGGTGAAGTAAGAAAATTGCTTTGTGTAGTACGGTGGCCGTCCCATAAAGTGGTCGATCAAAATATGCATCCTGAAGATGATATGCTGATATTAAATACGCACTAGAAGTAGAAAGACAAATGGGATGCACACGCACTCCACGCATAGTCTACGGAGAATAGTGGTAAAATGTGCGTAGATTTGATTTTTATCAGAATTTAATTTTTTGGATTAAACCATTTTAAGTTATCGCACGTGTACGTGTCTAGAACTTGCGTAAATCTTCGATTGCTGAACCTGTTGATTTTATTTATACGGTACACTGTTCAGGCTATTATGAAAATTTGATCTTTGAAATTCGTAAATTTTTTAGAAATATGATTTCGAATTCTTTCCACATTCCTTAATTTTGTTATTTTGTAAATTTTCCGTCATACGTTAGTTGTATGAAGTTTCTCAAAATTTCTAACTGTATTTCTCAAAATCTCTACAGTTTGGATACGACACGATAATAAGTTTTGACTTTGTTGTTGAATTTGACTTTCTGCTTTTGTTCAGTGGAGAACTTGCTAAATCTAAAACAATAGCACTGGTAGCTAGGTGGTAACGCGTTTGCTCGATGCGCCCGGGGGGTAGATAAGTCCTCGATTCGATCCCCGCCACGGTGATACTGTCCATTTGATCAGATATGGTTCGTTGTCTTCTTCAGAAACCTGGGTGAATGCTGGAATAGTTCCTTCAATGTTGGCCACGACCGTTTCCCTTTCATTGTCCTTCCCATCACCTGAGGAATCTTATTCCATCATCCCATCACCTAAATAATCATTCATTTGACGCCAATAGATCTTATTTATCATAGTGCGTCGTTGAACACAATATAAAAACAACTAAAACATTACTAGACAGGATCAAATATCAGTACGATTATTTTAAATATCGTAAATGAGTAAGTAGAGTATTTGAACATTCCATGTGTTACCGGTAGAAAAATAATAAACGTGAGTATGTTATCCAAGGAAATAAGAAACCTGGCACCTCCACCAATATAGTTTATCATACTCGAAGGTCATATATATGGTTGGAAAAAATGTCTGATACCGAAACTAATTTGAATATTCGTACTAGAAAAAAAAAGTTTCATTAAAAAATACAAACAATTATATAACTGAACTAATTTGAATACTTTTACTGGGAGAAGAAAGTATTATTTAATATAGTATATACAAATAATTATATAACTTGTACATGTGATAGTTTACCTCCGATCTAGCTCCAAAATAAAGTGCAGGGAAATTGTTTTCCCTTTCTTCAAATCTGTGTTGTCTAGAGTACATTCATCATCTAAAACTTCTCTATGTGTTAATTAAAGGAAAGTTGAAGACAATTTATGTGAATTCAAATGTGAAAGACTCGAATTCAAAAACCATTTAAAATGTTGTACATTAATTTTTATTGGATAACTTTCTCTGCACCACTTGCACAGAGACTTAACTTTAGTTTCAACCACTGTAAGAAAGTAGAGAGATTTTGCGCCAAAAAGCACAAGATATCTCCTTATCAAGATCAACTCAGCTACTTAACTATATACTTTATTCTCATCATGGGTTCTGTACTACTACTAAATGTTCACTATAAAATGATACGGGAGAGTTTTCAAGAACCATCTCAGTTGGTTAAGCACGTTGAACTGAAATCTCCTACTGTAAGCCATAGTAGGATGTTGGGTTCGAATCCCACTACGCATTGGTATAATTAAGTAAGTTTCTAAAATCATCAAAGTAGAGTGACAAAAATACGTTACTATATGAACGAAGAAGTGGCATGCAAATTCTATTATAATATTTTATCAGAATAATGTCACCGATTTTTAGAATTTTGGTGGAAAGAACGACTACAACAGTTTTTATATCCTTGTTGAACACTTTTTGTGTGTTGTAAATATTAAATATTCGTCAATATGCTTTTTAATTTGAAGTTATCAGAATGACGCTGACATGATCCAATCTGGAACATTTTAATTACTTCATTTAGTAAGTAGTTCACATTAGTTTCTTGTGTATCAATTAGGTTATTCTACGTGTAAAGAAAATACATAAAAAAGCACGAAATTCCCATCTCGTTCGAGTGGACTGATTTTTTCATTCATTAACAATTGTGAATTGTGGTAAAATTATAGTGTAAGGGATACCTTATGATTGATTATTAAGATTATATACATATCGAGTGAATTAAAACTGAAACAGTAAATATAGAGAGAGTATGTAGGAAGTCATATATACAAAATGGTTACAATAGAGAGTAAGAAAAACTCGGATCCAATTGCACACTTGTTATCGGTCATTAATCATTGACTCCACTCGAAAAAACGGAGCATTGCGAAATTCTTAAATCCATTTCACAACTAGATCGTTGAATCTTCTAGTATGAAACGAAAAAGTGTTAAAATTCCAGACAAAAAACTGACAAGCTGTTCAAACTTTATAGAAGCTAAAAAGCTGAGCAAGACTTTCTCGATTTTGTTTTGGACTCTCGGCGTAAATACCAATAAGATTAACTAGGATAACGCCATATCTAGTGCCATCTTATTTCCATCTCAATTTATTAAGATTAAACATTCTAGATGTATACGTTCGTCTCAATTGTTAACTCGAAATTGTCATTGTACAAGCCTTCCTGAATATAAAAAGTGATAAGAAATATCCGGAAATGGCCAATCCGTATTTAAAATATAATCCCACGTAATATCAAAAGTAATGAATTTCAAAATACAGAACCCTGTTGTAAAAATGTTAACTTGACGTTATAAATGTTATCGTGTGTCAAATAGCCTATTTCTTTTCGTTTTTTGTAGCATCTTGATTATTGTTAGACACGATGTTGACATTGCCGCACGAGACCCATTGCCTCTTCCTATCGGGTCAAGACCATCTAATTTATAGGCTCTTTCAACTGTACCCACTTCACATCAACGATATTTAACAAGGCTTTTATTGGACATTGAGGCCTACTCAAATAATACGTACGGTAGACCAAAACAACATCGAATATACATCACAAAATAAATGTAGTTACCTTCTTTTTCATAATTCAGACTCGTTCATGTAGATTGCTCGCAATACACTCTCACAATATGTAGCATCACTCTCCATGAACTGAAATTCCTCAGGGAATAAACTGTTTACTTGCTGAACGAACAGTATGGGACTAAAGGTGAGTGATCTTCTGCTCTGGAATTCGATATTATTTTATTCTGTTATTTTATTGAAGTTTATAGACCAATGTAGGGATAATCAAATTAGTGAATAGACCACTTCGATCCGTGGAATCATGAGAAAGAGTAGGTCGTGACCGGATATGAAATTAATAATATAAACCAAACATCACGGTAAATGAGTCACATCCTGTATATAGGCTATACTCACCGCACAACAGTGCTATAATTGTGTGGTCCACAATTTGAAACGCCACTTGACTCTATCATGACGTGATAATGGCGGTGATATCAGTGGCGTAGGAAAGCATGTTGGGCAGATTGCCCGTTCGGAGCAACACACTTTGACATGAAATTGAGGGGGTGGTTTGACGGAGAAGGGGGATGAAATACGTACCATAATACTGAAGCACCTTTGGAGAGATTCAGAACTCTGGTGACCTGAAAATTGATGTCCTTCATTAGTTGTGATGATGATGCATTGTTGTTTAACGACCGTGCAAGGGCCACTTGAATTGTATGTCGTGGGACATGATCAACATGTGCTCAAAAGTGCTCACCTGTTGACCGAACTATAGCACTATGACGTGATTTTTGACATGTTTCAAGACACACAGTGACATGAAACCACACTACCCACGCTTTTTGTAATCCAATTAATGTAATTGTAATGTAAATTAATGTAATTAATGTAATTCAATTAATTTCACATCATGCTAAAAAGTCATTTACAATGCAATGTCAACTTAAACTTATTACTTATACGTGGTCGTTGTCTTGAGCAGATATATAACGTAATATTTGAAGTCTCTATTAGCCGAACATAACCCAACTTAACTCAACTTAACCCAACATAACCCAACTTTTTGTGATATTACATTAATATTAAATAGAAGGTATGACATTAATAAAACTTATAAATATAGAGCGTAATGTTATTTTATGTCTTTACTTGACATAGTTGGCACCAGCTAGGCCTGCGAATCAAAATATTCGATTCGTAGTAGTACGAACTAACAAAGAGAAGAACTAATAAATGACTGCCAATGTCAGCTTTCAGCCTGCCCTTTCCCTCGCACTTGTTTGGGGTTGATAGATTCGGCTTTTTCATTGGTTGCTTTTCACGGTGAACTCCAACTTGAACGTGGAAGCTTGTAGCTTGCTTGCTAGCTAATAAGTTAACGGCTTACGACAATAAGTTAGCCACATGCATTGTTGATCTAGTCAAGTCACTTTCCATAAGCCAAACATGTTATCAGTTAACGCTTAAGTTGGAAGTTTAAGTTAACGGTGCATTGTGAATGGGCGAATATATGTTTTTAAATACGCACCACGGTGAGCCAATAGCTTACAATACTTATTAGTTGACATGCAGCATTGAGATAAGTATTATCACTAATTAGGCCTACGAGGAAAAAAATCACGAATATAATGTAATGGAAAACAAATCGACATTTTTGTCGGGATTTTTCTCAACACTGGTTTCAAACGTTTTCTGTCTCCTACAAGTTTAGTTTTAGTCATTTGGAATGCAAATGATTGAAAGGAAAACGTTTTTTTGGTTTAGCCCTAATGGGAATTGAGTTTCTGCTTCTACAAAGTTATTGATCGTGATCTCATGGGATGTGAATACACTTAATTTAATTGTAGGCAATAAAGCTCTTCACAAACTTGAAACAGTTTACCTGAGAAATATGTTCGTGCTCATTTTCTTATAACTTCAAGTAGAGTTGGAGGTGATAAAAGAATGTAAGAAATTGCCTAATGGTATGTTACTGATGATACCTTCTTTCATTTACATTTATAACTATCTTGAGCTTTAGTTTTATAATATTCCTTCAATTTCACTACTTTTGTTACCGGTATATATATACATATAATTAAATTAGTTTAATAATATTTTAGGATTTGTTTATAATCACGTTATCACTTTTGTAAATACCCATTGTACTTGTATGTATTGATTTGATCACGCTGTACCATTTTGGTATCCCGCTTTGCGGACAGCCGTCTTATAAAGACTTCCTCTCTCTTTTAGCTACGGATATGAAAAAAGCTACGGATTTGTTACTAAATTATTGAATGTTATTCACGGAAGTTCATGATTAAAACTGTTATCGATTATTACCGAAGTCATGCTCTGAGAAGATTTTTGTAAGTATCTTTTCATTCGTCATCTTTCATCATCATCATCCGTTCATTCGGACAGAAAATATATGACCTATAGTAGGTCTATTCAACATTGCAAATTTAAAATGAACTAATTCAGACGTGTTTATTAACTACATTTTTTTTTAAATTTCAATGTTGAATAAGGTCCCGACCAACAGCTAGGTTACACGGGGGTATAAATGAGCCGGGGATAATGAAATGATGGAGAGAGAGGTGAAAGGACGTTTACAAAAACCCACGTCTTATGTGGGACTCGAACCCACGCCCGACTTGACTTCAGTTACTATACCGCAAACGATAGTTGACTCGCAATACAATGGGGTTGGTGACACTGATTGAATGATATATTAAATTGTTCTGAAATTAATAAAATTGAATTTAGTTAATTGTTAAATAATGAATTTAAATATATTGTGGAAAGCAGAGTACGTGCCCTGCGCCACTGCCTACCTTGATGTGATTGAATTTATTCAATGTATATTTTCTAATTCATTTTTAAGTAAATGCCGGTAATACTCAATTGTTTTGGAAACCAATCAATCCACTAGTCTACGAGCAACTATAATATATTTACACAAATCCAATTATATCGAGACATTGTTGATTTAGATCAAATTAAACTGGCTTATGCTAATAATGCTACACAGTTTCGGAATCTATATTTACTGTATTACATTCGTATGATGGCTACAGGCAGCTCAATTAACGTATGAGCTAATAATGTAAGACTACAGAAGACTATAAAACGGCAATTAAACAATTCTGTTACAACACGTTTCACCAGTATATCCTTGAAGATCCTTCCTTAATTCATGATCCTCAATTAAAACATCCCGAATTATTGATAACCTGAAGCACGGAATTCTGATAAAACTCTTATTAGCCAACAGAAAGCACTCAATTACTATATATGTATACATAAGGTTTATTTTGGGCTGAAACCTAGATTGAGTTCACTTTCAGTTTTCAAAACTCGATGCATTCCCTTTAACGTTGGAATAGATTCGTCAGATTCAATTTCGAACATACTTTTCGAGGGATTGATTTCAAAGATTGAGTTCAAACTATACCTGTTTGGTGGACCAGAAAGTTTTGAGCATGATAATGAGTTTGTACAAACACGTTCATTTTCTATTTTTTTTATTAAGTAGCTGCAAACCTGAAAAGCCATAAACTCGCGAGCGTTTGGCGACAGAATTGTGTGAGCGAGGGGAAAAGAAGAATCGTCAATTATTGACACAATCTCTTTCTCTGTGTGTTAGTGATCAAAAGATGACACAGCTACTGCATGGAAGTCGATTTGTCCATATTTCTGGTGATAACTCTTGAACGGGATGAGATATTCAACTTAGGATACAAAAGAAACTCATATATTTTTAATACCGTTACGATACAGTTACAAAAAACATTTCTTAGCTGTATACGTGTGAACATTATGTTATATGAATGAAATAGTTTTTAAAAGTATACTGTCTGATGACATTGAAAATAACTGTTTCTGTATTCTGTTGTACTACAATTTTGATATATCATACCGTTCAAAAGTGTCTCTAAATCCTATGCGTGAATAAATTGAAATATGTTTATATATACATATATATCAATATTTAAAAACCATCCACTATTATTGTATTGACATTCACTTGACTAACGATAGGGTGGATAGTTTTATACGCAGTAATTTTGTCGTATAATTTATCATTGTCAGGACAAAAGTAAATCGATTGACACGAAGTACGTACTTTACTTTAATAACTCCTTACGTTGTTCAGTTGACTTAGTAATATAGTTCACAAGCCAATTAGAATTCATAAAGACTCGTATAAAGTAGATGTGAGTGAAATGAAATATTCCAATGATGATATTACACAGTGAAAAGGTACATCTAACTGTTGAAGTATATACTCCTGACATCAGCAGCTACATAGTACAGCCTACTTGCGTATGTACACTAGTGCCCTCGTCGTATTCTACGCGGGTTGAATGAAGAAATTAAGAAACTTATCTTCATTGTATCTAGATTGGAATTAGGAGGGAAATCTTAATTTAAAATTGAAACCTTGGTGACAATGTTGGGATGAGGAAGCGAGACCTGATACACAAGTGAAATGAGTTCCTTAACTAATTTCACTAAATACAACGAACAGTGTAGAGGGTGGAATCACGTTGGGATGGAGAGTTGCTGCTAGGTGGGTGTACAATACTTCGCATACATGATGTCAGTTTATATTGGGTTTAACGACGCACTGTAATGATGGCGAAGGTCTATTGGCGTCGGATGGATGATTAATGAGATGATGGGATGATGAGATAAATGTTTCTTGGGTAATAGGAATGATAGTGGGGAAGGAAGCGGTCGTGGCCTATGTTGTGGGAACCATCCCGGTATTATAGACTATAGAGTGAAACCACGAAAAACCCCTGTAGAGTTGGTCGGCGGCGGGGATCGAACCGGGTTCGAAATTATCCTTACTACCCCCCGTATAACCTAGCTGTTGGTGGGGTCGTTAAGCAACATTAACAAATGTCCTTACCTCTCGGATCACATGAAGCGAGCGTGTTAACCACTGCGCTACATGTGCCGGTGATGTCAGTTTGTACGTCGTTAAGTATAACGAGATATTCGTGAAAAGATGCGTGAAGACAAATATTCGTTTGATAGTTCTATTATTGGAATACGGCATTTGAGCATGTTTTCAAATTTGAAAATATACATTTAAACTATTGTCTGAAGCTCGAACAAGTCACGAAACGTAAATATAGTTTAGCGCGACTTATACAATAAGTGCAATTTCTGATTATTATTCCACTATAATTACACCAATTCCCTCATAATGCTCCATTTTAATTTTTCGAATTATTAACTCCATCAAGTTGACTTGAAAAATCCATTACATGATAATTATAATTATATTACAAAATTCAACCAACTTATGTTGGTTCACCGCGCTGATTGTGCGGACAATTTTGTTGTAGTTAATTATTTTAGTTGTATGAACCATTTATTGATAGAGAAATTAAATTTCAGACATGGACGAAATTATTATCAAATCAACACGAAAATAATCACCTTCAATTCCCTTGCAACGGTGAGAGAGAATTAATTGAATATTCACTGGATTGGTTCATGCTTAATGTAAAGGAAGACTTTTCTATTAGTTGCTCTGAATATCTTCATTTATTCCTAGTAGGAAAGTGGTTACTGTGTCCTATAACTGTTACTGCGGTTACTGCATGCGGTTAATTTCAGAATTCAAGAGAAGACTATAAAATTAATGTGAATTGTGAACATAATTATGAATTGTATATTATAAATTTGAAAACTACCACCGCGCATGCGTGCGCAACTGCAGTTATGTAAATAAATGAAATGAAATGAAATGAAATTTTACTCATCTAGTATTTATTTAGTATAAGTATTCATTACTATCCACAAAATTGTTGCCATCAGGTAACATATCAATAGAAAAGTTTGCCGATTATAAAATTACTACTTCTTTAGATTTCAATATTCATGGATTCAAGTATAAGCAGAAACTTGTGGTATTATCATTACAGTATTTCTTCATGTATGCCTATATTTCTATTTTTTCACCATTTTTGACAAGGAAAACTCATCATATTTTTCTGTTCACATAAGAATATGAGGTAAGAAGTTACACATGTTCGGTTAATTTGTTCAATAAGATTAACCCGATTTATATATCAAAATATTACAGTTTTTACTTGGGTAAAATATATATAACCGCAAAATTAGCCACGGAAACTACTTAAAAGTTTAATTACTAAGAGAATACCAAATGAACTGAAGGTTGTAATAATAACGGCATAACGGCCATCCAGATACAGCGTATACCATTGTATTCGTTTCACTTCGTCAATAATAGCGTGGTTTAACTCGTCCATTCATGGCATCGCGCGTGTAGAGATCTGCATGGGTATTTGTGTTAGATGCCATCCAGTCTGTAATAGTAATATCTAATTACATTCTACTTGACAAAAGCTGGTCAATGCTGTAGCCCAGAGCATTGTACACGGTAAAATGCAGGTCACAATAATATACCGCAATGTCTTCTTTCACATTATAGAATTCTAAACAAATAGATTAACTCATACTAGCAATAATCAATATGGTTTGATACGATTTAATCGAGCGGTTTGTAATGAAAATAAAATTGCTTCATTCATCAATTTTAAATACATTACGTAAAAGTGGTTAAAATATGAGAAGCATGAACCTTCAAGTATTACAGAATAACTGTTTCAGGTTAAGATAGATGAATTATTAAATTAAAATCACATACAAGTCGTGGCACGTACAGTAAAATACCCGATGAGCTAAAAAATGAATACATAACAAATAACTTACATTATTATTATGCCGCTTTCCATGTTAGGTATAGTAGCGGAGTTATAACAATGAAGTACCGTATCAGGAATAACAAAGTCATACTTTTTTATTTTTATTCATTCTTATTTCCGTATTTATTTTCATCCTCTTTTCATGTTCATTCGTTTAAACATAATTCTGTTACAAAACAGTACATAACATTATCCTCTCTTAGGTTGGTTCTTGAAGCTTTTCATTGCATGCTAAATAGCTATGCTATATACGATATACAATACACCAAATAAATCCAAGGTATTATAATAAACATTATTTCATTATTTTATATAGTATAAACAGAAGTTTCAAGTACTAAATTAATATATTCACTTAATTCCTAGTGTGTAAAAAAGATGTCATTTAATTTCAATTGTGTTGCGCATCATAGCTCCTCTTCATATAAACCAGCTAAGCCATTATGTTAAAATGACAATGTAGGATTTGTTTCTTCCACCAGTAATAAACCATCATAGAGTATGGTTTAGTAATGACATACAATTAATTGGTTAATTATAAATCGATAAATCGATCAATTAGTCAATCACCTGATGCATCGAAAATCAACCAGTAAGTTAAATGGGACACCTTCCTACCAATTAGTTAGGCTCATTAAGGATTTAGCTTTAGGCAATTTGATGTACTCTATTATTACGTAATTGGTAGTCCTTCGTTGATTCACTCCTCCAATTTACTATTCCATTCGTAAATGGCACTGTCTTCATTTTTGTACGTATTATTTGAATTGTATGTATATTTGATTAAAATCATTGAAAACCAAAAGATGAACTTCATTAATGATGTGCTAAATGACTCGCTGTCGATGCTCATTAAAACCCTAATATTCATTCATAAGAACAATGTCTCTATTTCATGGAGAAAACGTAACAAGTTTTGTTAAGAGAAGAGTTTTACGGTGTAAGAAATATACATTTAACGACAAGTAACCGTACTGTAGTTGAACTAAAACATCTCAAAAAAATCAAACACCAATGTTATAATAAAACAGAGTGAAACTATATTATTTATAAAATTCATTTTCATCCGTGGATTTCCAAATCTCGTATTTCTCTAAAAAGCTGAATCCAATTTTGCCTTCAAATTCAACTGTTTCCCTCCGTTATATAACTAATGTTATGCACATAATTATTAAGTTGATTCGTACACACACACACATCCTACTTCCTTTAAAAGTAGCTCTTCCCTACTCATATCAAACCCTAAAGAAAGTCTTCCCTACGATCATATAGAAATAGAGCACAAAATATTATTTCAAATACCAACTCTTCTTCCTAAACATTCTCTCAGATTGTTTCTCTTCCCAGTGAAGCCGATTAGAGCTGTATGTTCACTCGAACTGATGTCTAGTTGGAAACTGATACGCGCGATAGCGACGACGTGACCCCCACGCAAGGATCGTCCGTATTCATCAACGGTATAAGGTTAGGTTTGCCGTCGGGTTCGTCACCTGATCAAGAGAGCGAGATAGGAGGCGTCGCCGTGCGTCGCGACGCAATGACTAAGGTTTCCTTGTCTATCCTATCAATCAAGCTTATTGTACACATGAATTGGTAACAACAGCAGTAAGAGCTAGGGCGCTTAGTCAACCTGATAACACATGTGCTTTCTTTTTTGAGGGATTGTACACATAGATGTGTCACCTACTGTGACGTCATGATTTAATATTGATTGATCAGTGCTCTTTCAGCTGAGTTACTCCAAAGACGAATAAAAAAAGTTTGAGACTAACGTAATAAGATGAAGCGTTAAAGGACATCTCAATCCTGAAACTAGATTCTAATGAATAACGACGATGTGTACTTCCATAATTTTAGAGAACCCAGATATCATCGTCTCAATTTCAGAAATTATAATCAATATTTTTGTCCTCCAGAGACACTGAGTAATTACGTAGACATTACTGATTATCTATAGAAACAAAAACAGAATCGAGTAATGTCTACGTCACGACTGAGAAAAAGGGCCGGATTCATGAGGGCAAATATATTAATACTAATTATTGAAATTGAGATGACGATTTATAATTTTCTCTAGAATTAGGGAAATAAATATCGTCATCATTCATTAAAATCTAGTTTCGGGGTTGTGATGTCCTTTAAGAAAAGGTAGTTTAATGTTTTGTAATAGAAAGTATAGCACTAACAGTATACAGCGTTTTGCCTCGTATACCTGCATGAGAGAACTATGTATATATCGCACATTAATGGGCTATAAATGTCACTATCATACTGGAAATTATCTTTTGAATAATTATTACATCCATTTCAGATTAAGTCACTTAACATTTACGTGTTTGATAAGTTTAGCAAGTGAAATAACGATTACATTTTATTCAAATGGTACTTGTTCACTCTGTTTCATTTTCCAATGACGTACCTTCTTTGTTTTATTGCCGACAATTGTCAACTATAATCAATTTGAAATCGCGATTTGAACATCAGCTTGAAACATCTCTATATAGCTACTTACAATAATGACTCGTTGTAGTAGTCGAGTTGCCAATAAGATCATTCTTGCCATTGAACGTTTATAACAATAATACAACATTTAATCAAGAAGTTGTCATTGATGTTGAGAAGAAAGAAATGGGTTTTCTATTTAACTATAGAATAGTTGAGTAATCTTCCAAGAAATGGGTGTCACTTTGAACATTTTCCTGTAATTAATTATTATTTTCATTTTCATTTTGTTTCTCATGTGCTCTTTTTTTGAAACATTTCTACTGGATATTTTCAAGTGAAAACTGCAGCTTCCAATGCGTTCACTTTTGACTAAACCTTCTAACAAATAGATCGTACTATATTATCTAGTAGCAGTACATTTTATTATTCTTCAGGTCAATAATTTTCATAATAATTTGTAATAGCAATGTGTGGCGGGCGTCCTCCCCCCCCCCCTCCCCTCTATAATACGGCAGACCACATTTTCAGTTTCTCTTCCATAAGATTAATGAATTAATTTGTCCATACTAATGGTCCATTCATATGGTCTCCCCTTTTGTTCCACGCTACCCTCTCTCACTCTTTATCTGTTCTCTTCTTCTATGACCTCTCTCTCAGTTCTTACCATTATCCCTCACATCGCCAAGGCCATGCGCAAGCAAGCTCAACTTGATAGATTTGCATCATGACCCCCACTGACTGCTGTTTGTACATCTTCTATATAGACCTAGCATGCAATTGTATGCCATGTTATTCGCTGGGTGGTCTCTGATTACGTTCTATTATGATTATTAAAACCAGTGTATTTATATTTTATACTGAAAATGGAAAACGTCTAATGGTTAGGAAAATGAAGTCACAGTGCATTCACAATATGATTTATAGAGTTCGCTTTGCTAACGTTCCGACTACTAAGTATTAAAATGTTGATCACGTTTACTTAACGACGTCTAGATTATTAAATATATGTATATGCCTATATATTCATTATCAACCGAAACTAAGCTATAAAATCATGCTATTTCAATAACGATGAAGGATAATGGGGTGATTGGAGGCATTCATTTAAGATAGTTCGTCTTTAAACGATTTATGTCTCGATTCAGTAGCATTTGATAATCATTCATCAGTGTCAATTGCAATTTAAACGGAAATTTAATAAATAATGATTTAGTGAACAGTTTTTACCATCGCTACTCTTATCGAGAATGTGGTTTCAAGTTGCGGTTTATGGAGTACGTTTCTTATCCCCATCCCCCTACCCCCACCCCCATTAGCGTCTGCAGGCGTCAGATAGCAATATATTCATAGTCTCATCGACTATAGGCAAGCATCCCTATGTTTCTTGGCCCTCTGCCGCCCATTGGCGCCCATTACCCCAGCTATTCAGACCACGCGCACTTATCCCAACGAAACACCCCCGCCCCCGCCCCCACACACACAGCTTTCCTTGCCGTACTCGGGCGGTGACAATACCTAGAGACACTCGGTATAGCAAACTGTCAGATTCACGTCGTTGTTCGGAGCCAAAAACAAGGAAAGGGTTTTCAGACGTTTTTCTTTCAGTAGCCCTGAAAGAAAATATTTTTTAGATGTATCTACATATTATATACAGATGTATATTTTATATTCAATAGTGAGTAGGCTCACAAATAAGCCGTATTTATGGACGCATGTCAAATAAGGCTAGAAAAGGAAAAATATTTCAGGCATGAAAAAAATATTCTCTGGAATTTCAATTCCAAAATATATATATATATATATATATATATATATATATATATATATATATATATATATATATATATATATATATATATATATATATATATATATATATATATATATGGGCACGTAATAATGAAACGATGAAGAAGTGATAGGTGACCTGACTTCGGTTCCTAACGTAGTGTGATAGTTGACGGGTAGTGATAGTAAACGGGGGTGGCGATAGATATGTCTATGGTCTACGGTAGAATATCTGTATAATAGTCATTTCGGATCAATGGTTTTGTGTCAAGGTTGGACATTGATATAAAAAGAGTATATGTATATAATTAGCGAATGCGGAGATCGGTTCCTCGATTAAAATATAATTTCCTTGATCATCATTCAGCTATCATTCGCTCATTTGTATCCCCAGAAAACCTAGATGTTGTTGGGGACGTTCAGTGAACAATAACCGATTGAAAAGAGACAATAATCTATGAAATATATGTAAAAGTTTCATGGATGGTACTGATTAAAGTGAACCAATTAAATCTACATTTTCAATCTAATAACATTAGCTTGTAGCATCTGATAAAATAAGCTTTCACCGTATATGATATTATACCGGCTGAAACTTTTCCACCTTAATTGCTTGTGTGGGAGAGATTGATTATTATTATTTATAACTCGAAGAAGAAAGTATTTTAAAGCTGTATTTGCTTAAAATTTCATATAACATTTCGATTCTTTATATAGGATAATATAATACCGTGAATATACGTGTAGTAGGTGATACACCGTGAAACCAGCTCCAAGATGATACGTAGTAGTGCCCTTGATGTCGGTGATGGTGCTCTTGATGTCGGTGATGGTGCTCTTGATGTCGGTGATGGTGCTCTTGATGTCGGTGATGGTGCTCTTGATGTCAGTCATGGTGCTCTTGATGCCGGTGATGGTGCTATTGTTTTCCGTCAGGGTTATTTTTGCTGGTGAGATGTTCAAAAATGGTGTCTTTCTAACAACATACAATGACATGACTTCATTGGAAAGACATGTGCACATCCGTTTAGGTTTTACTCTCAGTGGTACAATCCTAAGACTTTTCTCTATACCTTTCACTTTTTCCAAAAAAATCATACACCAAAACCTAAATATCCGAAACAGATGGTATAATAATTATTTCTATCTTGATTCTTGACCTTATCTTGATAGCAGGTTGTGTACTATTTCATCTGATAACTCATTCAAATTCAATTAAAGGCCATATAGTTTATAATTCAATCGACTCAGTGCTGGAATTACCAGCGTGGGAGTAGCTCCAACTGGCAGTTCAAAGTTGTTTCACCATGGTTACCCATGCTTTTTGTTTTCACCAACTCCAACTGGACTTGGTAATACCTGGCCTTAGAAAGATAAATATGTAAACTGACAGATAAAATTAGTCTAATAGTATTGTATATAGTAATGTACACAGATTAGGTTTTGTACGGAATAAAATCGAAGAAGAAGAAAAACACTCACGATTATAATGTGACCAAAATTTCTGCAAAGACTTTTTTTATTAACTAGATCTACACGGTATACAAACGAGCGTATACAATTCCAAATGATATTATAATAGGTCATACTGAGGCGTTCATTGGTTTATGAATTGTGTATAATTTAGTTAGTAAAACCTTGTTTGTTTCCACAGCCATTGATTACACAGCAAAGTGTACTTAATATATATATAGGACATTGTGTGTATGTGTGTGTATACCTATTAGACCAAACAACATTTATTCATTACATACATACATATATGCTACGAAATTACACTACCGGTGATTCATTATTATTTTGTTAGGTTAAGATTTTACGATAACTCTGTTGTTGGGCAGTAAATGCAAATCAAACGTTGACTAATATACAACTAACTGCACCCTCCCAGCCACCCTCTTTCCCATTCATCTTTATTCAAATGGTATAACGAGAAACAATGGGGTGAATTAGAGGGATGAGAGACGGTGGGTGGGCGGCGACGAGTGTGGAGGAAATGCAGGTTAGCTACCCAAGTTGTAGAAGCTTCACCATGAACTTTTGATTGAGTGTTTGTAGGATATAATTAATTAACAACCACTAAGTGATATAATTCAATTTTGATAGAATATATGATCATTGAATGGATAGTGATAATACCATTGTGGATTTCCTTGAAAAAACAATTATTGCTGGTTGGAATTGGAACTATAGACTAAATCAGTATTGATAGTTTTAATGAAAACTGCAGTGAACGATGGTTTTTAGACAATCTCTAAATTATTCACATCGTTAACAATGTAGTTTGGAATAAAGGGAGACAAGTTGAAAATGAAAAAAAGCGTGATTGTGTTGTAGCCACAACTGGATTTTTTTTTCATTTTGGGAAAACAGTTATTTATGATCACAGTAGCACAAATACTGGGAAGTACAATGATTCAAGGTTTGGTATCGCAAAACATTTACCCTTCGCGTAACACACAATTGAAGTAACGAAATACACTAGGCCATCATTTCATTACCAGTTTCGTCAAAACTCTGTTGGAATGGGCGTAATGTTAAGGGACATAAAAATCATGAAACTAGATTTTAAAGATTAATTACGATATTTAGTGTCCCAATTTGAGAGAAAACTAGAAATTATCAATTCGATTTCAGAAATTGTAATTAATGTTTCTGTCCTCCAGAGATCATGAGTCATGGTGTAGGCATTATTGATTGTATAGAAGAAATACACACAGAATCGAGTAATGTCTACGTCACGACTATGAAAACAGGTTGAGTCCTGGAGGACAAATTAATTAATTGCAATTTCTCAAATTGGGAAGATGATTTCTAGTTTTCTCTAAAATTGGGAAAATAAATATTGTCATTATTTCTTGAAATTTAGTTTCAGGGTTGTGATGACCTTTTTTTTAATGCTGCTTAACGACCCCACCAACAGCTAGGTTCTACGAGGGTACGATTGAGCGGATGATAATGAAACGATGAAGTGATGATAGGTGAAAGGACGCTCACAAAAACTCATGCCTTATGCGGGACTCGAACCCACGCCCAACGGTGATTTCAGTTACTACCGCTAGCGATAATTGACTTAGCCACCGGGGCGGCTAGCATATGTTTTGTTTTACCCTTTATCACATGCCTATTAATGGACATATATATGATTCAGGCGTCCCTGATTCTGAAAATGCACATTTTATTCTGCATGAAACTGCATATTTGGGCACATTTTTGCTATAAATGCATATTTATGCATATTCAAAGCTTTTTGAGTGTATATTTAGCATTTTTCAAGAGTTTTACTTAATATTTTCTGTAATATATTACAAAGTTATTTTCTTCTTTCTAGGATGTCTGTCTGTTCTCTTACCTGCAGGATATAACTGAAGTCTTAGTTGTAGATTCACACCTATTGCTACCAGTTTCATTCTCATTTTTTCTTGGGTCGTGGTAGACCTACATACTCTAGATGCTATGCATTATTAATTTTTCAAAAGCAACTTTTTTACGACGAAATTAACTGTTCATTTTTAATGATCACGTTCCATTCTATATGCCTACATATATTTACCATTGACATTTTCACCACAGTTTTGAATCTGTAAATAAAAGCGTATTTGTTAAATAAGCCCTAGATATAATTTGCAATTTTAAGTGCATATTTATGCGTTAAGGCGCATATTTTTGTATTTTCAAGTGCATAAGTGCATGCATATTTGAAGTTTTTTTGGTGCATAGGCCTAAACATCCTAGCCCTGTGTATTTTCATAGAATCCATTCTCTTGAATCATGTTGTGCAATATTTCATGAACTACATGAACAGAATGCAATCTATGTGGAATCTGTTCTCATCACTGAATTCGCAATTTCGGAAAAAAATTAATATTCAGCAATTCAATGGAGGCACACCCTATTGGCTATAAAAACGTGTGCCAAACTATAATTTAGGTCATCTTAACTCAAATCTTAACTGAAATAAATCTTGCTATGCTTTTTAAGTAATGAATACTTTTCATGAAAAAGTGCAATCTTTCGACTAGATTTAATCTCAATGGAAGATAACTTTAAAAATAAAAGATTTCGTAGTACCCGGGCGTACTTTTGATAAAATAAAAAAATGTGCATCAGATGAGTTCAAATACAATTCATTTCCAATATTTCTCCACCCTCCGTGGAGCAGCCACTAAAAGACACCAGTGGAGCAATTTCTTTCTCAAATTTGCTGGTGTAAAATGTTATTTCAGGCGTAAGTTTACTTCAAAAACTTGTGTTTGATCAATCTCTATAATATTTTACTGAACTGATTCACAACATTTTTCTTTTTCTCTCAATACCTTTTTATTATTAAACGAAATTCTTGTTTCATTGAGCTAGTAAACTAATTTCAGCGTCTTTTACCCTTAGTGATTGATGATTACAGCTACAATTCTGCAAAAACTATATACAAAATATATGCATATATAATATATAATATATGCAAAAACTAAAAGACCCTATTGGTAATGAAACTAATACATAACAATGAAAATATCATTTCAGAATTCACGTCATCATATTTAAAAAAAGGGTTAAGCAGTTAATGCTGAAATAGTATTTCTACATTGCTAATTAAATCACGCCACAAGAAGGTCACATAAATCCTAAAAACAGTAACTCTCTCTACACGACAAAGAACTAATTACAGCTAAAATCTAGTTTGACATGGGTCGGAAAATTTTCATCCAAAAACGTTAAAATCATTTACTATCACACACACCCTCACTATCACACAGTATTTGCTAGTTGTTCTTCATTTCTAGTTGGTTTGTGGTGTTTTGGATTGATGGCGTATTGCTGATTTGAAGATGAACATTGTTTCACAAATGTGGTATTAATTATTTTCAAAAATTGCTAAAAACGGTATAAATTGTATTCCGACTGAAAGAATTGTAGGGACACCAGCAGTGGCGAAGCGTGACAATCCTACAGGGGAGACACGAAAGAGTGTATTAGTAAATCTAGATAAGCCTTAAGCTTCAGTAAAGCCAGCTATAGTAGGGGAGGGCGGGGTAAGAGTGTCATAGGAGGCAAGAGTAACCATTAGTTTATTAAATACACCGATTATCGTATCACCTCGTAACGAGTCTAGAACGATACAGAAAAATGGCTGCCTTCTTGTGAAACAAGATTTCGTCGCTCCAACATATTTAGAAGAAACCAAAGGTAAAAAACGTTTTTGGTACCAAATCGAGTTTGTATGTGCACGTTGTTCGTAAGGAGTTCATCAGAAGTAGTGGGGTTTGTGCTGAAAGTACTAATTTTATTCAGAATCAACGTTTTATGCTCGAACCAAACACAACAGGTTATTTCGTCTATCTCGTTAGCCTCAAAGCAGGTACGGTAAATATTATCAAAATGTGTAGATGGGGTAAGAGTGGCCAGCTGATGGGGCAAGGGTGTCCACAAGGCATTTCCTCATTTGACTGTATAACACAATCTCAGAATTTCTCAGAATGTCTCAGGGATCATTAGTCATTGAAAGTATTGTGATTTCAGAGTTAATTTTAATTTGTGCAGGTGAATTTATAATCATTAAACTCATTTTTACTTAATTCTAGGCTTACATTTATAACCATGTCTCAGGAATCAGTAGTCATTGAAAGTATTGTAATATCAGTATTAATTGGAATTTTGTACGGTAAATGAAAATTTATAATCATTAAACTTATTGTTAATTCATTGGTCTTGAATGAAATTGTAGAATACTTCAACCTGTTATCCTTTGGAAATTATTCCCTATGTCACTCTTGCCTCGTGCCCTGGTTACTCTTGCCTCGTGCATGGGGCAAAAGTAACCACTTACCATTTTCCATTCATGTGATGATAACAATTGTTAAATATAGTTTCTACCTCGATCAGATTTTATTTTAGCACAACGATAGATTACTTTAGCTACCTGTACATTCAGTTTCAATATTGGACGAAGCAATTAGCCATAATCTGTATTCAAACGTTAAGGTGTCACACTTGCCCCGCCCTCCCCTACTTGGAGTCAAAATGTATATATCACCAATTTTTCAGACTCTTGATTGGATATCGGCTCATTTTTCAGGATGTTGATTGGTTAGGATTAGTACAATAAAAAATGAAAAATCCCGCGATAAAGTGTAGGAATAACTGTAAAGCTAAGAAATACACTTCAAAAATAACAGTCATGAAAAAATGACCGAAGGGTTTAGGTAGTTTAGAAATTCAAGAGCTGGATGCACTGTTTATGTAACTTTTGACTTGAGTGATGGACATTTTTAGAGTGACGAATTGTGTTTCCGATCTTACGTCACATTTCTACCATTTATTACTGACTTGAAGAATTACATTCCAATTCCTTCTCGAAATGAAAATTAACTACCCAATATACATGTTAGAAGAACAATAAATAAAATAACAACACGATGAATAGATAGATAATAAATATACAATAAGCGATAGATAAATATACATAGATAAATAGATATACAATACAATAGGCGAAGGGTACATTTGGACCAATATTTCATCTGCGACTTGACGTAAAAATAAATGAAAGCCCGCTCAAATAACACGTGTAGGAGACGGGTCTCAAGCGCGCTGTTTAATTGTCATATATGGCCTGAAATCCGAGCATGCTCACAACTCGATTACACGTATAATAGGAGCTCGGGAAGAGACAACTGTCCAGAGCGTCTCACAAGCATAGCAGCGAAAGCATAGGAGATAGCCACGGCACAGAAACATACACACGCACCGCACACAGCGTGTCACACCGTCATAAGGCAAAATGTCGTCTCCTGGAGAAATTTGAAATCAATTAAGAAATGAAAATAGAGATATACAATTTTGTCCTTTCCCTTTTTTTCGTTGGGTAGACACTGTCTCAATGTTTACCCCGACGCTTCGCTACTGGACACCAGAGAAAATCGGGACGATCATGGATACTATCATTTTCATAATCAAATTTTATTTTCAACTTTTTTAACCTTTGTAGGCCTATGTCATAATGTCATCATACAAGTAAACATGTGTGCCACTGAAATGCTAATAGAATACAATACAACACAATAGCCACGTCACTATTAAGTGCTGCAAATCAATATTATTTGTCCACAGAATTTGTATCATCTACACAGTGGGTTGAAATGAGAACCAACTAAACAAATTGGTCTATACTAAACTTTTTTTGCCCCCCTCCATCCTCCACCCCTATGCATCACCTTGACCGAAAGTTGGGGGCATTGCTCAAGTCTGACGCCACTGCACGTTATTACAAACTAATACATATTGATACGGGTAAGAGATGGCTGTTGATTAGAACTGCCAACTTTCTCGAATTAATCAATGTGTTTAATTCGGAATCATGAGTATACGATTAGAACCACTAACACATTCAGATCAAGGTATACGGTATACACCGTTACAGTATACTCAGCATCCAGCTTATTCAAGCATTTAGAGCGTGAGACCTGAACTCTTAATTGGGTGCAAGTTCTAATCGTATTTGCGGTCATTTCAATATTGTTACTTCAAATTATTCGAATGTTACTTTTATATAGCTTCAAAGTTCTTATTATACCTTTAAATCCGTACATGCCCTTCGGACTCAGCATGAATCAGAATACTTCAGGTGGAAGCTCTTTGGAATCTATTCTGGTTACTACAAGCTCTTTGGAATTTACAGGACGCCACTTGTCTTCCTGTGGTAGGACATTCTAATTCAAGAGAGGATCTTCGGTTCGAACTAACCTATACCCGTAAGAGCGAAGATACATAGCACATTCAATATATTGCCATAAAATGGATCGCACGGTATAAACGTGATCTGCAAATAAAGGCAATATATAACAAATATTGTGGGTCGGTGTTGCTCTGAATATATAAAACATTAGATTGAATCAACATTGAATCTCTATCTCTATCTCTTTCTCTTTTCATTCATCTCTTCTAGCATATTGTATACATACAACTGATTTACTATCCGTTATTTCAATACGGCCTAATTTCTTCCTATAATTAATAATGTGACAATCACAGAAAATAGTAAACCGCAAAAACTTCAAGCTACAGAAAAGAACTATACAGGTTCGGTCAAAACAGAGGAAAATACGTAAGGGCAGTGTAGCATACGTGTAGCATACATAACAGCTTGGTAACGCTCTTGCTCCATGTGACCGGGAAGTGATACCGTACTTCGGGCCAAGGTTTGATTCCCGCCACGGTCCATCTTTATGGAGTTTTTTCGTGGTTTCTCTCTTTTACAGCTCAATAAATGCCACGGTGGATCCTACAATATAGGTAACTTCAGCTTCTGTCCTTCCAATTACCTAAGAAACCTTCATTTCATCATCACATTACTTCGTTAATCATTCAGCCGAATTCGATAGATCTTAGTTATCACGGCAGTACATCGTTGAAGCCAATATAAATAAATACATTAATAAAAACCACATACAGAGTTTTCTTACTTGATGCAAATTCGACTCTCGTATTCAAACGAAGTATAATATTATTATTGCTACCTCGATTTGAATCGTAGTCATCCTCAAAGGTCACACTCATACCACAGCATAGAACGTTTTGAGTTATTCTGTCTCGGCCGTATTAACGTGGTATAACACAAATAGTTATAAATAATATAGATTATGAATTATAAGAGGATCATCCAATTAGTACACAAAGATTAATTAAATTTCACCAAGTTATAATATGTTGCAAAGCTTGTGCTTATCCGGATATAGGCCTAGAAGAAGATCCTGGTTTGAATTCCGCTAGAAGAGCAGTTTCATCTAACTCTGGGAAAATTTAATCCTATAAAAGTAGCCGTTGATACAATTGCTCCACCATAAGAGTATTTAACTGGTTTCAGCAAACGACGGAATCTGCTTATGCTGACTGTGGGTGGGATTTAGGTATTAGCAATCGCATTGTACTTTCGTATTATCCTAAAAATATTGACATAAGTATGAGCCCTGATTGCTGTACAGCATGGTTCTACCATAATTCTGTACGGTCCTGCAAATCTATATGTATGTTATCATAAAAAATTATTCAGATGGTTGTGAATCAGTTTTTATGGAATGCACGCAGAGTATCGGATTTTGATTCTCATGCTCAATTGTCAACCAAGGTGTTTTTAGTGGTTTCACTATATATATGTAGTAAAAGTTACTTGACTGTTTGTGTGTGTTTTGGTTCCCTGAATAACAGATGACCTAGCCCTCCTCTCCTCAACCAAATCAGTGTACCAGAAGAACTCACAACACATTACCTCCTTCTGATCCAGGGGGTACGAGCGGCGACAAGGGGTACATTGATATCACAAATACCTATACAGACTATTCTTCTGATCCTACTAGATCTTTCTGATCCTTGCATCTTTACGGGTATATGGCGACAGGTATACAAACAAAATGGATACATGTATAGGTCAAGCTTTTTTCCAACGAGAGAAAATAAACCAATACATGTTTTCTCGATTGAATAGGCTAATAATATTTCTGAACTGATACATTGTATAGAATGCAATAACAATCGAATCTCTTGAATTCGTCTACAAATATACATTGAAATAGATCTACAGTAACTGATATTTCATGTTATAGGTAAGTTGCACAACACATAAATCAAGCTTCTAGGCCAATCGAATGCTGTGTATATATGTTATTCACACACACTCACCCACATACACACATCCATATATATATATATATATATATATATATATATATATATGATCAATCCATGAATTACGATATGCGGATCTGATACCTTGAAGGAACACTTACCTAAATTACATTCATATATCGTGTGTGGATCGAAAAGAGCATGGATTACAAATCAATCAAGGTTCTATGATGAACGAGAGAAGGGAAGGAGAGAGAGAGAATATGCAGAATATATCGATATGTGATGTCAAATAAAAAAGTTTTTCACATATATTTTCTTTTTCTCTCCAGGTACCGTAAAGTATGAAGTTTGAATGAAATATTGTAGGATGGCAATGTGTTTGTGTTTTTCATTTTGCTATCCAAGATGGGGATATGTTCTTGGACGAGAAAGATGAAATAATTGCGATATTTATTCCAATATGTTCTAAAACCGATTAATTATTCGCATTTAAGAAAAAATTGCTGTTAATCCTAAATATAGCAATACATACTACAGTAAATATAGTCATTTCAATATTCAGTTATTTTAAAATGGAAAATAAGATGGTGTATTTTCCAAATGAAAAAATATTCAATAGTGAGTTAATGTGGATATTGATTAGAGATTTTTCTATGGGTAGTACTTTGAGTATAAGGGTTTATTTTATACATGTCTGAGATGTAAGTAAAGGCTCACTGTATCAGTCCGCGTGAAAATGGTGCGTATGTGGTAGAAATGCAAACATTGCCATATGTACATAAAAGATCTAACGTATATTGGGAGACTGCATGAGTCTTCTGCCCCCCTTCCCCCAAGCAACTCTTTCTTTACTTGCGTTCATCTCGTATATCGGTTAGTGAAGTGAACGAAAAATATATTTAAGTATATTGTATCTTTCAATGATTATTTGATGGTGCAGGAACAATTACTCATACCATTTTGAAAAGTACCCCTTATAATTGTGATTCCATTTGGTTACTCGTTTAATACTTGAGAGTAGGCCTATATGGAAATATTTCGGCATGTTAGAGCCAAATTAGATTCTCATTCGAGAGTTAGTATGCTAAGAATCCAGCCAACTTGTGAATTAATTGACCGTAAATCCCAAAAGTTCTCAAGACATGCTTGTTGCGTAAATGAAAGAAATCATTTCAGATATTGTGTAGTACGTAGGGCCTATACAATTTTATGTAGGCATTAGGCAACAAGCATGACATTATAAGAAGTATACAAATGATATTAAAATTTGAGACAAGAAGCTTTATGCAATCATGAGAGCAGTTGTCAGAGTGAAATGATTAGGGTAGAAGCTAGGGAGAGACAATTGGTTGGTTCATTAATTTATTTCATTTATAATGGGTTTAACGACGCACTGTTCTGATGACAACAATCCATTGGTGTCGGTGAATGATACATGAAACGATGGGAAGATGAGATGAAAGATTTTTTTATCAAGTGTTTTTTGGATAGTGGGAAGTATTCGGTAGTGGCCTGTTATTAAAAAACCATCCCAGCATTGACCTGAACGACTATCCTGACAGGGTGTTTTGTGGCTTCCTCTCACAAATTACCCTATCAGGATGGTCAACCATGGCGTGAATCGAACCTCGGTCTCCTGAATGACGGTTCATTGTGCTAGCCACTCGAACACTCGTCTCAGTGACTTGGTTGGATGAGCCTGAACAGGATCCCAGCATGGAGCCGGGAGTATGAGAAGACAGAGATGTATATTGATAAAAGAAGAGTGGATAGGCCGTGAGGATGAGAAAGTCGTGGGCGTGAGAGGAGAGACGTGGATTGAAGTAGTCCAAGTGGTGGGGGATTGGGGTAGGAAGGAAAGAGAAAAATGGAGAGAGTTGATAAGGAGGATAGAGATGTAAGAGGAGAATGTGGAAATATAGCTACGCCGAATTGCCATTAATTATTTGACTAGAGTTGAACCATTACGTACCTAACTATGTTAGAATAAGGTTCTGAATTGGGCAATGAAAAAACAATAATAATATGTGCTTTTGTATTATATAATATAAAGTTGAACTGAGATACACTGTATTATTACATTTTGAGTATATTAAAAGTGCGCGTACTGCGTATATACAGTGAATATGCTGCGTATACACGGTGCATATATATATATATATATATATATATATATATATATATATATATATATATATATATATATATATATATATTTGTATACGTTCATTTCTGACATCAAAATGAGAGTAGGAAATCACAATTAGATTTATCTTTCATCATACAGGCACTGATTAATTTCATTAAATACATGAAGCCATACAATTATGCATATAATATGAGTATATGAAGAAATAAGGAAAGGATTTGACATCGACATACTTACGGTGGCAGGGGTATGCAATCCACAGTAAGAATATACTATCGACTTCACATTTAATTATGTCGGTGAGTTGCCTCTTCTGTGACGTAGAAGAATGGTCATCGAAGTGCAAGTCTGATAAGAAAAAGCATAATTATTAATTCAAAATAGTCCATGCATAATTATACATGATTATTCATATTTGTGAGAAGCTTCAATTTGAAAACAATTATTTTATATCAAGATATCGTTGTAAATGACGAGAAATTATATTGGTGTAACAAAATTATATCTCATATTATTTTGAAGGGTGTTTAACCATACATATAAATCCATCATTAACTCGCAATTATATTTGTATTATACTTACTACATACTTATTATTGCTCTTAACTTATTGGTATAATATTTTATTGTGATACAGTACACTACTGTCGTTATATTGGAAGTGACGATAATATTCGGCAAGACGAAAATCTTGCCATACAGCCACTGATTAATTTTATCAAATACATAAAGCTTTACATTCCGCTGTAACTGAGCATAATTAATCAGGTCATCAAAATCTGGATAATATTTCTCTGTCCTGACATTTTCAAATCTATACAAAGTAGAATTACATTCTTGACGTCAACTCAATACTGTGTGTCAGCTTATCAAATTTGATACTGATCCCAGTATTCTAAGTCGTATTGATAGAGATGAGATATGGTCAAAGCTCGGTTTTAATCAGTTGAAGTACTTCGTAAAACCATCACCATTGTAGCTGGCTGCGCGCGGGACTTGGCTTCCGTCGAGCTGCCGCTAGATTAGTACTCACATTGTCCTATAAGAAAGAAAGTGCATTACTCGAGAGCTGATGTACACGCCTCTCTGGTAACGTTCTTTTCCGGCAAGTAGGTTGTAATTTATTTCTCAGATTTATTACGGTTTAGAAATACTAATGTGTGTGACTTTCCAATTAACAAGTGGACAGTCATTATATTTACAAATTACAATTCACCGAAATATTGAAAACAATATCATATTTTATCTGATCCTAGTCACCAAGTTGTTATTGTGATTTTCATTTACTTCTTATGTGTTTTGACTTCAAAATTAACTAGTAGACAGTTATTATATTCACAAATTACATTTCACCGAAATATTGGAAACAATATCATATCTTCTCTGACCTCAGTCACCAAGTAGTGAATTTGTGATTTTTATTTGTCATGAAAGGTTTTGTGCGTCGGATATTTTCTTTGAGTATATTTTCAATAAATTGAATGGGTTGAATTCTATTCGAATACTGTGATAACATTTCCTTTCACATAGATTAAAAATACCGTACTTTTGTGTCACAGCTTAAATTCTCCGCAAACAAATCAAGCACGTAAATTTATTTACTCTTGCATGGGACTTCTTAATTAAACCAGGGAATTACGAAAATCGAATCAATTCTTCAAAGTCAATATTAACCCAGAGAGGCAAGCTAAATGAATTGAAACCATGATATTACATGCGGTAGAGTTGATACGATGCTATGATTGACTTGAATGGAACCAAACGGCATGGCCGTTGGTAGGTAAACCATGTTAGTATGATTGAATTAAAGAGAGAACGATCGGTAAAACATCCCAAAAACCGGAAAATTAAATACAAACAAAAATATTGATACTACAAAGAATGATAATAAATACAACATTATATGATTTTGATATGTTCGTACGTACGTTTTATTATATTTTTGAGAAGATAGAAACCCACATAAGGAAATATTGATTTTCATGGAAATAATTCAATGTATATAGGTCTACTGTGTTTATAGCCTTGCATAATTCTTAAAAAACAAAATATATTAAAAAAGGGCCAAAGATGGCGGACAATAGGGTATAATAAAATACAATGAGGGCAGTTAACTGTGGTTCCTTTTAATCCTGCTTTGTTCTGCTCGAATTTCTAAGCCGGAAAATGTTTAATTAGTGTATTCTTATATACAATTTCATGTTAATTCGGAGCCCTGCATTTCAAGGAGATCGATTGCTCTTAGTTCGGTGTAGCAGGAAATATAAATAATATAGGCCTACTTCGTGTTTCCTAACAATACTCTTTGGAATACGTTATACCAAATTATAATTGTGAAATAGTGAACGAAAACTCACCTCGAGTGCAGTACTAATTTTTATAATTCACGAAGTCTAAAGTTGAGAAAAAAACTTTATTTGTGAGCTGTTCACAAACGTGAGTGACCCAATGACCCAGCTATAAAATCAGTATAGAGTACAATATCAAAAATTACCGTGTAAAAAATGACCAACTCGTATAAGATAGATAATAAAATATAAGGGTGAATAAGAATAACATTATTGAAATAAATATTGATAAACTTGAGGAAAGTTGTAAATGAAACAAATTCAAGTGAATAATTTGTTATGGTAAAGCTGAATTGTAATTGTAAAATATAGTTGGATCTTCAGTAATTGATTTCAGAATTGAATTGATGAAGTATTTGATGAATGATTAGGACAAAGAGGACACAATAACGATATGAGAAAATGGAGACTGAATTGCATCTCATGTGTTGAAGTTTTTTTTTTGTTCTAAATTAACCAAATCTAAGTTCAATCTCATGACACTTTGACGTCCGATGACGACCGAAAGCATAATCCGTATGTACTCATGAACAATTATTCGAGAACAATAACTGATCATACAATGAGGTTTCAGTTAAATACTCCCAACCAAAAGAGAACAAATCGAAATTTAAATATTTGATTCAATAAATTATATGCAAATATTGAGAATTTCAAGAAAAGGTTCCGAATATATATATTTTTTCATATGTTAAAATGGAGATAAAATGGGATTGTCGAAAATATTCTATGGTACCGCAATTTTTCAATTATCTAAAATAGGAATATATAGGTCAAGTTTGGATTTTCGTTTCACTGCAAGATAATTCAATAACTTACATGATTGGTTTCGGTAGAATTATATTGTATCGTATCAATCCATTTTTTGTTTAATATCTGGATAAATATGGAAGAGAACTGATAATACATCTTCATAATTTCGCTGTTGGTGGGGTCGTTAGAATACCTTAATATTTAGACACCAAATTAACATAATGTCATGTCGGGGCTACAAGTGAGCAATGACTTGAAACGAGAATCCAGCAAACTCGTTACTTGTATGACTTCTAATTATCAACACTGACTTTTAGTTACTAGTTTTCAAAAATAAATGATGAACTGAAAAGTACATTACTCTTACAAAAAACTCGTATGCAATACATCTTGATTTATGTATGTATTTTTTTTGATAAAAAGAACGACAAGAGATGTTCTCTTTCATCAATCATTATTTTCAACTTGTTCAAAAGCTATAGAATTGATTATTCCACATATATCAGCTCTTAGAATACATGATGAGTGAACGTAAACAAGACACAAGTAGAGATGTTTCCATTTCAAGAATTAGATTATCGCTCCAATCACGACCCTTGATAATTTAAACATTTCACCATCTCTTGAACAGAACTAGACAACGGGTTGATCAAGGATAGGACAGGTATATGTACTAAAAAAACTCTCAAATATCCATATTTAAAATAGATCAACGCATTTACTATCAACAACAAAAATATGTATACCATCTTTTCCCCATATATTCGAATATATGTTGTAGAGGTTCAAAAGATTGAAAAAAATGTATATGTTTTGTCAACATTGTATAGATTCATTTGTGAACATTCAGTGGACACTCATTCATTCACACAAAATGTATCAACACTATTTGCTGTTCAGAGGATCTTTTTATTCATAACACCTGATCAATTTCAATATTATCTTCATAATTATGAGCTATACACTTTCTTCCTCTCTTTCTTCACAAGATTCACATACATTCAGGTTTTTACTGCTTGATTGATAAAATTCCTAATGTATGAATTCTCTGCTGAGTTGATACCTTTTTGTTCTTTTTTTTAGCCAACTTGTATTTAGAAATAGTCCCATTACCATTGTTAAATTTCATATTTTCAAACATGTTTTTTAATTCAACACTGTTAGTATGAGTCTATGCTGCTAGTTCTAATATTATTATCTATCCATTTATTTCTGGATTTCTTAAACTACTTTGAAGTCTTTTGCCTTGGAGAAATGCTTGTCATGAAAAATCGACATGAAGTTATTAAAATTTGTATTCACATTATCATAATTAATGATGTAATGCCAAGTCTCCAATCCTCATGCATTATTAAATGCCACAATGTTTTTATCCTGAACTACAGAACTATTTTTATATTCTCTACTGTAATTGCTATCAACTTACTACAAAACTAGAATGAAACTTTGTCAATTTGTCAATGTAAATTGTTTGTGATGTTTGGTCTGACAGCTCATTTTCAGTTATGCCTACATTAGTTGTATAATGAACTTCTTCAGAATTAGTTGGAATATTTTCAATCAATATTGCTTGCATAGTTGCGATTCTAGTTGAAGTAAAGTTGGTTTCATAATTAATACCGTGTGAAATAATAATACTTATCACCCCGTCAGTTCATTTGAAGGTACATTGAAGTCAATAATAAAATCATCTGATATCAAAATCATTTCGTTTTTTCACTCAATATTCGTTGGAATAGCCTCTAATTTGTCATTCATTAATCTAATATACAAGTATACGTGATCGACATAACGTCATAATAATTACATTGGTACACTTTTTGTTTCTGATATAAGTTAATTCAATCATTGAACATTCAAATTGCGTATCTTGATTCATTCGAGCAAAGTCAGTACGCTTAGATGCATTATGATTATGCTAAATATTTGACGGTACCACCACCTCTTCCTGTTTTCGACAATAGCACACAATCATCTTATAATTCAGAAGCTGTATTATATTTGCTTTATCGTAATAAATCCAATAACATACTCTGATAATTTTAAAACGTTATTATGACAATCCACCACACCCGATTGTTATGAAATTGCACTAAATCATTCCCGTTATTTTCTAATCTACTAATATTTTGATGAATTTCAAAAAGGCCCAACTTCTCAAATTCAAATTTCTTCCTAATTAATACGGCTATTACATCATGGACCTCACTTGACACACAACGCGATGGCAGCCTCTATTCACCGAACCATCCGTGTATGTCACAACATGCGGAGCTTGTTGTTGTTGTTGTTATTGTTGTTGCGCGCAGCCTAAATTAACCGTAATCACCCCGATCTAACCAACCTATTGAACCTAACCCATCTACACTAACCTAAACCAACTAACCTGACCGAACAAACATCCTAAAAACTATCCATCTTTGCTAAAACCTTTGCTAAAACTGATTCAAAGCCTACTTCCGGTTCGGCGAATAGCCACTTCGCTACAAGATCCGTCTTCCATGTTGAATATTGTCATGTCTAGTGACACACGATGTCTAAAAGGGACAGACGGGGGGGGGGGGGGGGGGGGGGGAGGTGGATATAAACCAGAAGCAATGAGCGCAAATAGAAGTAAGAAGAAATAATGTCGGCACGCGGTTCTTACGTGACGGACTGTCGTGGTGCAAAATATCACTCCACTGGCATGTGACAGCGAGCTATCTCCGTTTTGTTTCTGTCTAAACATTCAGACATTGAACCAGATGCAATTTACATGATTATTTATTTAAATACAGTCGGACGCGTGTATTGAAAATGCTAAAATTTGTTAGCAATTGCTATGAAACTTTTCTGAGAATGAACATTGAATTAGTGTAGTTAAATTATGACCTATAATTATAATTTTTCATAAATGATATTGTATGGTATAAAAGTGATAAATAGTAATTGCTTAGAAGAACTATGTGCTATGTAATATATCATTATGGTTTGTATTCTTGTAATTAATTAGAAAATGAATGGGCTTACACGAGCATTGTAGATTTGAATTCTCAGAGTATATGTATTCAATCAAATCAAATAAATACTAGTGTAGGGATGTTGATCATATCAATGAATTATTATTGTTTTCGAAACAACTAATTTGATCCGGGTGGATATTTGTGATGATGTGTACCCAGTAAGTATTTACATCAGGTAGAAAATTTGAATTCATATGGCGAGATTTATCTTTTAAAATATTCCGGTCCGGGCTAATCTTATGGGTTCTTTCAAAGATTCGTGGTAGTTCATCTCAAAAGTGATCAGAACCATTTGGTCAACAAACCATACATTTCTAAGTTGGATAAGTCTGCGTTTCCAGAAAGAGATTCATGGAAGACTTCGCTATCGCTCATCGAATAACCATAGAATTGAATAACATGCCCAACTCAACCCAGCAACTAATATATGAACAAATACATGACCATTTTCAAATTTCAATGGAGATAAGGCGAATTACCATTCCAGTTTTAATTTCATCTCTATCATTCTCCTTATTTATTTATCGTGTGAGAAATATGTAAACAAACCACGTTCCTTCGCCACGACGCCATGCAAGAAGTCATGCAGGAAGAGCGTCGCGACGTTCTGCCATCGCCGTCTGGTACGTCGCGACGTTAATCACAAGTATAGGAGCTTAGCAAGTCAAGTGATAAAGCAGGTGGTTGCTACCACATACTATACCCAGGTTGGTGGGTATATAAACCCTTTGCCACAACTTAGACGATTAAAAGCATATGTTGAGGTAAATGTGCTATCAGTTATCTCAAAATGGCGTTGGAATGACAGATGGTTTTAATTCGGCTTAACTGGAATAATGAATTATTTGTAAGCACTCATGAAGATAACCTTCGATCCATGGTTATTTTTTGGAATTGTATGCAATCAATCTTTGTTATGCGATTATTTTCAAGGAATTCACTAATTCAATATTATCAATCAAATCTGTAAGAGAAAGGATGAGACGATGGGAGTTTGCCATTATCAATGGTTCAGGAGAGTAAAAATAAGTACGGTGAAGAGAAGACCAATGGAAATGTGGCAGAAGGGATTAAGAAAGGGTCCACTCACAAAAGAAAAGCGGAGAAAAGAAGAACACGGTGGATGATGGGAAGATAGAGAGAAGGAGAGAAGGATGCGAGGAGATAGAAGTGGAAGATAGCAAGGAGCAGGAAGATGGAGAAGAAGCACGAATTGGTTGTGGGTACATGCAGAAACAGAGGCCAAGAATTTTTGACACAGAAATTTGTAGGAGCATCTTTTGACAATAATTGGTATTTTTGAATGATAATCAAATTCAACGTATCATTGTAGGCCTACATTTCCTGATTTTCTCGGAATCAAAATTTTACAAAATAGGATCTTTACGAAATTAGACAAATTATGTATTGTTTGGCTCAACTATGATCTTGTAAAAACTTCAAACCATTACAAAATGAGGTAGGTATATCTAATTAAATGGCCGAAATCATATCTTTGAAAGAACCCAAAATATACAATATGTATATGTATGTAAATATATGTGTGTTTGTGGTATCTTATTCGTGAAATAGATTACTTGAATTGTTATTTAATAAAACTCCATGATAGTCTCCTCTCTTGTATTCCAAACTCAGATTATTTTCTTGTGGGATCCTAGTAATAAAATATCCTCATTCGGCAAGTGTAGTCTAGTAGATTTCTTCTCACAAGCATCATCTACCAAATCACAAAACTACGTACCAATAACATCCAGAAAGTCATGAAATTTAAAATGTTGTCATTGACTAGTTAAATTGAACATCAATGAAGAAATCTAAGAGTTAAATATAAAACTACATAAAACAGCAATAGATATTGATGGTATTGATAAATAAATAGGTGTGCACATTGGTGCTATATGGGATTGGACAATACAGGAGATAAATAAAGCAAACAGCTAACATAATAAACTTGATAAAAGAGACAAAGAATTAAAGTCGGTGGAAGCATTATAAATAATAGAAGGAGATATATATGGATCGGTATACAAGATTTATTTCTAAAAAAGAAGAATGTTGAAGGTGGATACACACTGACAATGCAAATGTTTAAATCAGGCACTGCGTTGTTAAGCTGCATTGAGCATTCGAGTTGCTGAATCTACATAGTCAAAACTAATTGACAACTTTCATATTATGAGTGCTTTTTTAAGTTTATGTCAGCCTAAGATGAGCCCACAAAAACCTATAAAAAATCATCAATTTATGGATGCCTATTTGAATAACTTTCGTTCAAACTATTTATTTCATGCCTATAGGCTAAACCCAATAAACTATAAATTGTCACCTCACCTACAAATTACAGACAAGTGTTACATACTATTTCTTCTGTCTCTTTATTTACGTCATAGTCTTACTGCTTCCTCATTGGTTCATCGACGTTAGTTAGTCAACTCAATCGCTAGTTGACAATTCAAATTTGGATTTGAGCCCTGACCTCACAGACCGTTTCAACACAATTGTACAACTGAGTAAGTTCGGGCCACTTCGTTTGTCATTCATTTCGGGTTGGATATGAAGGTTCGTTTTTGAAGAAGACGATATAATCAAGCAATGTGACCGATTTTTGGCTGTCAAGTCGTCATCTTTAAAACACCTGGCATTCAGATTGAATAAATGATCATCAAGAGTGTGTTTAGTAGGCACACTGTGTGTGGCAAAGCAGACGAAGACGACATACCACTATTTGGAATAAAATTCACAGATTGTGGATGGAAGATGGTCAAAGATGGGCCTATATATATATAAAAAAAAAATATACATAATATATATATGCTCCATCTCTATATATATATATATATATATAATATATATATATATATATATATATATATATATATATATATATATATATATATATATATATATATATGATATATATTATATATATATATATATATATATATATATATATATATATGTATATTTCTGTATTTTTCAGTGATAATAATACCCGTCCTACCGACATCACGTGCTGTACGTTTCAACGGAAAGCCATGTTCTCATATATATATATATATATATATATATATATATATATATATATATATATATATATATATATATATATATATATATATATATATATAAATAATCCTTGATTTCTTTCGAGTACTCTGATTCGTGTATCAACTTGTAACTAAGTAAGACGTAGAGTACGCTTATTTGCACACTCGACGCGTTTCGACAAGCCGTGTTTTATTTCTGTCTTCGTCAAGAGTACTTGAAAACATTTGTCATTATTGCTATTAACAGAGAGAAAAATATTTCAAGACAACAAATCTGCATACTAGAAAGCTTATATACATCGAAGAACATTGAAAAATTGTGATAAGATCAAATTGGCTTAGTTCGTTTTTTTAGACTCTGAATATCGATCGGCACATTCTTTTTTCCAGGTTTCCTTGGGTTGTACCGAATGTTGTCGGTAATATTTTCGGCCTTACCACCATTATTAATTTGATGTATTTGCTGCCAATGATGAATAACGCTTAGGTTAGGTTAGAAAACACGCATATCTTCACCTGTGAAATGGCCAAGTTTTTCCTTCTGAAGTGATTCACCTATTTTTGTTTTGAAGCTATTCATCCCATGTAAAAATGTAAAAATTAGAATAACTAATTTTGACAAACAACTATATTTTGAATTTACTAATGCGGAACCATCGAAGTAAATTGATACTGAACTGATGAAAAATTAATTCAAAATTTTTGGTCCCGTTTTTTCCGTGTACCGGCGAAGTAATTAAAAACGGGAATTTTTAGTTGCATTCCATAGAAATTGTATTTGACCTGTATATCAGTCGTGAGTCGTCGTAGAAAATTATCTGCATTTCTCTATTATCAATTGACTTACCATATTTGGCCAGCGCTGATAGTTAGTTGCAAGTGTTAGTTTTGGTGGAAGTGCCGGGTTTGATGGTCGGAGTCGAAGACTTGAATTGAGCCGATGTGATTCTATCATACACTTACTTGGTTCTTTAATTCATTCAAGCCACCTAGTATGCTGTTCTGTTCTCTGAACATATTCGTGTTTCTTTTGATTGCAATATTATGAAATATTTTCATGAGAACTCTTGAAGAGACGGCAACACTGCTCGTCGGAACGCATCGAGTGAGCACATGTACGTATCTTCTATTTCACTAAGTACTCAATTTTTATTATTATATTGGGTTTAACGACCCACTGTTATGATAGCGCAGATTTAATGGCGTCGGATGGATGATTAACGAGATGATGGGATGATGAGATTAATGTTCTTGGGTAATGGGAAGGATAGTGGGAAGGAAGTGGTCATGGCCGACTTATTGTGGGAACCATCACATCATTAACCTAGACTTCAGAGGGAAACCATGAAAAACCTCTGTAAAGATGGTCGGCGGCGGGCATCGAACTGGGTTCAAAATTCTCCTCGTCTCCCGGATCACATGAAGCGAGTGCGTTAACCACTGCGCTGCATGTGCCGGTTTAGTACTCAAGTTATATATTATCTACATATATGAATTTGTGGGATTTGTGGGACGGTTGCGCTTCGATAGCTATTTGTTTTTCACTCACATAACGTAAAAACAAGTTGGGTGTAGTTTCCAGTTCCGTATAAGAAATGGGAATTCGTAAACATTCGTACAATAAACTACCTAGCTGTTTGCGTGGTCGTTAAGCAAATATCCGACGCAAAATATATCCTAGTTGTCATGACAGTGTGTCGTTAAAACTCAATATAATATAATAATAATTTTCAAGCAAATAATTATAATCGATCAATCAAAATATAGGTCATCGGAGTGTTTCAAGAAGTTGGGTGTACGCTACTCGTTAGGTATATTCTTCTCTTTACATAAACGATGGTGGTAAATAAAATGACGTAAACAAACTGTTTAATAACTTTTTTTATATATGTTTACTTGAAACTTGAAATATGTCCTACTTTACTATTAAACCAAAATCTACAAATCATCTTCTCACAGGTCGAAACTCAAGATTGTTGATAGTAATAAACAGGGAGCGCGATCGATCGTTACAGCCAACGCTCGTGGAAGCAATTTATTTATGAAGTTATAATATGCGTGTTATTTTCTCTAACTTGAATCAGTACAGCTTTTAAAACAACTGGGTTGAACTAATAATGAAAAACGCGAAATATATTTCAAAAATTGTTTTTGCTTTCATTATAAATTTTCAATTATTCCTTTTTTCCATTCATTATTTTAGAGAAAATTATAACGGAGCAAATATCCTATTTCCTTGAAAATACGGAATGATTTGTCTGTACTCTATGACAGTTTGAGCGTGGAGTGTTTCTATGGGTACTATTTTGTTCCAACAATTCTTATTCATTCACCCTGGGATTGTGCATTAATTGTGCTGTGTGCCATGAATTATAGCAGGGCTCGGGTGAGGAACATGGTCCCCTCTTGTAGAGAACGATTCCACGGAATAAAGCCTTCTTTGTCATTTGTCATGCAGTCTTTGTAATCCAATGTTACCATGTTTTAAAGTAGAATATGTGAACATTCATATGCACTGTGTAATAGATATTTAAAAAAAATCCATGCTGAAAATAAACTTTTATTCATTTGAATTCTGCATTTCCTTCTCTTTTTTTTATAGGAATCCCATTCATCAGTCACATCATCGCCTCTGAAAAACTTCGAAAATGAATGAAATTCGAACTGATAATTTTTCAGAGATTTTGTTCAATCATTGAGATGAGCGATTTTTGATTTTTGTACACTACTTTTATGAAATTTATTTCATTCAAAATTATTATTCATCAAAAATCGTACAATTTGGTGGAAAGGCATACAAATCCTTTATATAATAACTCCGGAACAATGTACATTGGTTTTAGAATATGTAGTCTAGTACATCTTCTACACGCATCTCTCACACATCCCTGAATGATCCCAACATGATCGATCTATCATTTATTAGAACACATTTACTCAAACTTGTATCACTTCCTTCAACTATTAACGAGACAAATTATACAACGCTTTCCTAGTTGTATATATATATATATATATATATATATATATATATATATATATATATATATATATATATATATTTATATTTATATATATATATATATGTATATACATATATATTATACATAGGCCTACATATACACACATACATGTTCGCAATGTTATACTTTTAAAATTCAAACTTCCACAAGTACTACACAATACTCGGTTGATGGAAAGTCGCTCACATCTACACACGCAGTATATTCCAGATAGTTAGGTGTAATGGTTATTGATCACGGTAGTCGTCGAGCCCGTTGACAAGGAGTTGTGGACATAGGTAATTGTTGGTTATTACGTAAACAATGTAATAACGTCATATGTAACCACAATATGAGTACCGGTATGTACACATTAACTTTGGATTACACGCGTCTAATTACATCGACAATTTGCAAAATAGAAAGCTGCATGATATTTTCTCCTTATTTTTTCTGGATGGTTCAAGATGATATTAGTGGAATATGCGGAATAATCAGCGACATTTGGATTGAAGGCAGCTTATTCGTTAAATTATCTTTCGAAATTCGTTTCACTCACATATTGTTTCGTTACATTATTTGAATAATATACTGTTCGATATTACTTTTTTCCCATTTTATATTTGCTTATGGAATTTATTTTTCATATACCATCACTTTGTAATGAGTGTATTAGTAAATCTAGCAATATCTGTTATATTTGTCTGGTAAATTGAATGCTCTATTGCTTCATTATCATGTTTCAAGAAGCAAAATAATTTCATCGTTAATGCAGGGTGCGTAAAAGTCACCTAATATTATATATAGATATGACTGAAGTCAAGTCAGGTGTAGGTTTGAGTGTCGTATAAACCATAAGATTTTGTGAACATCATTCGTGTAACTTTCGTACCACCAAATAACTTGGATGTTGGTATGACTGTCGATCAAACAATTGTCATCACCATATTCATTTCATCAAGTCTTGTTATCAATAATTCCTTCATAGTGTTTAAAATAAAAGTAACCAATTGAAGCCCATTTATTTGCCTAATAAACCAACGTGCATGTTGACTACGTGTTATTTTTTATGTAATGCTTTGATCGCGTGAAGGAAGTGGTACTCGAGATTATTGTGATCTTTACGTATGGCTGTTGTATTGTTACAATCACGTTATTAGAGGCAAAAAAACATGATTATCGCTTAAGAAATCGCTTCCTATTTTATTTTATTATGTAGTAGTTACTACCTTAATACCACTATACACCACAACACGAACTGGGAGGGGTGTAATGGTTGTATGGGCTTTACTTCTTGTCAATTCACTGCTAAATCGATACTTCACTTGACTAAGCAACTCGGTCATTTATGGTTACCGGGATCGAAACACACTCGAATCAAATTGCATGCTGATCATTTATGCGTAACGACTACACTAACAGCTATGCTGATATGGGGTTACGTCTAATGCACTGGTCAAATAGGAAGTTTTTTCTAATTGTATTTGAATTGATTCGTGTCACGACATAAACATTGACGTCGATATTGAGAATTCATACAATGATGAATAAATTCTTTGAATAAGTATACGTGTACAGAATGAATAATCAGCCCCTCGTGACGTATTCAGCTATGGCACTGCTTTAGAAACCAAAGTTAAGTTGGGCGAAGGTTCGACGGAATTTGTACATATCATTTATCTACCATCTGCCCATGCGTACCCCCAAAAAGCTCAGTTGATGGTGCGGTCGTTAAGGCAACAATAAGCGAAAAGAATGAGAAATAGTGATGAATAATATAGTAAGAGCATGTAATAAATACAAAGTTGCGAAAAGTATTCAATTGCATGTTTAAACGTAGATTGTATGAGTTGTGATAAGTTGCTTTTTTATTTTTGATTGAAGTTCAAGTTTATAACATCTTGGATTCAATTATTATATTATATTATATTTACTGATTATGAATATAAACGAAGAGATTTAGTAAGCTATTAATCGAGCAGAATCTAATAAGGTATGAACAAACACAACCCAATAAATAGAGGTACCCCGAATTTATCCCGCCTATCGTATATAGCGTGACTATCATTACTAAAAAAGGATCCTTATTCGTCCTTGCTTTTTCTCTCTTTACGTTCATAATAATGATTAATTGATGGTCAAATGAACTATAATTCTTCTCTATCGTGTATTATTGACATAACTGATCTACCCACGCCATGCCCACCTTTCCCGTGCTTTCATATTATATCATACAGGGGCCATATTACAATGGTTGTATGATGTGTTATTCGCAACCAAGGTTTACCTGGTCGGTTGTGATACGCGGGGGTGGTACACTTGGCATCATCACCCAACCTTGATTAATCTAAACGAACCTAATACAATAATATAATAGCATCCCATACGTTGCTCAGCCAGCTTAAGTCACCGTTTTAGAAACTGAAGTTACTGATGGGCGTGTTTCGAATCCCCAATAAGGAATGGGTTTTTGTAAATGTCTTTAAATTATCATCACGTCATAGTTTCATTGTCATCTGTTCATTTGTATCCCGTATAACCTAGCTGTTGGTGGGGTCGTCAGGCAAACAATAGGCCTACTAATAAATAATAGAGTGTACCCATTAACACTAGAAAAGGGACATTTTGCTTTATATAGTCACTCTAGTTTGAAACATAAATTGTGTTATCGAATTCGAAATAAAAGTTGAAATAATTCAAGCCTATACCCATAAGGATGCGTACTTAAGTTGCACTACTAGCACCGAAATCCACTGCCACAATACGAGAAATAAGGAGTCATTCAGTTGAGTCAATCAAAATTTAAACTTATTTTCTAAATGCCCAGTATATGCAGGGCGTAAATTGTTCAATTCATTACCATATGACCTGAAGCAGCTTGGTCTCCACAATAGCTCTTTCACTAGATCGCTCAAGACTTTTCTGACTATCAATTGTTTTTATACTATTGACGAGTTTTTAAACTATTCATGATTGTAATTTGTATTGTAACTGAATTTCAATGTTGACTGTCTGAATATCTTGAAATTGATCAATCCGAGGAAAATAAACATATTATTTTAATAATATTCGAAGTTATTATTAAGCGTGACCAGATTTCACGCCAGACCAGGCACCTCCACTGTAATCTCAAGCGATCATACACAAGTGTTCAGTCTATTCACGTTTACTGCGCTTGTAGTACGTCACGCAAAACATGGCACTTTCATAGCTTCAACTCCGGCGATTCTTGCTTTTGTCTACCTGCATTATTAGATGAGCGAATGCGAAGCAACAAATGCAACAATGGCTTTAGTTAGACCTTCACTTCACGCCACTATTTTCTGTATGCTTTTTTTTGAAAGCACTGCACAAGTCATATGGTTTGACTGATGAACACGAAATTTTATCCAACTTAGAACTGTATTTTTTTCGGGCACAGTCGGTTGTACCACTTGTGATAAATCCCACCACGAAATACAAAACTCTAGTCAGATTTGGCTGGGCGGGAAAATTTGAGAAAGTATCTTTGAAAAAATGAACATTTTTATTAATGTAAACAAAAAATGATACATGTTATTACAAATTTGTATTCCACTCGGACTACCCGTTTTAAAGAAAATGATTTGGTAAATATTTTTCTTTAAATCAAATCGCTGGGAAAATAGCTATTCAGAACCGTATGATTCACGGCTTTCTGGACTTGATGGTTTTCATATGCACTTGAAGTCAAGGTGTATAGAGTTTCGAGTACAATCCATAAAAATCTCTCTCTCTTACAACGCATATGCTGTGTTATCACCGGTATGGTTTCACCGTCGTATAAAATACCTCTTCTATGCGAGTAACTTTTTCTTCCATAATAATTCTTGTTTGTTGTACTTAATCACCACATTCTCAAGATCGACTAAACCGGAGATTGCTCAAACTCTTTCTACAAACGCAAGAGATCAATTGGCCAAACATCCTCTCGATGACTTAACCTATAGGCTTACTATTCACAGATCGAATCGAACGTATTTGAGAGTCTTCTTTTACTACGCACATCTTGTATATATAAGAAGTTAAATAAAAGAAGCTCCCAACAATTCTACACAGAGCTTCTCATCTTGTTAACAGTGACTGATCTTTGGAGGCTAGTTGTAGAACCTGATCTTCTCCACTGATTTATTGCTACTATTTCAGTTGCCATGGTTTTTAAAGAAAAAAATCTAAAAACTTTGTAAAAGAATAAGACGAAGTGTTGGATTACGCAGGGATTATTTGAGTAAAGGGTAAGCGTACAGTAATCCTTTCAAGTCAGTAAACAATGGCTTTAGAGTAAAGACTGTGCAAGCCCTCCTGCACATGGATGTGGGGTTGCAGTGTGACTTAGCCTAGTACGGGTCAAATGTCACCATTAGTGACAGGTCATAACTCAAGGGGGCACTCGACCGCGCACAGGCTAGGTCTCTATTTAGAGACTCTATGAATTCATTTTGCCAAACATGTGGTTTGGTCCATGGTTAACGAAGGCTTAGAGATCTCCAGAAAGCTGTTTTATAGCATAATAATTGGTTTTAAGCAATGACATATAAAGCTAATAGATTAGCAGCATAGCTGGCGACTAGAGCTGCTGCTAGTTTACTTCTGGATAGCAATTTGTTGTGCGCAATATCGCTGCTGCGTTGTAAGATATTATAAAATAGCTGGTGTAATAAAAAATGAAAAATATCAGAAGAGAAGAAGCATAGGGCATAGCATAGCTTATGTAATATATTCACACTGAACAAAACAAAATGAAATAACGTGTGTGACTTGTGTCATCTATGTTTAAAATTGTTATTCGTCGAATTTTGTCATCCATGAAACCTTTTAGATCAGTTTATACCACGTGTAGCTAGCTGCTGATGAAAGTAATGTATATTACATTACGTTATTTTCAAGGATAAAATATATGAATGAAAACGAAAAGTTGAAATGTATCTGTGTATAGAACTGAGTTTGATGCATGGTAGCGGAAAATGAGCACTTTCATCACATTTTATAGTTTATAATATAAATACCTACGTTGAGAGTATTTAAAAATGAATATATTTTGTCATTCTAGAACACTATATTTTTGTAATGTATGCGTTATTTCTATTTTACACGACTTGGAAGTGGTAAATTTATTGCTATGTCTGTTGAAACTTTAAAGTATTATTCTATGTTCGTTTCGAAAATGGAAGTGATATTACTTATTCCGTCTAAATAGGTATACGTAGCATATATGTCATTCTTCATTCAATAACTCATTACATAAGCATCACTTTTAAAAGAGTGAATGAAGTGCATTTATGGTGATACGCAAGTGACGGCAATCACAGTCAACGATTCTTCTCGAATAATAATTACTGAAAGTATCAGTATAGGCCCAGTGTATTTCACGTTATTCAACATACAAATTAGTGGTATCACTCAATAAAGAATTACGTAATGAGTTATCTTTTTTTAATTATTCTTTTGGGTGGTAAGATCGCCCTTGTGGTGCCCCAATCAAACGATCCTATCTTTCATCCATAGCCTCAATTGGGGAACAATGATTTTGTATCAAGTTTCAATGTTATTAAAAAAACATATAATGGCATGTGTGCTTCATCCATAACAAACCTTTATTCACTTAATATGTATATTGCTAATTTATATCGTGAACTTGAAAAATTGAACTGCTGATTTCATAACATTTCATATTATTCCAATAAAAAATATTCAATCTATCAACGTAGAGATTAACCGAATGATAAGTTTGTCATCGACTATTGTTATCTTATTCTATTTTTTTATTTAAATCATGCTCTGTCTCACTCTTCCTCATCTCTCAGCAAATCTCACCTCATCTCTGTATATATACCTCTCTCTCTCGCACTCCCTCAACTCCACGATCCTCCATCTCTCTGTCCACTTAACCTGGTAAGGGATCAAAAGAGATACGTGGTTAATGAACCCTGCACTCGCTTTGATCTAGCGCTAGCTCTGCCTGAAGCTGGTTACGGTAGCTCTTAGAGATAACGAGTACTCAAATGCACCTGGAGGCAAAACAAAACTAAACAGTCGAGTTCATGAGAACCACGATGATACTATCTCTCTCTTTCTCTCTGTGTCTTATATATCTTAACCTTTGATGACATTCAGTGTGATAAAACACTTAGAAATCGCTAGGTAACTGCATGATTAAAATGTTATTTGTACTTTTGAAATCATTAAAAATGTTATGGGGAAATGAATCGGAAAACGATACCTGAAATGGCTCTTATCATTGCTCATAGAATTCGCTTCACAATTTAATAGCTTTCGTACTGTATCGTCGTGCCGTTGGCTATGCAGTATAAAGTGTATACCTTGATTGTACCTGCAAAACGTAATTAATGTTTAAAATAATAATAACAATAACATAACGACTGTACTAGGGAAGTGTAAAAACGACGATTGTGATGTTGATGAATGGTATCACATTGATCCATAGGCCCCCTATAACGTATGTGGAATTTGAGCTCGCTCAACTTTGATTTAAAATTACATTTTGATAGAGCCCTTATTGTGAAAATGATTGCAAGTGAGCTTTTGCGTCTCACTAGGTGAGTAATACCGGTACATTCTATTAAAAGTGAAACTGATATTATGATTTTGTTTTGAGCGTTGGGAAAGTTCGATATACAACTCGAATAACACTTCCTGTATGTGTTCTATTTTTAAACTCGCTTCCCAGGTCGTATGGTTTGTGGGATCAAAATGAGATTGTCTGTGGACACGTGGGCTTAAACAACATGGAAATGTATAGTTTTGGAGAAAACTCGGTTGAAATTATACATTTAAAAATTCATTTGAATATTTTGAGAACTTTCAATGGAAATGGAAACAAATTATGGTGAGAATTCAAATACCGACTGATTTCGAACACTTCAATGTTATCACACATTATCACACATTTTTACTTGAATCGTTCAAGCCGTTTTGATGAAAGAATTTCTGAAATATTTTTCCTAAAAAAAATTCGATGAAATGATGAACAGGAAACACGGTGAGAATATTTTTACTTTCAAAATAAATGAATTTCTATAGCGACATTGATTAAAAGTATCAATCCAGGTATTCCGAATTTTTTTGAACTTTCTATTACACCAAAATATGGAGTTTATTGCGTTTGATTTGAATGTGTAACATGAAATACCTTCATGAGATTTCACCCGCTCCAGTTCTGTCATTGTCTCGATATTCTATTGAAAGGTTGAGTTGAACATCTATTGTAGAAAAATAAAGTCTGCGTCGTATTTGTATTTGTGGCTGGCATTGGGACTTGGATACCCCGTATCGGAACTTGCCACAAGTCCTACTGTCCGAACTTGCAAATAATTATTAATGCCATCTTTTGCGTATCACTATATATATATATATATATATATATATATAAAAAAATAAATAAATATATATATATATATATATATATATATATATATATGTGTAAATAAAGACACCATTGGGTTTATTTCATGGATATTATTTAAATAAAAAGACCATAGTTTCGCCAGGATTTTTCCTGGCTTCTTCAGGGTCGAAATTGATCAGAACTAATTAATCAATATTCGTAATCATATTTTCAAATAAAATGTAAAATATAAATCTAATTCTGACAACAATTATCTCATGGCAAACTCTATGCTCATGGTTATTAAATAATATCCATGAAATAAACCCAAAAGATGTCTTTATTCACAAATGTGCATCATGGAAAAGAGAGTTTCAAATCATATATATATATATATATATATATATATATATATATATATATATATATATATATATATATATATATATATATTATTGATCATCTTTTCTTAAGTGTATTTATAAAATGATGCCTTTATAATAATATAATATCATAATGGAATTTGCGTGTTTCCAGAAATAGCTCTAAAAGAGGGTTGACGATATGATGTCAAGAGCGAGCTCGTCTTGTGATGAATAAATCTATTTCTCTTTCTTGAAATTATTGCGTTCATCTTTCTGAATAAAATACGAAACATTTCACGTCAATTTATATGGTTGTATTTTGTCACTTGCAAATGCTATGTCAAATGTAATATGTTAACCAAATGAATAACACGCTACAAACAATTTGAGTAAAAATTATTGTTGTTATTTTGATGGAATATGGTTTGAGTTGACAAAAGAAACGGTATGTTGCTTCTATTCATGTTTTTTTATCAGTAATTATATCTAATAGAATGTAGCTAGACATATACATAATGGAAGCAGACATCATTCCGTCCTATAAATCGTATTCATACATAAGGAAACGGCTCATTCGTACCCCCGTATAACCTAGCTGTTGGTGGGGTCGTTAAGCAAACAATAATCAATCATAAGAAAAGGATATTTATCCCTTCTATACGAATTATCTTTCTGATGAGCGTTTACAAGTAAAACTCGTTAATTTTGTTATATCTTTTCGGATTTATAGCATGCCCCACCATGTGAGTTTATACAGGGTACTTAATTTCGACTTTTAATTAATACAATTTGTTGGGAAAACATTTGAGGACATTAAAAGACTGATAGTTGCCGCTCCAGGAGAGAACATTGTTTTTTGTAATAGGCCTACGGTATAGGTGTCCAATTTCACTGTTAGTTTCTAATTATCTATAAGATTGGGAATGAGAAATGAGGATGAAGATATATGTAATTGTGGTGTGACATTACTAAATCAGTAAATCTATTAAATCAAAACTCATGATCACTTTTATATTACATTTTTATCGAAAACAATAGTATAAATAATTGCAAAAAGTGTTCTAATTCAGAATTTTTACGTTTTTCGATTATTCAATCTTTCAACTTTCGCAGATTATTTCAGATTTCAAGTATAATATATTTTCAAGAAAATGCAACAGTGGTATACCTAATGAAGTCTATAGAGATGATTGACATGTTTATACATCTATCTTTTTACTGGACAAAAGATAAACAAACTAAAAAGATCTCCAAACTCCGACACTTGCTACGGATTGGCGAGACAGACTTTATATCACCGTCCGCGGATGACTTAGTCTAACGTGTCGAGATGGCTTCGTGAGAGCTCCGTAACAGCATCGCAGTAGGTTCACGTAGTCTTCTTGTAAGTCAATCTATAGCTTCTTTGATCGAGTTCGAAACAGTGTTTATTGTCTGTGCCCTGCCGTGACTGTACCATAATGACGTGAGGGAGGGGGATAGACGGCGTGTGACAAATATATATATATATATATATATATATATATATATATATATCTGTAACTATCTCTCTCTCTCTCTCTTTATATATATATGTTATGTCGAAAGTTCTCGCGGATTGGATGAAATGTTGTACCGTGTTCTCAGATAGACCGCGTTTTCTCTTTCTAGACAGAATTGCGGTCCCATTCGGGACCTTGTCTCCTTCTCCAACGTTTCGGCAGGATGTTACCTGCCATCTTCAGGGATTTTTCTTTGCAGCTCGGTGAACTTCCATCGAAGACGAGGACGCGGTCTACCCGAGAACACAGTCAACACACACACATATATATATATATATATATATATATATATATATATATATATATATATATATATATAATAGGTCTATGTGTGTGTGTGTGTGTGTGTGGATGTACGCTAGCACACTGAACCGTCATTCAGGAGACCGGAATTCGGTTCCCGCCATGGTTGATCATCCTGACAGGGGTTTTCCGTTGTTTTCCTCTGTCGTTCAGGATCATAATGGGATGGATCCTCAACAACAGGTCACGACCGACTCCTGCCGACTATCCAAAATCAACTAATAAAAAACTTGTCATCTCATCTTCCCACCATCTCATTCATCAACCACCAACATCAATACATCTCACTCTTCAGTACAGTACGTGCGTCGTTAAATCGAGTATAAAATGAATAATGAAAATAATGAAAAAACTAAGATCAAACAAATTAACAAAGGAAGGCAAACTCCTGAGAGTAGTATTTAGTATTCACTTCGTTCCCCCAATTACCTTTCGAATAGTGATTGTGGTGAAGAGTCTAATGGGCACATGGTAGAAATCAATTATTACATACGGGTAGAGAGGTGATCGTCACAGGAAGTGTTGGCGGGTATTCATAAGGAGAGAAAGGGTGAACTAGTTCCATGTGACTATAGCTTTTATTTCAATACAAAAAAACTAGGAGTATAAGTCTATATTATTTTTATATATATATATATATATATATATATATATATATATATATATATATATATACTGAAGTCACCGTTGGGCGTAGGTTCGAGTCCCGCATAAGGCATGGGTTTTTGTAAACGTCCTTTCACCTATCATCATTTCATCGACCATTATCACCCGCTCATTCGCACCCCCGCATAATCTAGTTGTTTCGGGGTCGTTAAGCAGCAATAATATATAGGCCTATATATATATATATTTGATATATGTAATCTGAGAGTCTGCAGACATAGGTTTTTATTAGAGCTTTGGGATCGAACCAAGAAGTCCTGGGTTCAAGTCCTAGACAGGGTACATTTTTATGATCTGACAACCATGGGGATAGAATATATATATATATATATATATATATATATATATATATATATATATATATATACATATATATATATATATATATATATATATATATTTAATCTCAATAGTTTTCTGATTAACCACCAGTATGTTATTATAGTGGTATGATTTAAATTGTATGATCTGGAAATCCGGTTTCAACTCTCATGGAGGTCGCGATTTTTGAACAGTTCCAAATCATACTATATATACATATATTCTCATGGATCCATGATTCCTTCGAAGTATTTCCAAATGATGTGATAGACTAAGACTTGAGTTGTACTTTAGCTGTTAAATACGTTCGATTGCTTACTCGACGCGTTTCGACAAACATGTTGCCGTCTTTCTCAAGACTGTTGAAAGCATTATACATTATTGCAAATAAGTGTCAGGATTCTTTTTAGAAATCGAAACTGCGTACTAGATAGTGTGAATGAATGAAAAGCATTAAAAAGTTCTGTGATAAAATTGAATTGGGAACGTTAGTTCATGTTTTTTTTTGGATTGTGGACATCGAACACGGCACCTCCACCTAATTTCCAGGTCTTCTTAGATTCTAAGATTATACCGTCTTATTACCTGGATGTTATTGGTATATATATATATATATATATATATATATATATATATATATATATATATATATATGAATTAACGAATGGCAATCATAAAGCGGATGAAAATGACTGATTGTATCGAATAGCTATTAATTAAACATCAAACTACATTCATGAATATACTATTTGAATACCACAATCATATTTCTTTTAATTCCATTTATATATACATACTCGTAACTGAAACCTTATATAGTTCATAGGTCAAGTATATGCGCTATACCCGAATGCTGTTGAAAATAACATTAAATATGACACAGGATATATAAGTAAGTTCAATCAAGTTATTCGGTTTTTAAATGACAGATTTCTCATTCGGCTTCCATAAGTAATTAGCAGTATAAATATATTCTCATTAATTCATATCATATATCATAAGAAACAAAAGAAGACGACAAAAAATCCATAACAGCAATTGTATATACACATGTAAGCATTGTAATACTACATTCTACCTCCGAGTTAAGTCACTGCTCCAAGCGATCTGCAACTGGGAAACTTGGAATGTATATTAATCTGACATTTACGTAACAAGAATTTATGTACGGATTTAAGAGCGTGATTAATTAGGCTCCACTTCGTTTAGTTGGATTAAGGTTACCTATAGGTACTGAGATTTTGATGTTAACAGATGTAGGGTATTTTCTTGCTCGGATAAGTTGTGTGTACTCATTGTTGGAATGTCACGACGGTAAGATTTAAGATCGACGATTCAAGATAGAGGTTTGTATTATGTAGGTCTAAATATAGCTAGGTATGTATATATATATATATATATATATATATATATATATATATATATATATATATATATTTATATATATATATATATATATATATATATGTGTGTATATACACGTGTTGTAAGAAAGACTCGGGTGCTATCTAGGAGGGAGCACGGTATTCGTCTTTGTGTTATCATCGTACTTACTATCAACGTATGGCAAATACAACTTTTCCAAACATTTCCAACCAGACCACCTTTCCAGTCACCGTATTATACGCTTAAATATCCTAGGCAGTCAGTGGCTTGCCAGGATCTTATTTATTAAAACATAAAAGACACTCAGACAGTACGATATTCAGTACATCAAAACAATGATGTGATCAAATTTTGCTAAATACATTCAATACAATTAATGATCTGAATGTTATAGGGAATCGAATAGATCAAAATCTGAAATCTGAATCCATATTGTATGTTCATTTGGGTTCTATTGAAACTTAGAGGAAACGCAACTATTCAATGTAGTGTAGATTGTGTGTATTGGCCTTGGTTTTAGATGTTGGAATAATCTTATAATCTGCCAGGGTTGGTTTTAGATCACTTTGTAGATGATAGAAGAGAATCGGTTTCTAACCAGTATTCTTGAATTTGAGAGTAATTTTGAGTACCAAAGTCAGTCAAACAAATATTTTCTATGTATAGATTATAATATGTGAGAAATGGATGATATGGATTTTGAATAAAAAATTAGCGAATTTAATTATTTTTAGGTCATAATACAAAAAAAACATGAGTGAGTGTGTAACGAAACGAATGTGTGGTTATGAGTAAGAGGACTTTTCCAAAAAAACATAGCTGAAGCGGGACTCAAACCAGAAGGTACCAACTGTACCAAAAACCAACTGTACTAAAAACCAATTGACATACGTTTCTACTTCTTGAGCAACCTGCACAGAAAGTAAAATGGGAGGTTTGACTCCTTACCTTCATAACTGTACCCACCTAAGCTCAACCATCACTAGAGCCTATGGAACAATTGATGGGTGGTAACTATTTGTGAAAGGGAGAAGAAAAAAACCTAATTTCTCTCCTGTATACATTGCTCAAGAAATGTGAGTTTTGGTCAGTTTATTTGTAGGTCAGTTGTAATTTAGTACAGTTCGACATTTTTTAGGTCAGTTGGTTTTTAGAACAGTTGGTTCTTAGTAAAGTTGACCAATCCCCGATTCAAAGTCAAGCCCGTCAGGCTTTAGATTCCAAGACGATGCCTCAACTAAACAATAAATACAAAACAATTATGATAAAATAGTGAATACAGAATTGATGAGAAAAATGTTTTTATCTATCACGGTAGAAAGAATTACAGTTCAATTATCTTCCTGGAAGCTATCATTACGATTTTGCCCTATAATAGTAAATCTATCGTTGTGGCGCGCATTAGATGCTACGTCACTGTTCACTTGAAGTTTGTTTTACAATCCATCTCTTTACGGACTCTTGCGTCTCTGGACCACTCAGCCACAAACGGAATTAAATGACTCGCTCAACCAAGTATTTCAAACTATGTTGAACTTAGAACACACACTTTATCGGTATAGTTGTTTAGAGACATTTTAATTATAAACGAGCAAACAATTACTGTTTGTTAACTGAATTGAAAAAGTACTTTTCGAACCTGGCCCTTCCACTAATATTCTATAGTTGATAATATAATTTATGTTTTTCATTTGTATTGGGTTCAACGACGCACTGTAATGCTAAGTAAGATTTATTGGCGTCGGATGGATGATTAATGAGATGATGGTGAGATGAGATGGAGGTTTCTTATAGGTAATGGCATAGTGGGAAGGAAGCTGTGACCTATATTGTAGGAACCATCTCGGCATTAGCCCAGCCTGCAGAGGGAAACTATGGAAAACTCCTGTTCAGATTGACGGTGTCCGATATGCCAGGTCCGATATGTCCCTCACCTACTGGATCACATGGAGCAAACGCGCTAGCAACTGAGCTGCATGTGCCGACAACTCCTAAATTGGAAGAAAACTTGATATTTTATGTTGCCACCAACAACTAGGTTATACGGGGGTATGAATGAGCAGTTCATACCCATGTCTTATGCAGGACTCGAACCCACACCCGCTGGTGACTTCAGTTTATGAAGCGGTGCCTCAGCTGACTGAGCTACTGAGGGTGGCGACTGGCGACACATATTTTATGATATGAAGGATAATATACTAATAAGATCATCAATAACTCACTCATTTCTGCTTGCATTTATTAATCTTCACAACAGCGACTAAACATATCATATTGGTAAAACGTTTCAACTGTTAACAGACTTCATTATTTTTATATAACTGTTCACCAGAATCTTCAGAATCTTCCTTGAGTTTCATCGTACTCGGCTCCTCCACACTATCATCAAAACTTTCTATACGAGCTGAAACCATTAATAGCTGTCAAACTTTGAAATCTTCCAGCACTTTAATTAAAATGCCCTTAGGCGCTCTCGAGTAGAAAATAATATACAAGCGATAATTGCCTGGTAATAATATGAGGCATCTATTTTAACTCCTGTATTATTATTAGTGTTATTGATATTATACTAATCTAGGAAGTTCCTCCTCTTTAATCCAATGGGTAAGACGCCTACCGTTAAAGCGAGAAAGTGTGGCTTTGAATCCTAGAATGTCAAGAAATGTGTACACAATTAAATCATACACATGCAACATCCCCTCCTCTTCTCTTCCCCACTTCTTCTTCACCCCAAACACACATAATAAACTCCCGTGATTATTTGATATAGTGAAATCAGTGAGCCCCATTTTTTCCTACAATTGTGTGAATCATGACTAATGGCATTTTCTCAATTTGTCATGAAACGATTTTCTCGAAAAATTGTTACACGTGTACATACGTATACGTACTACATATGGTATCCACATTGAACATGTTCGAGTGTTGTGTTAAAGCCTAAATGAAAATTGATTAATTAACTTGATTCATTTAATTAATCGGAAAAGCGAACAAATGAAGTTTGTGACCATTAGGTTTCTAATTCTTTGAAATTGACCTTAATTTGACGCCAATATTGCCCAGTGTCTGTGATATCAACAATTTCAATTGAAATTCTACTGACTTGTTCGACTATTAAAATACTCTGAAAGTTAAAAAAAAAAAATCTTTGTGGCTATGAAGTTTTGCATTTTTCATTACACATGCTTCCATTTGGTAGCCCACCTTGATCATTTCAGAGTGTTTTTTTCTAGTCTTATTCAAAAAATGTATAAATAAGCCGTAATTAAATTATTCCCATCAAATTATTTGCAAATTCGATCGTTTACATCAATTCGGATTGTGGCTCTATAGTTTAGGATTCAGAAAAATGATACCTGATTCGATACCCATCGTGTTCATCTCAGTGTTTTTATTTCTCAGTTTAAATTAAAGACCGGAATGCTTAAATCACTCCATGTTTCGAAAATTTTGTTTGTGTCTATAAAATTTCGGATTCTGCGAATTATTAGCTTCTTGTCCATCTTAGTTTCTTGCCACATCTTGTCCATTCTTTGCTGTAATAACACTTTAATCACCATTCGATTGAATAATATAATTAATTCAATCAATCTGAAAGCTACAAAAACTGAGTTAGTGGCAACAAAGTTTGTGCAAGCTTCAATTTCACATGTATCTTAAACATTTCGCATGGTATTTACACCGTTAATACAATTTTATAGATTATTCTGATCAATTAAATTACTCGGAAAGCCCCAGGACTTTCGCTTGTGGCCATACATTTTTGGTTTCCCTCTGATCATATTGGTAACGTAAGCAAGTTTTATGCTTTAGTCACGATTTGCACGAATTTTATTCTAATTGACTCCACTTATACAGGTATTCAAATCGATGCTATTTACATTATTTTCGTTGTTTATATCCTCAGCACAGCGTTTCGACAAGCGTAACTAATTTGTTTCTATAGCTTCATTATTTGTATTGAATAAAAATAATAGGGGTGTTAATCATTATTGGAATTGAAATGTGTATGGTTCAATTATTACATTGTCAGCCATCATTATTCATAATGAATAGAAGCGAGTACACAAAACTTGTCGGTTATTTATGCTCCCGATTCAAGGTTGGGTTGGCAATAGAATCGTAAAATAAAATTGTGTCGTGTAATTTTTACAATATAATTGTAAGTTACAGTACGTACTACGTATTACAGTGGTGGTATTCTCTTATTATATTACGGAATAGTTAAACTCAGGTTTTGATACGCCACCAGTTGTATGTATAACTGTGCTCAAGAGCTATCACTTAATGCAATTATTGCTCACAAAATTAATTCTTGGAAATGAGTTATTTCAAGTTACATAACAAACTTGGTGTAAGAAAGTGGTAATTGGTATAAAACTCTTAATGAATTTAGAAGGAAATTTTGTCATTTTGTTTTGTAATTTCATAGCAATGTTTTCCAATTATTCATAAACGACGAATCAAGTGTGAATTGGGACGTTCTAGGATATTATATATTATATTTTACTACCATATTGTATTTATTGTTGTTATACTATAGTTCATGTTTCATAATTTGTAGAATATCTCATAAACACCTCACTCAAGTAAATCCTAATTCAATAAATTCTGAATCTTATAATTATTTCCGTTATTTTATGAAATTTTAAAACACATTACAAAATAAGTCAGAACAATAAAGTAGCTCAATTGGCACTTAAAAACTTTTCATCCATTTTATCACGCCTTGCTCTGTATTTAAATAATTTTCGGAATTTGTATATAGTTTTACCAACCAGCTCGTTATTATTATCGATTTGTACACTCATTGTGATGCTTACATACACTTCTTCCAGTCGTTCAGCCATGTAGGTTTGGACCAACGAGATAATGATAACATTAGACGCGACATTCTGTTCCACCTAGTCACCGGTGATTGGTGACGCACTCTCTACACTCTACCACGTACACCTTTCTACTCGATCTATACATGCTCTCGCTATTCCGACACGAGCAGTTCATAATGTTTGATACGCATAACGTGATGTTCTATTGAACTCGTTCATGTGTGATGGAAAAATCACACTGGTAATTTGAACACATTAGGTTATAACGAGAAACAAAGTTGTACTTCCGTCCTAACGATAATTAACAAATAATTGTCTACATCCTCCTCAATAGATTCGATCAAACTAGAAAAACAATCATCACGGTTCAGGTTGTACTCGTTTATTATCTGTACGTGATGGACAAAAGAATTAATTGAATATATATATATATATATATATATACACACATATATATGATTTGTAATTCACTCGTTCTAAATATTGACAGCTTATTCAGAAATGAATAAGCTCAAATATATAAATGAAATTTTGATACTCACTGACAGTGAACGAATGTATGTAAATGCTATGGAACTTTTCAAGTTAATTATACATTTATATATGAATTGAATCTCTCGTTATGGTTTGAAATAGTGAGGAGTACATCTTCATATGTACATATGATGTTATCTGAACATCTCGAGATATCTACGTATATACTCTACCACTAGGCAAGTTTACAGTCCTAAGTCAACTTGGCGACCATTAGTATCACAAAACAGAGTAGTGAGCAGCAGAAGATATTTGAAAAGGCAGTTTACTTTCGTAAAAGCTTTCAGTAAGTTTGATTCCATTTTGACATTCGTGTACCGTTGACGTAATGTTGACTTGAACTTTGAAAATTAAGTTGAGAAAAAGAAAAGAAAATAGCATTTTTAGATGAATTTCAAGCGATAAACAAAAGTACGAGTTTGAGATTTATCTTTAATACAGAATAAATAGATTTAAAACTGTGCATTATATAAAAAAAAGTAGGAATAGATTTTCAGATGTCAGCACTCAAAAGTCAAATATATTAACTTTGTGCCAGTATCTACCTATGTTATAAAATACTTCTATCAGTTTAGTGAGAATATTATGTGTCATCATCTTCTATGCTCTATAGCAACATGACATAATTGTATTATATGACGTATAAGAAAAGAGGCGGTATTCTTTGTGTAGAACGTATTTCTTTTTAACTTTGTTATTATCTCAGGATAATTATTATTCTATGCTTTGTAAACTTTGATATATTAATTATCTTTTCCATTATAGTTTCACGATTAAATATTTCATCAACCGATATGATGAAGCTGTTTGCGTTGTACCTCAACCAGACTTTTTGTCCAAATATTGATATTGTATAATATTTTATCATTGAGGTTATTTTTTAGATTCGTATACGATAAAAGAAAGGTAATTGCTGTTTCGAAAAAGAAATCTTATTGTCATTTGATATTCCTTGAGCTGAATTGAATATAAATTTCCGGTGAATTACGTGATATATTCAATGATTTTCCAAAATTGAAGATCAATTTTGGAACATGAAATAGTACCTATAGAAAATCATTGAGTACTTACATTATATCACGTTATATAATTGATTATTCTTCCTCGTCCCTGTCACCTGATTTTCCAGAATGTTGTATTTCTGTAGTTTCCCTCACTCGTTACAAAGAAAAAGACAAAGAGAAAATCGAAGATTTTCGGGGGTTCAAGAAGCTATTTACAGTTTTGAAACGAACAAGTAAGTTCAAAATTGACTGCACGTGTAAACCTGCCTAAGCTGTAAAGCGTGGGCCAGTTTTGCTCTTCAGTTAATTTCTTAGCTCAGTAGTGTCTAGCGAAAGTCCAATTCTTTGTGAAAATTCCTAAACCAAAGTTTTCAAGCAACCGGTGAGTTGTTTTTGCTGAACATTAATTAAAACTGAGCTAACAGAATTTTGAAACAAATTTCACAAAATTTCAAACGAATCATCGAATCTTCACACCGGGGAGATTAAAACTCAAAGTCAAGTGAAAGTGTAAAAGAAGTGTAGGTTTGAATACAATTATCTTCGCCTTTATACTCCGCTATTACATCGCAACACCGCTGTTGTATATAAAACACAATATGAAATACAACGTTTTCTTATGTATAGTTCACATATTTATAGCGTTTTTTGTGTGTTTGTGAAGGCAAGTATGAAAACATATTATCTTTCCTGCATGCATATATTCACCCTACCCATGATAAAAGCGTTATCTAACTCACGTATTTACCTCAATTTCATTCCCTACTGATTACACGTCCTATCTCCGCCCCCCGCCCCACTCCACCCACTCAACCACCCACCAATCCCAGTAAAAAATGCTCACATAACACCATTATCATCCAAACCTATCTAAACATCATCTAGAATCAACCTTGTGAAGTGTTGATGAAATAAAAGGAAACTTAATATTCGATTAAATGTATATAGACATATATATATATATATATATATATATATATTTAAATATGCCTATATATATATATATATATATATATATATATATATATATATATATATATTTCGAACTATATCGAACTAGGCGCAGTGTGTTTCGTAATGTGCACGACTTTAACTAGGTGTTGGATGCGTGAGCGCTAACTTTATTCGATGTCTGCGTCGAAAAATGATTTTTTTTTTCGATATGGCTAGTAACCTTTCCATATTTTCCTTCCTCCCCACTTCTCATAAGCCTCTAGCAGAGCGGAGACAACTTGTTCTAAACAAAAATAATGAATGAATGAAACAAATTTCGATACCGTAGTCCAAGAAAGTGTAATTAACGTATTTTATCTGCAGGAAATCCACACCTTCATGTGCCATCCAAGTCCAGTACCTCGTTCATTATCTGACAAAACAGACAGCAAATAATAAATCTTCCTATAATTATCCTATACACAAACACCTCGATTTGTTTTATAAGTAGCGATTGAAATTACTAAAACTGACACCGTCGATTCCATTTAACTGAGTTTCATGCTTGAATTATTCACTTCAAGTTTCGATGTGTAGGCAAGGTATGAAGAGAAGGACTTTGCCGTTCTTCTTCCGACGATTGAATCGAATTAAATATATTCCGTCGACGGAGCAAGCACAGTGGGACGGAAAACGAGCGGGAAATCTTCCCTCTACCCTCTCGATCCCTCTATGCCACATGCCTCCGGACAGATGAATGAAAAGCAACGGCCGCATGATAGATTGCTACTCTATATAGCAGCTCTACGCACCTTCACTGAGCTAGCTCGATCAAGAGGGTGGTGTAGGTTTAGTTCGAATGAGAACTACGGAATCAACAGTTGCGATAGCTTTAGTGTCATATATCCAATACCATTCATTCCGGATAAATTCCAATTAAGGTCTCGCGGCGGCATTATATATCAGAGAGTGAGCGCGACACATTTCAAAAGTGTTCGAAATTAATTACGAAACTAAGTAATTATTTGTTGTTTTACGACGACGCGCTTTTACAATGCAGTTTTACGTTCAAATATAGTAGGCCTTGACTATACAGCTTAATTTTATAATGATAAATGATTGTATAACTAACGATAAGTATACGAACTGAAGGATTGCTGAAATTATATCTTTCACTGAATTAATTTCAAATAAAATTATTCTCATTCACCTTATTATATACAATTATTAACGTAGTTGACTGATGTATAGAAATATTGTTAAAATACAATGTACGTATTTTGTATTTTCCAGTAGCTCCTTTCCCACACACAAGCCTGGCTTATGTGGGTTTTATTATTCTCAATATTATTCATATGTAAATAATATACAGTGGTGTTATTCTATATTGTATTGAGAGTGATACTAATAAAAAATAAATAAATAAATAAATAATAATTGTTATGAGGACGAATAAACGATAAGAACACGTAGGTATATGCCATTTTGTCAAGCTCAGATATAAGGAATACACTAGTCTGATCTAGTGATGGGTACTTCTACCATTTTCTTTCACTATTTTAAGATAACGTATTACTAAGCGTAGGCCTATATTTCTCCTATATATTATCTCACTGAAACGTGAAACAATGAAGAGAATAAAATGACAATTTGACAAAAATAAAATGCAATCTTGAAGGGAAATATTCTGACAGTTCCAGCTAGACTTTTGTCAAAATTGAGTTCTTTCCATTAGTATATTTTTAATATTTCACTCTCATTTAACTTCAGTGCAGTACTAAAATTCAATTATGAAAAATATTTACTTACAATGTATATAAATGCAACGTATACAAGATAAAGAAATATCGTAGAAAATAAAGCTTTTCCCAAAGTTCTGAATAGATGAGATCATCACTTTATCTGTCTGGTGAAACGAAATGAAAATTATTTAAAAGGCAGTGGGAAATCATAAATCTTATAAATTGCTTCTGAGGAGAAGTAAAGTCGTTGAGCAGATGGATTTTATTATTTACTTTCGCTTAATGTCCATGCATCTTACTAGCACCGCAGATCATAATAACAAGTCTCATTCGAATATTCGTACTATTTTATATTAAACATTTAAATAAGCAATGCATAGTAGGACCAGTTTTACCTCGACAACTGAATTTAAAATTTCATATCTACATAATGAAAGAAGTATACGAGAATTTCTTTCTCTATTTGCCTGCTTTCTTGTATATATTTGTTTTTCATGCCTCCAACGTATTTCAAACAGCTGCTATTAGATGAGATATTAAATTTTATATGTTTATTTACAAACTGTTTGGAAGTTTTAGAACATTATTTATAACGTTTTATAACTTATAATTTTCATAATAATGTCAAGATATAGGTCTATGACAATGTATGACCAAGTTTGATGAACAGTCATCGTTATAGTCTGTTGGAAGGGTAGGAGGCTGTATTCACTGTATTCAGTATTCACTATAACGACTGAGGAAAACTATGAAAATAACTCATTCAGAATGGTTGATCATCACGGATACTGAACCCCGGTCCTCTGAATGACGCTGAATATACTGAAACAGACTTTATGTAGTCAGTATTACTTCAATAATTATATTCATACATTCGAAATATCATATGTACATCAATATATGAGGGTTTAATCTTCGGAGGAGCAAACAAATGATATAATTTCAAAAAGTTGAATATATAGCTTATTACCATGAAATAAGTCTATTCGCATGATTCCCAAAGCTGAGTCAAGCATAAATATCGATTACAAGCTCGATTTCTTATCTATGGATGTAGTTTAATTAACATTAACTCTAGGGTTTAATTGAATTTATTTTGTTTCTCATTGTATTGCTATTTTATTACTCTATCAAATATTTTATCATGGTATTTTTTTATATTTTAATTAATTGATTTGAACTCTTTGTTTTCCAAGCAATCTTATGTGTATAAGACAGACTTTTCTTCATTAAAGATATATACTATACAAATAGTGAAAATTGTATTTGTACATTCAATATTTTTCCATTATTTGTTTTGTTTCTCTACTAACGTGAAATTGGAATGTCCAAGTTCCATTTCCGGGAAAGCGAGAACGTTTTACAGAGATTTTTGGAGAGTATATTTTTTATAATGACTTCATATCTTTTATTTTTTTGATAACTCGTGTAATATTTATGAATTACAATGAAACTAATCAAAACAGTTCTCACTTTGACAATGTTTTATGTTCATTGCAAAACATAATTATTATGAAGCCTTCAAGGCTTTTCAATGGCTTATAAACCACTCTCAATTATTAGTGATACAAATAGAAATAGAAAAACAAGAAATATTTACTGGGAAATTGGGTTTGAAACAAATAATACATAAAAGCTTACTGATAAAATGATGCCAGCGCAAAATGACCTCAGATATTGACGCATACCGTTGAAAACTAATAATAATAATAAGACAACTACATCAAATCGTCTCGTCCAAGGATCTCCTAAATCAATTGAAATACTTAAAATTATGTACATCGGACTCAAATATTGATCATCATTACTTCTCTCTACCACCAACCACACATAATATTCTTCTGAAACGTTGGCTAGATTTGTCCTCGTTTTATATCTGGTATTTGACCATAGGCCTATATCAACGGTATAGCTATGATCTGTTGGTATAGGTCCAGTCCTGTTGATTTTCCATGACTCCTATCGATGTCATTTTGTTATATTTTTGTCAACAGTATTCAATTTAAATTCAAATAACACACACACACACACATATATATATATATATATATATATATATATATATATATATATATATATATATATATATATATATATATATATATATGCGTGTGTGTGTGTGAGTGTGTGTGTGTGTGTGTGTGTATGAACTATGCCTTATCTGACTTTCAATATGGTTATTTGTTTGCAAATTGATAGACAGATAGTAGACATAATGTTGTGAAAATAAAAAATAAAAACAGAGTAATTAGAAAACATAAGGTGTGAGCGAAACATTTTAATCTACTGTAACATGAACTATTCTTCTTTCGGGTACTACTTCTATCAATTTCAGTTGAAACAGTTAGCTTCTGGTACAGTCTGTGGCTACCATATCTTTTATCAGTATTATCTTTTGAATAAACTCTCTGAATTTTGAATTGCCTCTTCAATATACGTGTAATGGTAGCAAATGATATACTTTGAGTTATTGTTCAGTCTCTCTAAATTTTACCGTCCCTATCGTATCTTGTGCATGCATATTTTCTCAACGAGTTGGATAAAACTCTATTTTTCATATCGAGGATATGTTTTTCAACTCAGGTTCAATTCTTCTCCAAGTCTGTCCTACATATGCGCTGTCACAGTCATTGCTAGGTACTTTATAAACACCCCTTTTATTGTTCTTCTTTTTATTCTGGTTCTCACTTCGAAGAAATTGACCTATTTTAATGTGTGTTGAAAACATTGTTCATTAATGCGGTTGCATTATTATTTTATAGTTTTATATTTTATGAATTATTAATAATATTTGTATAAAACTTTGTAAGTTTGCTCAATAACGAAGCATATTAAATTTCGGCACAAGAAAAATATTTGCTGTGCTCTTATGCACAGTATTATTCATCATGGCATTTCATTGTGGGATGCATGGTTATTAATCCATTCAGCGTGGATTTGATATACCCGGTAGTTAAAAACAAAACGCATAATTTTTGAAATCTGTTTTAAAATGTGGAACGACTAACCTACAAATATGCTTTTTGAAAATCCTAAACCCTCGATTTTTGTAATTATTAAATATGGCATTCAAATTCGTTACACAATTTTTAACCACATAGTCACACAAACAAAACTAGGCTAATACCAAAAGAGGGGATTCATACTTACAAAAAAAGGAATTGAATAAGTTCATGTTACATAATGATATTTTGATCCTTAACTATACAACGGTCCATCATCTGGAATCTGAAAAATAAAACAACAATTCATTTAAAATTTGAATCAACAATGGGGATCAAATTTGAAGACCGCAATTCCATCAACGGAAAATAATCCTCAAGTAATTATCATGACAATTTCTTGATTATTAAATTGTGTACATTGAAATATAATTATGAGTATGCACTGTTTTGCGCAATTGTGTGAAGTTGAATTAAAGGCTTTTTCTTCATTATACAACATATTATTTCACTCCATATGTTCCGGACTCTTTATCATTATCTTCCATGAAACCTTATTTGTACTGTAATCAACAATCAACGAAAAATCAGTCAACGAAAAATCAACAAATCCATAGCTTTTTCCAACAGTGAATTAATATCTCTCTCTCTCTCTCTCTTACATATATATTGTGTATTTTTGAAAAACCAACACCAAAAACGTCACTATGTACGTACGTATAACAATTCTATGATGTTTTATTACAGTGTTTCCATATTTATAAACCAAGCAGTTCGGATATGAGACGTGATGGGAGAATAATATATTGGATCGACGCTTATATTTCATCTGAAAATGCTCATGATTTCTTTCGTCCCATAAATATCTCTACTTCTGTACGTTGTCAAAGAGAAATGCCCCTCTTTTTCTCGCAGAAAGCGTACTATGGGATTGATCAAGATAAAGAATGACAGGAGCGAGAATGGCTAACAAAATTGCAGTTCCATTTGAAGTGCTTATAGTAAAGGAATCGGAAACTATAAACCGATCGTTTTTCGGATTTTGGTTTCGATTATCAATTTTCTCTTCTTCTAGGGTTTGATAACGGGATTGTGGTTTTTCAATAATATTGTCTTGGAGTGATTAATGTTCGATCAGGAGTTAAATATTCACGCTATACGTGTTGAGTTTGACTGTATATCTCTCCTATTTTCTATTCTCTCATGATGTTTTATTCATTTGTATCGGGTTCAGCGACGCACTGTTTGGATGAATAAGATCTATTGGCGTCGGACGGATGATCAATGATTGAACATGATAATGAGATGAAAGTTTCTTCAAAAAGCTAGTGGGTTGGGAGCGATCATGCCTATATTGTAGGGATCTTTTTGGCATTTACCTAGGATACGAGGGAATTACAACTTGAAAAATTATGTCAAGGTGGATGGTGGCAGGCATTGAAGCGAGGTCCAAACAACCCTCACCTCCCGGTCACATGGACCGAGCACTTCAGCACTGAGCTACCAGCTTTTTTATCATTATGGATTTCAAATGGACTTCGATACAGTGATCAGGTGTATAAAATAGTTTATTATAATAATACATCAGAAGACCTTTAGTCACCCGTTCATTGTATTCCTATAATCTTCCATTCAAATCCTTTCATAGTATTGCTGTATTGATGCCAATTCATTAGTTTTTCACGACATTTGGTGTACAATTGTGTATCAGAACAAAATATTTTATTCAATTTGTTATGCTGATTTTTTCAAACATTTTCGAAAATGAAAGTAAAACGAACTTTGGTATCAACAGTATTTTCGGAGACACAATACATGTATAAGAGTAATAGATAACCATCTTTATTTAACCAGGACAGGACTTATATGCATGGTACTAATGCAATTCTTCGAGATTTATTATTTTTCATTTCGAACATTGATGAACCGGCATACATTTTAAAAATCTGATTCCCTGGGTGTTACATATTTCAAAAATATTTGTGTAATCCATTGACTTCAGCCAACAAAATCCAAATTTGAAGTGATCTTCATTTACTTCCAAGTCTTCATACTTCCACATGAACCTTCGTTCAGTCTTGCCAAAACCTGCGGCTTTATCTCAACGCGAGTACATGCTGATTGCATATAACGTCTAGCAAAGACTTAGTTATATAGGAGAACTGAAGAGATCTATCATATATATATATATATATATATATATATATATATATATATATATATATATATATATATATATATATATATATTATAGGAGCTGAAAATGATATCCGAAAATCGATCATTCGCTTTGATTAATGGCAGTAATATAGGATTAGTGACAGTGAATTACATCAGAAACTTAAACAAATTGAGAACGCCATGAAAGATAATCCATACATTCACCACAAGTTTTGTTTGATACCATATCTCCAATATATTTCATAAATTAATTAATAATTTTCATGAGCTATGTGAAAAGGCTCACCTTTAGTCTCGTGTAGATTTTATGCTGATGCTAGTGATATGTATAGAACTTGTTATAGTTGTAATATAGCACGACTATAATTATTACCCTATAGCTTTTCACGGTGTGATATTATACCATAACGCACACCAAGTTGCGCAGCGTAGAAGCCAAGTCTGGTTTCAATGACCAAAACTCGTTAAAGTGAGTTGAAGCTTAGCTATAAGGCAGAGAGTTTTAGACGCACAGTCGCAGGGATGTGGGTCCGAAATATGGTACATGTATTTTCGTGTTTCTCGGACATATTAATGAGTGAGGGTTTCACTATTCCGGTGGTACAGTGAATATTGGGGTGGTTCAGCAATATTTATTATTGATTGCTTGATTCTCACAATTCAATATACGCTATATACAGACTGAAGGAAGTACAGTATCTTATACAAAAATTATTGAGAAAAAAAAAGTTATCATCAGAGTTGGGCAGAGATACGTAAAAACTGTATATTGCTTCGAAATAAAATTAGCCCTAAGAGATAGGTCTACTAGATACAATATGAAGGATAATCACCAAAAGCCTATACAAATTAATAGTACACCAAATAACAAGGTATTTTACGGTATAGCTTTTCTCAAACTGCATGGTTTCTCAGCTATTAGCATATTAAATATTATTGACAATTGATCAGTGAGTCGCGACGGCTTTTCTAGGGCTTGTCTTTAATTCTAGGGATAGCATGACAGAGCACTAGCTGCCGAACTATGCACATTTTTCGTAAGAGTCCTTGTAAATCTTTGTAAGATACTGAGAGTATAATTTTTGAAAAATTGAAAGGTAAACGTTCAGGTGAATTGTCTCTTGTAACTCGCATGACGAAAAGATACAGATACATTTCAATTATTAGAAGATACAAGACACAAAATACATTCTCGAATTCATCAGAGGTACAAGATCCAAGATATCTTCAGATACTTCAAAAGATGGATCTAAGATCCTGGATCTGGATGGATACTGCCCATCTGCAGACCATTATAATGCGGTGTTTAATAGTAGATATAAATAATACGAATTGTTCTCATCTGATGCAACTTATCTGGAACTTATTAATCGTCATTCTCATATAATTTAGATGAATTGAGGTTAGATAATCCTACAGTATTACTTTCAGAGTCTTAAGTATCAGCAATGTAATTGATGTTCACTGGACACAGAAAACTGAAAGTATCTTCTTATATGAACTCACAAATTAATTAGTTTGGATTTAACGTATACAAATCAGATCCAATTACCAAAAATTGATCGAAATATAAGTATTATGTTCGACGTAGTAATGAAAAAAATTGTTCAAACTTCAAACGTACATAAACGTAACGAACATAAATTAAAATGGAAAATCAATTGTTAATAATTTAGCACTGCAATTTGTATTGATGAATCAACAACTATCTTGACCTCTTTGAAATATATTCATAAATTACCAGACTTTGCCTTATCTCCACATGATCCAAAAGTAAAATAACAAAAAATTATATACGTATAACATGTCATCCGGTAGACCTAATAATAATATGTCCAGACACCAAATTCAATGCAGGAAGACAAAATACTAATAACAAGACAGCTGTTTTTAGTTCCCCATGGTTAATGCAATAGGCTTCACCTTATGCTATATGTAAAGAGAAGTGGGGTAAGTCGACCCACACGGTAACACCAATATTAGTTTAGTTTAGACGGCGGTTAAGAGACTACATGGGAAGGGGGGGGGGCGGGGGGGGAGGGGAGGTTGCAGTTGAGAGTGAGAGAGAGGGAGTATTTCCATCCCCAATGCCCAATGCGCACAGCACACCATATTAGACTGTCTTGCTAATTGATCAAATGAAATCTGGGTGTAATAGTCATGTTGTATAAGTACCGTAGCCGTGTGCTTGGCTCATGGACATCGCACGAGCATTCACCGTAAATTCGTGGCAAGCTAGATATATCCAAAATGGGAGTAGGTGTGTCTTCTGGGACAAGTTTCGGTATTGTGAAACTCACAGCAGTTCTGGTTTAATTAGATTTATAGCATGCTAGGAAAATAGTGTAGTTTAAAATAGGTTCCGAGGATGAGTGTGACGGTATGTCGTACAGAGATTATGTTGACTTTGAATTAATTTCATAGAAAAATGTTTTGATCAAGTATCGTTGTAACATTTGAAAAATAATTCCTTTTCTCGAAAACTGTGATCCAACTGAATTTTTACTAATGAAAATGTATAATGTTTGTTTCAACTTTTTATATCAGGGGACAGTGTACAAGAAGTTGGTTGGTTTCGCCATTCGAGTTGTGGGGAATCCTTAAATTCAGGAAAAAATATATTCGAGTGTGTTAGTATTTTATGTTATATGGGAGAAAGTTTGAAGTTGGTTGGTTTCTCCGATTGCGTTATGGAATATTGTAATAATGAATCCCATTAACGAATAACTTTTTTGTTTCATATGAAACTGAGTCGATGCTAACGCTAATCTCAAAATGATTCTGTCGTCAAAACCACTTTAAGTCTATATTGAAATTGGAAACTAATTTCAATAGAAAAATGCATAATATTTCGTCGTTATATGTCGTGAAACACATCCGTTCCGAGTTCTACTGATTTGATTATCCAGTCTTGAAATTGGACCTCCAGAAGACAATATGACGGCCGGCTATTGAATGCCACCCCTCCCTCTCCCTTCACCACCCTCTCACCGCCCTCTCACATATCTCGAGCGTCTGGTAAACGAGACACAATGACGTAGGGACGTGCGCCCGCGTGCATTATGCCCATGTTTGAGTAACACACGTGCTTCGTTCTGGCAAGCAAGCGGCCACAACATCGCACTATTCAATATTTCAATTATATCTACGGGACATTGGAACTAGAATTCAATCAAAACGTGAACGAAAATGAAAATTTATGTTTAATTATAAGAGTGTAAATATTATTATTCCAGTCTCGAGGGTGTATCGTGAAATTATTCACAATGGTTGATATTAATTTATTATTATGAAATGAAAATCTGTACCTATGACGCTATAAGGGACCTAATATAATCTATAGGTGAGTCCAAATGTATAAGGACTCAATGTGCGGGATAATCGTTAGTTTTAGTGATTAAAATTATTGATGCAGTGCAGCAAAATCGTTTCAAGTACAGATTGAACCGACCATCACATTCATATTTATAGGCAACCATCTTGTTTTCTCAGGGAAAAATACGAGGACGCATATAACTTTTCTCGTTGTTTCTGGTATTATTGAAATAGATTTCCTGCCATAGAACTTACTGTAGTGGACATAAAACCTTTTATGAGAAGGACTATAATGGAAAAAACCTATGGTCACTAGGGCCTACCTTATACCACAACCATATACACGCCTGCCATTGCACGACTAGACATGTCCGCATTACACAAATTATTGTGTGTGAAAATGTGTGCCAACACATATTGAGGTTATCGTTCAGGACACGGACTAAAGGTTGTTTGTACGAGTTGCAAAATAGAAGTATATTCTGGAGAAAGAAATACTGAGACACACCATAAAAGTGTTTTAACCTTGCATTATTTATTATTGGTGTTAAATAGTTGGACTTGAAATGAAACAGATTTGCCTTGTATTTCTACAAACTGATATATGGAAAAACACTTTAAACAAAGTCATCGATGTAAATTTAGACCACGATCCTATCTAACTAGGCAAACATACATACCGGCGTACCTCAAGGGGTAATTTTAAGCCCTCGGCTATATTGCTGTACGTAAATGATCTCCCTGACTTCCTGAATCTAGTTATTTTTGCTGATAATACCAAAGCGTTGGTGAGGGCAAATAATAATCTTGATCTGGAAAAAGAAAAACAGCACATCGAGATTTTGATAGACTACCGACACATGCAGCGTAGTGGTTAACGGGCTCGCTTTATATGATCCGGGAGACAAGGTGTTTTTCCGTGGTTTCCCTCTGTAGTCTAGGCTAATGCCGGGATGGTTCCCACAATATAGGCCACGACCGCTTCCTTCACAATATCCTTCCCATTGCCCAAGAAACCTTTATCTCATCATCTCATCAATCATCTATCCGACACCATTGGATCTGCGCTATCATAACAGTGCGTCGTTAAACCCAATATAAAAAAATATAGGAGTGGTTCAACGATGACTTAGAGAGAAAACGAATGTCAATGAATTCAAATTAAAGATAAAAAGCTAACGATATTATAATCCATTTTGGAAATTCTCAATTGAGAACTGTTAATAACGGTGAATTCTTATGATTAGTAATTAGAAGAAAACCTCAGATGGGATGCTCATACTGAACACATATCAAAGAAGCTACGATTTGCTTGTCGCACGTTATTCGAAATAAGACATATAATCAAAACAAAGGCAAATAAAAACTATGTATCATGCTTCTTTCCACTCCATCGCAACCTATGGAATGTGTGTATGGGTAGCTCAGAGATAGCTGTGAAAAGTATTTTCTCCTTGACAAAATATACCGTGAAGACTTGAACTAAAGCGAAAAGGAGAACTCAATGACAGTCAATATTCCAGGAATTAAGGATTATGACATTAGCCAGTGTTTATTAAGTATAACTGTATGAGCATAAGTTCATAGGTTTACTCAAGTTTTACTGTATGTTTTCAAAAATAAACACTTATATAATATTTATTCTGACATTCATGAGAATGAAACAAGAAATGGTTGCAAACTGTCGTTTCCAATACATAACCGAGTAGTGTATGGAAGAAGTACCCATTATGAAGGCCTGAAATTATTCAGTCACTTCTCGAAGAAAATATTGTGAATGACAGATTGTATCGAATTCAAGTATATTATTAAAAACACACTTCTAAAACATGTACATTTTATGTTCAATAACATTTAATTGATTTATTGTAATATTTTTCTATCGTGAGATTTTATTTTTTGTAACAATTCATTTATTGTTACATTTTTCTTCTTTCTATGATTCATTCAGACGAGCCTAATATCCTGTAAAAATGATTTGTTTTTATTTATTGTGATGTAGCAGACAAATAAATGAATAGATAAATACCAAACCGCAAATGGTATTATTAAAGCCAGCCGCTAGTTTTCGAATGCATGAGCATTGAACGATTGTGTGTCTGGATGTGCATTGCGTCTATGTATATATATATATATATATATATATATATATATATATATATATAGACTATATATATATACTATATATATATATATATATATATATATATATATATATATATATATATATATATATATATATATATATATATGAATATTTACTTTTAGACCAAAGATGGTATAAAATATTGGTGAGTAGGCAGTCTTGATCAGACACATTTCTGTTCGGTACATATTCTGCAAGTCCGAGAGTTTCCGAGCCTACAGGAAGTCAGCTGATGTCATGACAATCGGGCCACTGTTCGAGTTTGGCTATTGAAATTCTGGTAGTTTTTCATCAAATTATGATATGAATGATTGGCTGCTGTAAATTCAAATTCCTGACATTTATGAAAATGCTCAGAAAAAGGCTGGCCCCGAAAATACCTCTTTTCCTTCCCTACTCTGATCAAGAGAACCTAATAAGCAGTCTACTAACCTTGGTATTAAACATTTGTTCTTTTTTAACTCTCACTTTATACCGATTCATTTACTTTTCATTACTGGTACCGAAGGAGTAAAATTAGGAATGTATGGGTGTTATAGATGAAAGGAATTAATCAGCCGTGGCCCGTTTGTAATGATCATCCCAGTACTGACTTGAACGACGGAAGAATATACCACTCTGTTTACTTGATGAAAAGTTTGTTAAAAGACATGTAAAATGTAGGGTTTCTTCTAAGGGTATTTAGACTCACTTATAAGAAACAAGTAACAAATTCAATTTGCTATGAAATATTTATTTGCTAAATGCTAAACATTCCAACCGAACTATGATGTTGATACATCTCAAGACCAAAGTTGACAGAACTGTGCATGACTGCGTTGTCAGGAATAGTGAATTCGAAAAACATGACTTGAGTACGAGCGGGAGTGTTGAGGAATTTGAGAAATTCTACTCAATTCGGAGAAATGTTTTCTAAAATTCAGTATTTGCAGATGAAAATGAAGCTGTTTGCTCTTCTGGCTTGTTATGTGCATGTTTTAGAAGTAAAACTAAATAACAAATTGTGAAAATGTTCTCATGTCAGAATATAGCTATTATAGTTTACAGAAAAAAACTTGTCAATTCAATATTGAAAGAAATTTCAGTGAAATTGTGGAAAAAACTCGTGTGTTCAAACTTGCCAAGAATACATATTATAACTTATTTGAAAAGTAGGCCTAGAATATGATATCGTGTCGACGCGTCTTAATATAAGGTCAATCAAAAAATCCTGAAAGCGAATTAAATTTTCATCCAATACCTAGGACCTTTTGGTTGAAGAAGATTATCATTTCAGAATAAACATTTCAGTTATTTTGTAGGAAAAAGTTTAATTTATCATTCTCATAGCTTCTCGTACATTTCCTAATTAAATCTTTTTAGGCCCGGTTTTACGAATCTTAGTTAAGTACTAATTCACTAACTATTTGTTAAAGGTATGAAAATATCATATGTAACCAATGGTGATAACAAGTTAATCCGCTAACTTTTGCTTAATCCACTAACTATGGATTCGTAAAACTGGGTCTTAGTAGTTAGAAGGCGTACATTAAATTTGAAGGAGATACAGGTCTACAATGTGTTCAACATTGCTTACGATAGTTTATTCATAATTATTCTAGAACAATATATGCCCAATTAAATCAAAATCAAAATTGTAATATTACATGTACATAATGTTATTTATTTATGAATGGAAATAATCACATTGTGTTTTTCACGCTCTTGAGCACATGCTAACAAGAATACTTGTTTTATACTAAGTTTGATAGGTGCTATACCATACACAATACTTATGCCTTATAGAAGCGCCTCTGCAAAGAAGGCACTATACACACCTTGCTCTACACACCTTGACTCATAAAATATACTTCATTCGGTAACTATCGAATCTGGAAAGCCGTGAATCTCGCCAACATTATTTGCTAACTTTTCTATCTATTTGATGAATAAAACACATTTATTACAGTACTTTTTCAAAACGGCTGGTCCGAATTGCAAACAAAATTGTAATAGTGTGTATCATGTGTGTGCTTACATTCAGGAAAATGTTTTTTTTTCTTCGATCTATTTCATTTTCCGAAAATTTAAACTGATTTGACCCCAAAACTATACGGTTTTAGCTTGGCCTAGTCTAGTACCCAGAAGAAGTTTCATGATGATCAGTCAAACCGTGCGACCTGTTCAGTGCTTACAAAACAAAAATCAAATCCCAGTAAGATTAGGATAGAAGTCTTCGCTATCGCTCATCCAATTACTAGCATTATGTGGTATTTCGATACTTATCAATGGAACATTCTATTGTCATTCGTCCCCACCGTCTGTTCAATGAAATATTCATTATCACTAGAGGTTTAATCTTAGAATATGCAAGGGACTTTTCCATAATTAGCAAATCTATTTCAACCTTCAGGTCTACACATACCAGTCATGACGTTGTTCTGCTACTGTAATATTATTGCATAATTATTGACATTGCATGGTTGAAGTGCAGTGATATTTGCATTAATTAATGTGAAAGGGTGCATGGATAAGTAGAAATGACTTTTCAGTAAAACACACTTTAAAGTTTGAATGCATTAAGCAGTTATATGTATATATATATATATATATATATATATATATATATATATATATATATATATATATATATATAATACACTATATATATATATATTTAAAATTGATAATTCATTGAAAAAAAAAATTAAAATATCAAGTCAATATGAATATATTCATAAGAATAATTTCAATTAGTTAGTAAGTGAGCAAGGAGACACTATCGTTTCTCAATTCATACATCAGGGGGAAAATGAATATATACATATATATTAATTTAATAGTTGGTTTCTTGTGCTATTATCGAGTTTTCAAATACATGCGTAGAGGCCTATATGTGCCTATATATATATATATATATATATATATATATATATATATATATATATATATATATATATTATATAATATATATATATATATATATATATATATATATATATATATATATATATAGGCCTGTATAAACTTATATACAAAAATGGCTAATTAATGTTATTGAATAATCAAGAAATCCTAATTATCACTTGAAAGTAAATAACCCTTGTAATTCTCACGCTGGTCAGTCATCCATCAACGCTACAAGTTCATTAAATAATTGTTCTTCAAGTAACTTATGTCTACACTTGTTGAAATTGTGTAACACTATATCTATAGCTTATACAAGCTTCACTCTAAAGTACATTCACGCCAAATACCGATGGACTCCTTGGATTTTTGTTTGGGTTTTATTTATTTCAACGCTGCTCAACGACCCACCCAACAGCTAGGTTATAAGGGGGTACGAATAAGTGGGTAAGAATGAGCGGGTGATAACGATGAATTAATGAAGTGAAAGGACGTTTACTAAAACCCATGCGTTATGTCCCTATGCAGGACTCGAACTTACGTCCGACCGAATTCAGTTCCCAACGTAGTACGATAGTTGATTAGACCACGGAATTCTATTCGTACAAAAGTGGAACAATTGGTCATTTGATCCATTACACCAATCCCTTCTCCAACCAAGACCAAACTTCGTAAATAATATTATTATATCCGTGCTTGAAAGATGTTCGTGTTTTGGTAATCGATTTGTTCCCTAATTTGTAGTTTCACGAGACGGTAGGTTGAGGGGGGAGGTTGAAGGGGGGCAGGTGGATATCGAGTTACACTACAAGGAGTGAGGGGTGGATATGGTAGTATTTTGGAAATGTTTTATCTATTTATTAGTCTTGGATATTGTATTTATCCATACAAGTATCAAGTTGAGGTATCGATGGATATATGCTATATTTTGGTCTTACTTCTCGACAGAAATAATATTCCTCTCTATATCCAATTAATATCTGGCAAATAATCTTCATATCCAAGTTGGTTGAACAAATCGTGTTTATTTTAGAATACATGCTTCAGGATACAATGATAATTTGCATTTCTAATTGATCGCAATTGTTTCGGATGGGAAAGAGAATATAATAAGTTGAATTTATAATTCAATTCTCATGTTTTGTTATCAAAAACATTTTCCAATTATAAACGTTGTTCCGCTATTACCACACGGAAGCAATTGGAACACAACGAAATATATTTCATATTTGATTATATTGCTGATATTCGTTTTCATAATATTCATATTGTTTGGATTTTAATCTATCTGATCGAACTTCAGTACCTACATCGGAAACAGGAAGAATTGTTTAACGATTGAATGATGAACACATGCAATATAAAATGGTACAGAAAATGGTTGTCCACATTTTATTATGCTAATAACAACTCAAGTGAAGAGTTTTGGTTCGAAATATATGTATTGAATGAGAAAACAAATCATGTATTTATCTTTCATTACCAGGACGTAAACTAATATTGTCTCAATATATAATACTGGTGGTCTGTGTACCGATTACATCTTAAAAATATATCTGAGCTTTGGATTTCATCTTTGTTCTCGTTTATAATTATGAATTACATAAGTACGTGAAGATTGCTTATGTATGCACCAATTTATTTTAACATTTTCTTCAACACAACATTATCATATTTTCTTGAAGGTAATATAAATACGGTAATACACTTCTGTCTAGAAATAAATATAGAATGTTCTCGAAATAAGTTTTCGAGTGTTTTCTTAGTCAAACCTTGTTTTTCTCTCAAGTAGTCTGATCATAATTATTGTTCCCAATCCCAAGAACCGAAAAGGCGAACAATTGTAGGCCTGAATTAATTTTAAAATGTTAATTAGACAAGTTAATCCGTGTTACCTGCGATCAAAAGTGGTACCAATTAACTGACCGAAAGTATAGTTGTATGAAATAATTTTGAAATCACTGTTTCACTTCAATGAAAAGCGTTAATATATTTTATTAACACTAGCATTAACAACCCTTGAGCTATGACATGGTACGCGTATCTCTTGAGGTAGGCTATAAGTGAACCAAAAAAGAGAACCAATCCAAATTTTCAATTTTCTCAGAGTCCCCATAATGAATGCAGATGAAAGATGACGTTACAAAATTATGAATTTCATTAGGACATCAAATAACACTGTAATAAATTCTAATACGTGTACCTAATACTGCACATAATAGTATTGTAACTTAGGTCAGTTCATATTGTTTTGCGCTAGTGGTATATAGCGCTTCAGGTCATTCGGAACATCTGTCTTACGTATCTGTTTAGCAAGGGGATAAGACGAGCGAGGGTGCAACGCTGATCATAGTCATAGGGGTGAATGTGGGTGTATGGAGGGGATGAGGTGTGGGAGGGGAGGGTGGACGGCGGAGCTGTATACCTCGTCGGCGCGCTGCCCTCTCAGTATCAAAACGTGCTTATCGCGAGCTAGTACTCTCGTAACCCGTTCTCGCACGGTTAGTTCATTCCCGCGCTACGCGGCCAACCATTAAATATCACCTTCATTCAAAATATTACCCATTCTACAGTCACGTATTCACGTTGTTTATTATAAACGACATTTCTGTGTGTTTAAAATGGCTATTAAATCATCACGTTTTGTTCCGTGTCATGAAATAGTGAGATAAAGATATTATTAGTGATCAGTAGCGAACACGGTTTAGTAGGGTGCTCGATTTTGTGGAGCTGAGAGTTACCAGCCAGCACCAAACAGTGGCAGTGACGATCAGAGACGGTGTGTGACAAATTGATGCAATAATAACATCAATTAAGAAGGATTCTAGAGGAAAACAACAATGACTTGTCAAGGATACATCATCTTCATTGTTGCGTCTTGCATCCTCTTCAATCACGGTAAGATTGTTTTCGTAGACTGAGAGAGAATGGAGGGTTGTCATGTGACAACTGACAAAAAGTGACACCTTTTAATAATAAGTACAAGTTACAACGTACAACACCGCATCGGTAAAGGTGAGAGGACGTCCGGGGTGGAATACAAAACATATTTCATCAATTATTCATTACATATTTTGAGTTAGTACCGGTATTTGAAAGCATACGTTTATTCAATTACTTCACATATGTCGTCGACATGTGCTTCAAGTTTTCATTCATCTTTGCTACTGGTAATACTATTACATGTTCAATAATAATTGTTTTGATCATAATAACATCCGAAATAATAGTGGAACGTAATTGTAGCTGATGAGTAATTAGTAGCCTATTACAATCAACTACTAACTAGATGTAACAGCAAAGAAGTAAAAAAGTATTATAAATTGAAAATTACATTAGATGTCACTTACATGGAAGTGCTATTTGTTTTTACCATACACCATAATGCCACCCACTGATGATCATAGTGTCATAATTATTCCATTATTATCAAATAAATGTATTAGTTTGAGGACATATCGATGAAAATAACTAATATTGAAATGATACACATTAATTCAAATTTAAAACCATATAGCTGTGAATTTACCTGTAACCAAACAATACGTACATGCACGGTGGGTATGCGTCATTCCAAATAACATAATTTTAGTGTTTGTGGAGATAGATAGCTAGCTGTCTGTCTGTTTGTTGTGCTCGCGAGACCAAATTTGACGCATTATTGTTGGTTGGGTTGAAATCGAGTTTATAGCTAATCAGCCCATAAAATGCAGCGGTATACGAACATAAAACTAGAAGCAGCTGTTTTTAGTTTGGTAGCGCGGTGATATTAGAGCAGAAGCACCTTCCCAAACACTTTTTCTATATTGAATTAAAGCCTTATTTTCAAGTCGAACCGCTAACGCAAGGCATTTAGCTGAGTGGTTTGTGGGTAGGATAAAACATGGCCAGTCGACAACCTAGCCAGAGTTTTGATAATGAGTTTAATGCGATGACCCCCTTGTCCATTTCCACATTAACCTGATGAAATTTATCCGATTAGTATGGACTTAAGAATTGTACATGTTAAGCAATGTTTGCCAGTGCATTCTAGATGAAAATACTTGGTCAAATGCTAACATTCATCCTCAAATTGGGAGACAAATTTTGAGTAAAGGATTAAAAGAGATCGGAGGGTGCATATGGATTTGGAACTAGAGTGTATACAATTTTCAGTTTAGTTTATGTGCTCTATTCTGAGTTGGAAAATAATTTACCTCACAATTCAGTGGAACATTTGGGAACAATTTGGGGAACATTTATTTCATCCTCTTCATGTAATTGAGTCATTTTATATATTTGTTTTTTTCTTGTAATTTGATTCAATCAATTATTTTATAGTTGTGAACAATAACAAATTCGTGCTCCATCATTTTTAACTCATCGCAAATTTGGGTGAACTAATTCGTCTGTATATTGATGTATTTTACTGGTAATTGCAACGCAATGCTGGGCGTCAGGCGAGAGAGATAAGCCTACAATTAATTGTTGAAGTGCATCTGCCAAACCTGACACCATGCAATGAATATTTATCAGCTATGAGAGATAAAATAAAACGAAAAGAAACAAATATCGAGATTCTTAGAGGAGATGGGAAAAAATTAGGAACCACTATGAAACACCTGTCATCGCCAATGTGAGCAAACGCAAACCAATTCGCTTCAACCGAAGTCAATGTGAAACATGCACCACGGTCTTTCGAAGGGGTCTCTAGTGTATGTTTTTTTATTTATTTAGGCCTATACTGCACTGATGACTATACGATCTATTAGCGTGGGTGATTGATGTAGGCCTATGAGATAATGGGAAGAAGAGACGAGAGATTATTTTATTAGGTGTTTTTGGAAAATGGGGATGAGACGTTCGTGGCCTGTTGTTAAGGAACCATCCCAGTATTGACCTGAACGACAGAGAGAAACCACGAAATTCCCTGACAGGATGGTCGACCATGGCGGTAATCGAACCCCGATCTCCTGAATGAAGGTTCAGTCTGCTAGTTACTCGACCACTCGTCTCAGTCTCTCTTATGTATGTCAAAGGAATCACAAGAAAGAACGGCCAGCCATTCTTGTGGCTCAGTTAACTATCGCTTACTGCGGTTGAAATTGAAGTCGGTTCGGGCGTGGGTTCGAGTCCCGCATAAGGTGGAGGTTTTTGAAGAAGTCCTTTCACCTATCATCACTCCCTAGTTTCATCATCACTCGCTCTTTCGTACCCCCGTATAAACTATATCTGTTGGTAAAGTCGTTGAGAAACAAAAAAAAACTTACATCCGAATTTCAAGATTCTACATATTTTTCTGTCACTCATGGCAACGCACGTGGATTACGCGCACGTTTTGTAAGTCTCAATACTATTCACGTCCTTGTTCGAGTCAGCTCGAGTTTGGACAATCGTTATTACAAATTGATGGATGTAAATTAGTAGAATTGTGATTTCAGTTTGATTGCACGCAGTCCTACTGTATGCCGTGCGGGCGATTTTATTTATTCAACCATTCAGGTGATTTTGGCAAAAAACCGTCTGGATTGTTTAGGCCTTGATACTCATGAGTGCATAATTTTATCCTGATCGGGATTACTGTCTGACCTGTCAGGCTCCAGGACGGGACATAAGATAAATAATAAGAAAAACAAACATGCAAAGTGTCAAAGGAATCCAATCGAGTACGTCGCTTCCCCACTCGTCCAACAAACAATACTCATACACCTAGCTCAAGAAAAATGTCTTGAAAATATTTTTTATAACGATTATGTATTCAAAGCTGACTGTCCATATGTTTAACATTCTGTTTCTTATGATTATTTCGATGATCATCTTGTAAATTCTCCATTGGACGAAAATAATGATAAAAATAGAACATGCTGCCCCCGTGGCTCAGTCAATTATCGCTAGCGGTAGAAACTTACGTCAGGTCAGGCATGGGTTCGAGTCCCGTATGACGCATGGGTTTTTGTAAACGTCTTTTCACCTATCATCACTTCATCGTTTCATGATCACCCGCTCATTCGTACCCCCGTATAATCTAGCTGTTGGTGGGGTCGTTGAGCAGCATTAAAATAACATAATTTAATAGTTGATTCATTACATATTTTCTTAGTGAACGTTTTTCACTTGCATAGTTTTCCATACTAACATTTCCATACCGAAGGCTTCATCAGAATATTCAAGCCAATAATTCAATAAATACCTTGGCATGTTTCGGGTTTCGTGTTCTCGTCTCCCGTGCGATTTAATAATTGAATATGTATTGTTACGTGATATTATTTCGTGGTATCGGTTTCCAAACCGATTATCTAGATTTCCTGTCAAATTCATATCTGTTTACAATATCACTAATTACTCTCACTCATCGCAAAAGTCAATATCACAATATCTGTGGGTATCTATTATAGAGAAGGCGTATTTATGTTCAAAGTGTAATGAGCCGAGATGAGATGTAAACTATAATAAAGTTCTGATCTATTCTATAAGTTAATTGACGCGTGAGTGAGAGGGTGGACTAGTTGGTATGAACGTCAAGTCGTCATTCAGGAGACCTAGGTTCGATTGCCTCCATGGTCAACCGTCTTGACAGTAGATTTTTGTGGTTTGCCTGTCATAAATGTGGATATGAAGATGGCTCCTCAATAATAACGCAGGCCAATAATATGTCCTTCCCACTTTCCAAAAACACCAAATAATATTATCTTCCAACTCATCTTTTAATCACCTAAATCATCCTTCACCGACGCCAGTGAATCCTAGTCATCATGACAGTGCGTCGATAAGCCCAAAAAAGATGAATACAGATTGTTGGATATATATATATATATCATATGATATATATATATATATATATATATATATGATATATATCATATATATATATATATATATATATATATATATATATATATATATATATATATATATATATATATATATATATATTGTTTTCATCACGTCCGTGAAGATGGCCCCTCACATATCAAAATACTATCTTGTATTGGGCCTATATGCATTTCGGAATTGATCAAGATCTCATGCATAAGACCAGGATATCTTTGCCCTAATATATTCGGATATAAGCATATGTGGATTTGTTTTATACCTTGAATTACCAGTTATATCTTGGATTTCGGAATATAAATTTTTAAATTTTCATGAGTCTATAAATATGAAGTTTTTAGGTATGAAGTGCAATTACGCCCTCTACAACAATAATACAAACAATAAAGATGGCTGTATATGTTTCTGATGTTGAGTTTGTGCGTGTGTTTTTTTATGGTCTAATTTGTTTGCCAACGTTTTATTACGTGTGCTTTGATTTTATGTCAAAACTTTTGTATAGTTGTATTTACAAACTCGGAAGTATTTTCACTTCGTACCCCGATAAAAGAGGTATCAGAATATTAAAGGAATGGCGAATTAGGACGGTTATAAAAGTCGAGACGAAACTAGGTCTCGAGAACACTAAATAAACTGTCCAGCATTTTCAAACATCAATCTCAACTGCACGGTATATTGCAGGTATTATATCTAATTTCCACAATTAATCCATCTCCAAATTAATCGGATATTTCAGTATATAATTTATATGGAATAAATTCTTTCAGTAGCTATTTCTTTCCCTATATTCTCGCAACCTTTTCGTGCGTAGAAAACATATACAATTAATGAAAGAACGACTTAGCTGTCAAAGGATAGAATACACGGAATAGATTAAAATTATATGTTAAATCTGTCAAAAATGTACCAAATATGATTTTTGATCCGGTCTGATGATCATTTTGCTCGGAAAATGTTACGCACGTATTCCAGTTGATAAGTTATCAATATGAGCAGGAGACTTTGATCACGATTTATTGCCATGCTCAATTACGAACACCTGCCTTGCATGTAATTTCATTTTAATATTGATCAGATGATTGGCATCAATAATATCAAGTGGAGCTCATGGCCATTTATTTTTTGGCTGTTCATCATTAGGAGGCCTACTCATCATGACTTGTGAACTAACGAATTTTGTGTCGATTATGAAGAGAGCTGATAAAACCATCACAAATATGATCAACTCTTTATTAATAAACTAGACCTATTTAAAATGAACGTATTCAGAATTTCACATATATTTTTGTAGATTATATTTTCTGATTCTGTTATGTTCATAATGCGCTAGTATAAAACCATGCATTGCTCTTATACCTTGAACACATGTAGGCCTACATATGTACATGTATATATACATGAATGTATATTTTTTCTCACGTTTTTTATATATGTATATTTATACATCAAAGTCAGCGTGTACTTTACTTATTTCTGAAGAATGAATTGTTTCGCATTAGTATTATCGTTCTTGGTTTATCCGATTCAGTATTACTCCAAGATTGTGTTGTGGAGCAAAGTAACTGATAGGATTGCAAAGGCTTTGGTTATTATACCGTACCCAGGCTCAGCTCGTATCATGTAGGCAAGGGATTTTTAATGATGGTGAGATGCCTGGCTGGTTCTCTACATGCGACACCGTTGCTTTTTAATTACGGCACTCAGTGTTTGTTCCATTAGAGTTGCAGTGGCGCTCATCAAATTGGAGCTCTTAAGCTATGCCGTAGTATTGTGGTAAATAGGGTGCGTCACTGCGTTAAGTTCGGTATAATGCTCATGTGAGAGTAATTTTTAATGTATAGTTGAAGGTAGAATTATATCTGGGGCTATTTCGAGAATTTATTTTAAATGTGAAAAATGTGTAGTAATTATATTTCGAGATTTAATTTGTTACGGTGAAGGTGTATCACAATTATGAAGAGAGACTTGTTTTGGATGTGATGAATGATTTATTTGTGTTCTATGATTCTGAATCCATCTTGAATGAATGGGAGATGTTTTCTGATTTATAATCGTACTATTAAGCAGAAAATTGGATTCAATTTTTTGAAATTTTCAAAATGTGTGGAGGATGTGACTTCTGCGACTCTACTACCCGCTAACTGCCCTACCAGTTAACAGCTCTACCACGATTTGATGTGTTATTATTTGAATTGAATCAATTAAAAATAAAATGATTGAATTACATAATAAGATTGCGCTACCACAGCGAAGTAACCTACCAGAAATCTCATATACCGTACCATCATATTGAATGAAATATTATCATAAATCGAATGAATGGGTGGATGAGTTATTTGGTAAGTCATTTCTTTGGTATCAAATTGTGATAGTAAATATAACTATATTATTATTACATTATGTTCAATTATATTGAATTCAATTATTTCATTATTGGTTGTGAGTTTTATGGTAGGTCAGTTCTTTGGTGTATAAAGATTTTGTGTGGTGGAAATGACCATCTGTATTGTATTTTTTGTGGTAATATTTGATGTAATTATTTTACCTCATATGTGGGCGAGATTTCTTTTTGGTCACTTCACAGGTAGGGGGTTTCCATCATGTATGTACGGTATATGACAATTTGTTTCAATTCATATAATTCTGGTGTAACATATTTCTAGAAGGGCAGTTGGAATGAATAGAAAACAATGTTTTATCATGTATTTCATTCTAGTGTAGGTATTAGAAATGTTTTATAGGTCAGTTCTCGGGTATATCAGTTTTCCGGTATTAGAAATGCAGGTTGAGTTGTAGAAGTTAACTCACAATCAAAGTTATTGCACTCTATTCTATTCTGAAGGACAACATCCTATTTAGCGCTTTTTCCAATGAAAATCGAACAATGCTCTTTTATTTAGATTTGTATTCGATATTCCAAAAATTATCATTGAATAATTTTTTCATCATTATATTTCGTCTTCAGTTACTCTCTGACAATACTTGCTTATCTTGCAAGAGATATAGACTAACGGGTCTTACAATAACTTTTGTCTTCTGAGAGAATATGGCTTTTAAAATTAGAACTCAATTGGTCACAGCGTTCTACAGGTGGAAAAAGAAAATCACACTGTCTTCCTGTACATGCCATGAACAAAAGTTGAACACTTCTCAGCACATAGGTATTTTTGAAATCTGTTCGCTATGTAATTTTGGAACGTCTTTTTAGTAAAATAGTATGGCTTCGTATCACTATAAGACGCTCACTATTATTGATGGACAGAGAAATATAAAAAATAGAATTATATCCAAGTAAGCCGGTTATTTTCAATCAAGTTTTCGAACATCTTATAACAAAACAGTCATTGCATTTTCAGATTTTAACTTGGCTTAATACATTACAAAATTTTGCAAGACAACTTATATTACATCGCGGTAGAAGGGTGCCCTTATCTTAGATTATAAGTACGCCCATGTCAAAATGTTCTGTTTTTCATTCCATTGAGAAACTACACTGCAGTCGTATACAATACTCTCCTAGTTCGACAAACGTTAGAAAGTAGTATTGGACGTCAGTATTTTGGATGAGAATATTGGATGTCAGCACTGATCTAGTAATACGTAGTTGGCATTGGCTATATTTGTACTCGTACAGCGTACATCCAAACATAACATATAGCGTGTGTTGCTACTCATGATCTGTATCTATACATTGCCATAATCAAATAACAATTCATCACTTTACGCGCACCTATAATTCTACAACACTGGTCGCCATTGTCTTATCTAAATAAGCGAATATAGATACAAATTTGTCACGTGATTAAGCATTTCAAATAATATTTGAGTCAATTTCCAATTAGCATACTAATGTGTTGTATTGTATATGTATATGATTTAATTAACATTGCATTAAATGTTGAAGGGACAACGCCAAGAGCGCGTTGTAGTTGCATGAGCAAGCGATTGCGATTAGTTGGTTTTGCTATTCTATTTTTAAATGCTTCACACACACACACACACACATATATATATATATATATATATATATATATATATATAAATATATATATATATGTATGTATATATATATATTATATATATATATATATATATATATATATATATATATATATATATATATATATATATATATACATACATAAAATAGAGAAAAAACAGTTTCCATATTGATGGAAATGACTTTAGTGAGTCACAGAAATAATCGTAACATATTTTGGCTCATTGACTTGACGAACGGTAGTAAATGTCACAATGTAAGTAACTACGTTTAACTGCACCATAAAACAATACTTACGTACGTAAAGGAGGACTTATATATATATATTACGCATGCTTAACCTATGAACGTAAATGACAATTGCGGCAAATAGTAGGTTGGTTCAATCGTTAAACTTGAACGACAGTTGATAGTCGGCCCTAAAATGGGTTGAACGTAAATATTTCATTTTTATTAGTTCTCTTCGCAACAATTTGTAGAAACTCACAATTTACGGAGCATTACATTATAGATGTGGTTCAGTCCAAGCGTCGTGATGTACCTATTCGAGTTTTTCGGTTTTAGTGTCGGGATTTTTTACGTTTTCAATTATAAATATCGTAATCTTTAGAGAGATCCCGTCACTATATATGATCATTATATAGTTATAGAGGGTAGAACACACAATGCGTTACAGATTTGGGTACAATGCGTATATATCTTTGACCTCTGACCCATACCATAGTCAATATTATACAGCCACAAGGGCAAACACATTGCGAACAATGTGTGCAGTAAGATATTATCTTGAGGATATATAATGAGAAACTTTACTCTTAGAAAACAATATTCTGCCATCTGCTGGCTGTCTTAGTCGTTACGGTCAACCGTATTGTATGGAATACTACAAGACATTGTAGTAAAGTGTTAAATGGAAAACTCTTACGTCTTTTTCATTCTATTGAACGAAACAGTAATGCTGAAATTACTTCGTATTTTACGTGATGATAACTGCACTTTTCTATCTGAATTTGAGATTTAAACTGAAAATAATTGTTGTCTGATGCTGGGAGGACTTGTATAATTGAGGTCAGGAAATACAATCTATATACATGTATATATCTATATACAGGTAATACGGCTCAATTATCGCTAGCGGTAGTAACTGAAGTCACCGTTGGGCGTGGGTTCGAGTCCCGCTTAAGGTATGGGTTTTTGTAAATGTCCTTTCAACTATCATAATTTCATCATCACCCGCTAATTCGTACCCCCTTATAACCTAGCTGATGGTGGGGTCGTTAAGCAGCATTGAAAAAAAACTGTTATTGAATATTTCCATATAATTTTGAGCCGATTATTAAGATTTTCTGTCTGTGACTGACGATGTGTAAGTGAAATAGTGATATTTGAGTAATCTTGCATTCAAGAAAAAATAAATTCATTCATTATTGGGTGTTCATCTGGGAGATAATTGACAAAAAAATATCAAGCTTGATGAGCTTGATGAAATATGTGCCTATATCATTTTGCATGATCTCCAAAGCGCGTCCGTCTATTGAATTCAACAGCAGTATCATCTATAAATCCGGGTTCTATACCAGGAAGATCTTTTCGGTCCAAGACTCCAAGAGTATAATAAATATATAACCTATTATTTGGTAAGATCAACAATAGTATCATCGGATAATTTCAAGATAGAAACAAGTTATGTACGGTATATGTACACAAAATTGCTTCTCTGCCCTCACTTGAAATAAATTGTTATCGGTCTGGCATTTAAGTGAACTAAAAGACAATAACAAGCTCGGTTTCATGGCATTCTGTTTCATTTCATTTATTGTTGACTATAATTTCCAACTTTGACAATGCTGAGGAAAATGTCTTGAGAGAATATTCTATGAGATTACAATAATATTATGTAAATAAACGCGTCGCTGCTGCGCGCGTCATGCGACAGAGAAGTTTAAAGGGTAGGAACATGTAAAATCCAAGCTCGTCAATAATTGCGAAAGATTTGACATTTGCCGTAAATAATATATTTTTTATTTGATATGTGTACATATATATATATATATATATATGTAAATATATATATATTTATATCCATTTATTCAGGCCTATATGAATAATAATCAATTTTTAATATAACTGGAGCAATGACACTTCCATTCATTATATATACAAGATACAAATAATACGCGGAGAAAGATTTATCTTGGAATTGAGTAAATTGTGTAGAATAACATCGTCTTATATACACATAGGCCTATATATATATATATATATATATATATATATATATATATATATATATATATATATATATATATATATATATATATATATATATATTTATATATATATATATATATATATACACATACACACACATACACTTATAGCTATTTATTCTCGAGAGTAACTAGTATTCAACAAAACCTTGTATAAATTGGCCATTATCTTCTGGTAAACCATTTCGTACGATTCTACCCGCCAAACGACGGATAGCAGTCCATTGTGTTTGAGTACACAAGAGTGAAGATTGAAGCTCTTAATTTTATACACCTCGTATATAATATGAATGCTCATCTAAAACTTTATAGGTGCCTATGCTATTATTATAAGAAAGATGTGCGAGTTTCTAAACACAGTTTTTTGTTGGTGGCAATCGAATTATGTAAATAAACAGAGGTTTGAAAAACTGATTGATTGGTTCTTGTTGGCTGAACGACCCCATCTACAGCTAGGTTATTTAGGGGTACGAATGATTTGGGATCAATGAAACTATAAAAAGATGATAATAAGAAAGATATTGTACAAAAATCCATGTCTTATGCGGAATTCGAACCCAAGCGCAACGGAGCTTTCAGTTTCTAAAGCGTTGCCGTAGTTGACTGAGCTACAGAGAGCGGCAGGTATGAACAAATACCTGGTACATTTTCATCTTATTCACAATTGTTTCAAAATGATGCTTGTAAGAACGGTGAACTTGAACTCCAGTTGAATAGTGTCTATACCCATTAGTCGGTCGACTGCCAAGTTGTTTACTGTTGGTATTGATGATCCTACGCCACCAGCTTCACAACATGGTGACAGGGGGAACAATTGATTATCAATATGCTGTAGTGACGTCGAGTCATTCCTATGATGGAACTGGATGCTGATATATTTTAATGTATCCTGTAGGTTCTATCTGGGTTCGGCTGATTCGATTTGTTACAAGTGTTAAATAGATGAGGGAATACAGCGAAAGGCGGTGGTGCATGAGTCCCATTTAAGGCCAAGCTACCGACATTAAAAAGGGTCCAAAATAGGATTTAATAACAAGGGGGAAAACATAAAACACCAATTTCATTATCTCGCTGGGGAGAAGTCGCGGAAAATGCACGTACAATACAACAATTCCCATCCGCTAACTACATTCCTAATAATATATACATTCACAAAATACTATACAACTCAAATTAGCCCGTATTTTTTATACTCGTTTTATCTTTCATTCTCGTTTTTATTCATTTCAGCAAAGTGCTTGTTTAATTTCCAGCAAAAGCTAAACCTATTTGCTTGATTAGCTTGTCTCTATATACTCATTCTAGCACGTTGGTCTTCCAACGTATGCTATGAATTATTATGAATGCCGCAATAACATGGCTTGGTAAATGTCAAGGTGAAAAGAGGAAGTGACATTTTCTATGGGTAAAACTGATACAATGAGGGTTACAATACTGCATGGCTTCTCAGGCAGTAATGAATGACAATTGAATACTGCGGTGAAGGTGAGGGGGGAGCGAGGCGGGATATTGTCTAGCTACTTTACATAATATCTAAAACCACCCAAATCCGTTGAAGTGCATTCCATTTCAGCACCGAGTTATGCACAACGTTCTACGCACAATGTGAGCTAAACGGGTGAACCGATTCATCCACCGAGCGTCCGTGCAAGTCGGGAGTCGAATCTGTAACGAACGAGACACGTTTTCTGAAGAGACAATCGTACTTTCGGTTTCTATAGACTGTGTACATGTATCCAGTCTACCTCTCTTTCTAGTTGCTTGTAAGCCGATGCTTGTATTCTATTGAGAAGTGAGTCGGAATGGGTTGACGGGGGGAGGCGGGGGGCGTCGCGACGCGATCGTAGTATCTATCAGCTGGTGCCTCAGCCACGCTCACGATAACGTGCTGGAGACATGCGGCGTGCATTTGTGGCTGGATGGGCAGGCACATGAGGCACACGAGTAAGAGGAACATGGATGAGTCAGAACACGAGGAAAACGGCATTTATTCGTTTTTTTATTTCATATATACTGGGTTTAACGACGCACCGTGATGATAACTAAGATATATTGGCGTTGGATGGATGATTAATGCCCTGTAAAGATGGACGGGGATCGAACCGGGTCTGATATTCCCCTCGTCTACCGGATCACATGAAGCGAGCGCGTTAACCACTGCGCTGCATGTGCCGGCCATTTAATCTCAATCGTTGAGACATGTGGTGAACAAAGAATAGTTTTCATTTTTACCATTTTAGAGACTACTTTACAAGTCTTTTAACGTAGCTTTTCAGTTTTGGAAATGCTAGTTACCATTTGAAGTTTCCAAGTTACAATTTGATATATATTTTAGTCGCGGAATGATAATTTTCCTGTTATATTCTTGTGTAATAATTGGGCACAATATTCACTGTTGAATTACAAAACCTTCTCTCAATATATTTTATTGCATCTGTTTTCATTGTGTCTACGACATCGATACTTTTCTTTCGTTTTCTATTCGTGCGTTGACAAGTGCAGAGTGCATCTCTTGTTTTCTCTTGACTAAATGAAATAGTCGAACAGTTTATTAATTTCTTGGTGTTGGGCTCGATGCATTGAGTCGTATTGTCAATAATATAATATGTTTAATTGCAAACTACGAACTCAAAACTCAAACTACATTCAAATATGATATTCAAGTTTTTGAAATCTACACACATTTCACCAATTCACCGATTATTTTCCACACACTACGCGCGGGGTTCGTAAGAACATTGTCTGCTAGTTTTAATGCGTATACTATCAGTAAGTTGTATTCATGATGTCTTATAATGCATGTGGCTTGACCGCATGTATGCTTCCTCTTCCACATCCTCATTGACTCGTGTGTTTGGTTTTTTGTATTGTGGAATAACTTGTGCGTGTCCGTCTGCTCTCCCTGAAAACGCCATTGGATCACAATATACAGCTAGGATGTTTTAGAATATTGTACACTCTATTCGTTTCTATGACATGACAAACCTGCATGAAAATCTCAAATCAGAGTGGACTGTAATGGTAGGAATTTAGCCGCGATGGCGATTTGCCATTCTCTAATCGCCTTCCTTCGAATCATTCCAATCAGTCACAATTTTTGACTTTTATACACAATAGCACAGTCCATACATTAAAAAAAACGAGCAGGCAGATCTGTGGCTGGATCGCTATCGTGTCTAAACTTCCGAATCAAAAGTTTGCATGTTTGCGACGCGCTAAATTGCTCATCTTTGCTTTTCGTGAAACGATTTTGGTTCAAATATCACATCAATACCTTCCAGCGTTCAAATTACAATATTGTCTCAAACCCACACACAATACACATAGACTGAAATATGATAGAAACTATTGTATTTCATTGCTTGATTCATGATTGAATTAACACAAGTTCTATCAGTTTGCTGGTATTGATTATGAAATAAAGTCTCGCTGCGTTGTTCTATAAATGACTGTGCAGCTACTGATTCTCCTGTATTTGGCTCCCGATTATTAACTATTGGAACTGCCGCCCCCCGTAGCTCAGTCAACTAAGGCATCGATTTGGAAACTGAAAAGTCATCGTTAGGCGTGGGTTCGATTCCCCGCATGAGGCATAGGTGTTTTCAAACTTCCTTCACTTTCCATCACTTCATCTAGTTTCGTTAACACCTGCTTATACGTGCCCCCAAATAACCTAGCTGTTGGTGGGGTCGTTGAGCAAACAACAATCATCAACTGATAGAACTGATCTTGTTTGAATTACGTAAATTGATTATTCGCTTATATACAGTCTAGTGCTTCATGTTTCTGTTCAACGTAGGCCTACAGCTCTTCGACTTGTTGTATTGTATAATAACCTTTCTTCTATTTGGGACACAAGATATGCATAACATACAAACTGAGAACAATCTCTTGGCCTGGGAATATTGGTCTCTTGTCGATGTCTGTTCCGATAAAAGAGACTGTAGGGTTCAGAAACAACAGCTCATACACGATAATACGGTCTAGTTTTAGATGTCAACGAACTATATAACTGAATGTGAAATTGGTTCCGGTCGGTGTCATCTATACTTAACCGCATTGTCGTGGACATGCAAATAACTATTATTATATCAAATTTGCGGAAATTCTATATAATTTTTGAGTATTGAAGTGAAGTAGAGATGGACTTAATTAGTGCACATTTATTATTGACATGTTGTCATTCGCTGTAATGCTCGGATAGTTGGTTCCGTATATGCATGTATAATTCAATTACAAATCATTCTGATTGAAGATATTATTACAATACTAATCTGTCGGATTGCTGAAGTTTGATCAAGAATCAGGTGGAGTTCTCGATTACGTTCTGGAGGCTGAAACCTTGCTTCTACATCTTATAGAAAACACCAATTCTATTCTCTATTCCTGTCCCGTGACTGGACACTAGATTAGCAACACGAGCACATAAACGCTCTGGTTTCACTTATGGTTTACCAATACGAATTTTATAGAAAATAATTTATGTGACTGTCCATCCAAGGCAGTTCATTCTCTGCACGACGGACTCTCGATGATGTACGATTTCCCGGCGTTTCTATACTTTTGCTCGAACATATTTTCAATTGTCATACTACAGCATTATGTAAACCGTCTTTCCAGAATGCAGTTAAAATGATGGATACTTTGCTTAACGACCTCACGTGAACCAGAGAACACAATCCTAACCACTTGTACATATTATTTATTAGGTGACACAGTACTAGTGTTGTTGAATAGCTGATGGTTTTTAATAGTAGCCGATTCCGTGTCACCTTTTTAAGTACATATTATGCATTATTATGAGAGAATGTATAAAATGAAATTTGATCATTTTTATACTATGTACAGTTTGAAGAATAAGTAAAAGACCGGCACATGCAGCGTTGTGGTTAACGCGCTCGCTTCATGTGATCCGGGAGGCGAGGGAATTTTGAACCCAGTTTGATCCCCGCCGCCGACCATCTTTACAGGGGTTTTTCATGGTTTCCCTCTGTAGTCTAGGCTGATGCCGGGATGGTTCCTACAGTAAGTCGGCCATGACCGCTTCCTTCTCACTATCCTCCTCATTACCCAAGAACCTTCATCTCCTCATCCCATCATCTTATTAATCACCCATCCAACGCCATTACCTCTGCGCTATCATAACAGCGTGTCCCCATGTCCCCAAACCAAATATTGAAAAAAAAACTAAAAGTCTGTTTCTGTCGTTAGATATATGTCACATCATATGCAATATAACGTGATCAACTGGCTTGACAAGGTAGCAAAGAGACTTTTACTTCTGCTTCAAGCTGTACTAACGACGCCAGCTGTACTAGCAAAGTCTTGACGCAACGACCTTATCTCGAGCTGACATACGGTGATCTTATTTCAACAGTGAACACGCATGCCTGCTGGACTAATGTCAAATCCCAGTTAACGAGATTGTCATGTTAATTCAGCTGCCTCAATTGTATAATAATAATAATAATAATAATAATAATCCCAATGATAAACTATAAGGATGAGCACATACGCGTGAGGAATATGTAACTATTAGTAGATTGAAAATCGTGATACGAATTACGTAAATTAATAATCTTTTTCTCGGGTCAACTTTCGTGTGTTTACTTACATGGTATGATCAGCGTATATGATCAGTGCAGCTGCCGCTCTCCGTGGCTCAGTCAGCTAAGGCATCGCATCAGAAACCGAAGTCACCGTTGGGCGAGGGTGAAAGCATGGGTTTTGTGAACGTCCTTTCAAGTATCATCTTTACATAGTGTCATTATCACCTGTTCAATCGTACCCCCTTACAACCTAGCTGCTTGGTGGGATTGTTTAGCAAACAATAATCATCAATCATCATCAGTGCAGCTATCGGTAATTAGTGGTTAACTATAATGATTTAGTCAGGTATATCCAATTAAGTCAATTTCCATCATTAGTGGTAATCCTCACCTCAATTATAACGCAATGGATAAAAACAAATGCGTGGAGACGAAGTACGTGTTGGGATAACATATATTTGTGATAATTTTCATTCATCACATTATATCCACTTAGCAGAATAATTGTGATGGAAGTATTCACAATACCAATTTATTCTGGTAATGTATTTACTTTTAGTGCAGAAACTATTTACTGAAAGTTTGTATAAAAAGTCCTTTTCAATATTTTGAATAGGATTTTTTATTAACATTGCACGTAAGAGATTATATAATCCAAGATTTTAAATAAAATATCGTAAGTTATGACTGGTAGGTATACTACTATCGATGAGTATACTTTAGCAATGATTATACAGCACAAGATGAATTTAGTGAATCTATTTTTTTAAATCTTGAATTATATCATCTCTCATCTGGTATGTCAATTATTTCTCAAGAAAAATATATTCATTCTAAATATCGATAATAACATATGCCTATTCAGTTCTGTTACACAAACACTGTTCTGTTAGCAAACACTGGCATAACTTTCCAAACAACGGATTAATATACAGAAACGTTATCCATTCATATTATTCTTTTTTATTATTGTTCGCTTAACGACCCCACCAACAGCTGGGTTATACGGGGATACGAATGAGCAGGTGTTTATGAAACTGTGAAGTGATCATAAGTGAAAGGACAGTTACAAATACCCATGCCTTGTGCGGGACTCGAACCCATGCCCAACGGTGACTTCAGTTTCTGAAGCGGTGCCTCAGATGACTAAGCTACCAAGGGTGGCTGATTATATTATTCTTCTAAGGAATACAATTGAATTTTCAGTAACACCATAGTTCAAAGATAATGGAAACATGCCTGCTGTGTAAATACACCCTCGTAGTTTCGATTTGTTCAAAGCCAGCGTCTTGTTTGTAATTCATTATTTCACCACACTTATATACAGACACGTGACAAATATGCTAATAGACTATTATCACTTGGAATCATGAATGCGAGGGTTCGATTCCCACTGAGGTATGTGTTTTTGTTAGTATCCCTTCACTTATCATCACTTCATCGTCTCATTAGCCGCCCCGGTGGCTAAGTCAATTATCGCTAGCGGTAGTAACTGAAGTCACCGTTGGGCTGGGCGTGGGTTCGAGTCCCGCATAAGGCATGGGTTTTTGAAAACATCCTTTCACCTATCATCACTTCATCGTTTCATTATCATCCGCTCATTCGTAACCCCGTATAACCTAGCTGTTGGTGGGGTCGTTAAGCAACATTACACTCGTCTCATTATTACCCGATCTTCATCACCCGCTCATTCTTATACCCAATTTAACCTAGCTGTTCATGGAATCGTTGAGCTGCATTGAAAACCACCATTTTCATCAAATAATAATCTTTATAAGTAAGATTAGTATTGAAAAATATGAAATTCTAGTCTGGATGTATAGACGTGGTCTAGATGATATTATTCAACCGCTTTTTACTCTTATATAAATAAAATATGCATCATATTCTCAGCAACTTATAAGAGAGATGTTCTGAGATCTTTCCTTTGTGCAATTTATTTCAATTTGTTGCAAGCTTCTGACTAACCACACAGACAATCATATATAACGTTGATTATAATTTTTTTTAAAACTTTGAACTAAGCACGTGATTATGTTTTCTACAGTTAAAATGAATTGCGAGGATTGTGTTCTAAATGAACATCGGCAAACCGTGATCCACATTGATAATTTTAATAACTCAAATATTCATGATGAACTATCAAACGTATCAAATACCTTCTTCATACAATTTGTAAGTGGTATTTTCTGTCTGTTTACCCTGTGGGTAATGGTCGTCCCATACGTAGCTTTCCAGCATCCAGACAAAATATGAAATGGACCGTAAGGTCTGTACTAAGTTAACACCTGAGATCCAAAAGGCGCCGTATTGGGAGCCCCGGGAGACTTCCATAGTTGATTTACGAGTGGTGTTGGTCAAAATGATATTTCACATCCATGGGGCACAATGATGAAGGAGAAAATACGATTGAAGAAAATGCTGTTTTGTATTGCGAAGGACTAATGGAACAAACGTTGTCAATAATGTTCGATTGAGAAAATGACAATATTTTTATTTTTATTCTTAGATTATAAATTGATGAGAAAAATACCAACAATACCAAATACCAAGTTAAACTTTATTCAAGGTTTCAGCTACAAGAATAAGTTATAATTTATATGCATATATTTTGTCGTTATGAAATAACATATAGAAAGGTAATTTGGTTATATGACAATGTTTGATGTATCATATTCTCGAATTAAATTTCTCATATATAATTATATTTTCTCATTCTCATTATATTTCGTCATATTCGTGGGTATATTTTGAAATGTTTGAAGGAATATGTGATCAAAATTATTACTTGAACAATATTGTTATTGAAAATATTTCAAATCTGCCATTGCACAATTAAAAATATTCAATATACACACAATATAACAATCTACATTACAATATAATGCAATTTTTATCATAATAACTGGCTTGAAATTCGAGAATCTGACGGTCTTTATTATGGTTCACGATTTATGCATCATCGTGAAAAAAGTAATTACATAGTCAACGGCCAACACAGAACAGTTTTGTGGCATAATAAGGTGAAGTAAGACCCCTAAGATACGAGCCTGACAGTCAAATATATTGTATATCATGATATTTCAATTTCAAGGTAAAAAAAAAAAAAAATGGAATGAGCTGTAAAATGTTGACGCCCACATAAGTTGATAATTACATCCATGATACAACCAATTTCAGTACACTATCGTGCCACTGATGATGGTAGGTATATGGTTTAGTAATTATTGATGCTAAATAGCATTCATTACATCGGTATTTCAAACGATGGGGTTTTCAACATCATTAAATGTACTGTGTTATACTAGTACACAGACTTTGTGGATTTTCTTTGACTGTAATAATTGTATAATCTATGCAAAAAATTGAGAATAATGATAATAAAAAATCTTTCAAGACAAAGAGAACTCCTCTTTTATGGATATCTGGAAATAATCATCATTCTATTCTCTATGTGACGATGTAGATCATTGAACTGACGTATTAATTTCATTTATATATCTAGAAAGTATATATATATATATATATATATATATATATATATATATATATATATATATATATATAAAGCGTATCAATATATAAATGTATAAACATATATATATAAATATTTATATGTATAGGCCTATATATATATATATATATATATATATATATATATATATATATATATATATATATATATTATATATATTATTATATATATTTTATATATTATTTATATATATTTTATAAATATTTATATATATATATATATATATATATATATATATATATTCATATGTATGTTATTGAAGGCATCTTTTGTGTGGTTTTATGGATTACTATTTTATTATGGAACGACCAACGTTTATATGCCCATGTACGTTTGTGTGTGTGTGTTCATTGTGGGATGCCGTTTTTCTTTTCTTTCTGGCGATAAGGCAACTTCTTTTGTTTCTACGCCAGCGAAAGAGTGAATTAATATTCGAACGTAGACGAAACAAAATAACGGCTCAATTCAACCTCGTTCAGTTCTCCCACCAAGTACATAATACGGTATATCCCGTAGGTTTTTTGATTTTCCTCGGCTCAATATTTGACAAGAATATGTTTTCTCTTTACTTACCTCTCTATCTCTAGTATAATTTAAACAAAGTTTCTGTTATAAAGTCAGTATTTTCGATTCTCTATAATATAATAAATCTTTGCGGAAGACAGACCCGACCATTATCTCTACATTTTATGGAGATATCGAGTCTGGAAAGACACAGTGATTTAAATTCAACTGCGTGTGCATGTTCAATAGTGATATTGGTAATAATAGGGATAGCTCAGGTAGGCCTTTATGGAGCTAGGATTTCTTAGATAAATGGATGGTATTTTATCAGTATGATGTGCCTCATTTACGATATTGATATGTAGGTTAATTAATTATTTGTCCATATTTAACTTTTTATTGTTTTTTCCTTTTTTTTTCATTTTGATGCTGCCTAACGACCCTACCAAAGGTTATCCGAGGGTACGAATGAGCTGGTGATAATGGAACGATGAAGTGATGATAGGTGAAATCACGTGTACAAAAACCCATGCCTCATGCGGGACTCGAACCCACGCCCGACCTGACTTCAGTCTCTAACTCAAGCGATACTTGATGGAGCCACGGGGGTTTTCACTTTGATTCGATGTATATTATATATATATATATATATATATATATATATATATATATATATATATATATATATATATATATATATATATATATATATATATATATATATATATATATATATATATACATACTGGAAGTTTCAACATGTTACATGAAATAAACACATTTTCATAGCCCCACGAAACTACAACCGTAGCTTGTATTCATAATAGTTTACCTTCAATAGACCATATACGAGTAGGATTATGCATCATGTGAAAAATGATTCGGCTCACATTTGAGTATAATTTATTCAAGTTACGCTTCGAAAGCACTAGATTATATTATCGTGTGAGATTCTTAGAGCCGGACTGGTACACGAATATTTTTCTAATTGGGGTATATATTTGTACTTTACGGATTTTAAGCGATCTTGGACTAAGATTGGCGATACTATCATTCTTACTAGGGAAACGCAACACATGCGTTGTAAGATGAGCGAGATTTCATATGAAGTGTAATGGAGAGCTATATATATATACACACACCTTGCTTTTGAATTTTTTCAACTCACTGCTTTCCTCATTCAAAACATTACCTTATAGCTTCAATTGGTGATTGATTGTTGATACATAACCATTTTTATTTTCAATGCGGCTCTTTCGATTCATATTCAACTTTGTAACTATGTGTATGATTCGCATTCTTGAATTCCGTAAACACTTGAATTGATTCGAGAAAAAATTGTATTTTTCTTTCTGGGCTATACTTGATTATACGAATCAATTATACGCTCAATTATACGCTATACGAACCTATTCTTCTCAAAAGTGGTTTAACTGATTGCGCCTCAAAACTATATGTCTACAGTGTAGAGTTGGGAATTATGCAAACGCATGTGTCCGATATTGACTGATAGCAAGAATCAGAGCTACCAGATATACCATTCATAACTCAAAAAAATATCAACTTCATTTGGCATAATTTGTATATTTGGAACTTTTTACCTGAACACACATGTATTATTACATGCATATTCGAACGATCTATGTGACAATTAGTGAAAAATGTGTCAATTATTTCTTTTTTGGGGGGAAAATACCAATGAAAATAATGGAGATCAAATTCAAGCAGCTCAATAAATAGCTCAGTATTTTATGTCGCCATCTTGTGCAGGTCACTGCATGCCCACAGATGAATCATTAAAGCACATTGACAAACCATATACCGGTACACGTACTTTTTACTGTTTTCAAACCATTTAACCTCATATTCCAAGTTCATATATACATATATATATATATATATATATATATATATATATATATATATATATATATATTTGAAAGACGATAGTGCATATTTATGTATTTTTTTGGTTTCTAGTTCAAAATTTGAATACATTGACTTGGTATACGTGTTAGTGTACATTCCTGTCAAAATCTAAGAAATAGTCTACGATGAAAGTTTGAGTTTGCGTGATTTTCTTCATTTTTATCTATAGAAGCCATCCGAGGAAACGAAAGGTACCGGTAATTATACTTGAAATTAAACTCTCCGAAAATCATAGTATTCAGTGTAGTAATACACTTATTCTATTTCAATTTAATTGTTTGTTATCTTAATTGTTACGGATTTATAAATGGTGTGACTCGACGACTCCCATGAGCGTTCTGGGAACCTTATAATGTTGTCTTGGTCGTGACCTGAGAAAATCTTGTGTCAAGGTTTTCATATGATTTTCAGTGGCACGTCAACCACTAGTACGAATAAGGAGAATATGACACACAAAGATGAATGATCGACGGTGGGAATTCTCAGTGACGGACTGGGCCACTGAGCAATCGGGCAATGCGGGGTGTGAGAAATTTTCGGCAAGTCGGGTTTTAAATAATGGTAAAATATCACAACATATGTTTGGATATTTTTTTTCCGTCGTCAAATAGAAGAAAAATAACCTCTACTATAACCCTGCGCTCGATTCAAGATTTGATAGTTATTTTGTTACAGAAAAAAAAATCGCTTCGGGATTCGAACCATGGACCCTCAAATAAGAGGCAGCTATGCTACCAGTAGCACCACACCGACATATGCTTGCTGAACGCTAATTTAATATATTATAGTACGGCTCGAAAACTAGTCATGCCGTCACAAATTTCGGCGTTCCCATTGGTCACTTTTAGTTCTATTCAAAAACTGACTTGCAGAAAAATTCTCGCATGCGGCAAGGTCCGCTTTGGCGAGATGAATATTAAAATGGGCCGGTCACCCTCGAATATGTTTTGTTGTTACCCCTGTAATTGTGTGAGGGTGTGGGACAAGAGACATTGGAAAGTTGTCCATTACGTTTCCTCAGAAATAAAAAAACATCACGACAAAGACAGAATTGGAGTAAGCGACGACACGAGAAAAAGTTCACGACACTGAGTATCACTCCCATTCCATCGAAAAAATGTATTACCATGCACTAAAATGAAAATTCATTCAGCAGTGGGTTGACTGCTATTATGCGATCCGACATCAAAACATAACATATGCAAGAGGATATTTTTAATTACAAAATGTTTTAATTATATTTTAATTATCTTTTGTTTCCTCGGATGGCTGCTGTAGATAAAAATGAAAGGCAAAAGGCTGCAAATAAAAATGAAGAAAATCACGCAAACTCAAACTACCAATATTTTTCTTAGATTTTGACAGGAATGTACACTGGCGCGTATACCAAGTTTATAAATTCAAATTTTGATCGAGTTTTGTACTTGTTGACCGAAAAAAGTGGTGTCGGAGCCAATCCAGTTTTTTAAAGATGAGTGAAACCCAAATGACCTATTTAAGTATCTGGGTATTGCTCTCTTTAAACTGCGGGATGATGTCGTAAAGAATTCAATGGGCGAAACAATAATTTAGTCGTTTGCTTGTACCTTCTTGTTCCCCCCACGAGATCCATTCCAGTAGCGGTAAGGGAGGTGTGGGGAGGGGGGGAGAGTTGTGTTTCTATGAGGTATAGGACTAAACGAGTACTGGAAGGAAAACCAAGGTGGATTCTTGTAGGATGATTATTTTATTCATGAGGTAATCAAGATGAATCCATTGCAAAACATGCATTGAGGGATTTGGTTGGTATCTGGACAAGACTGGACAAGCAGTAGTACAACGTATGATGGAGACGACCCTGTTCATGTTTCAAGTTTGCATAACACCAACCAGTACATTACACATACGTCGGGGGATGTGAGGCCAGCGTATATACATGGCTTGTACGCTATAATGACTTTTACATATTGGCTGCCGGTACATACCAACAGATAAAGAGATAAACATAATTTAAAGCGCGTTGTACAAATATTTGATCCTGAAATCTCACGTAAACCAATTGTACGTGATGGGTTGGCCGATAATCGACCTGGGAGGCACCGGTTCAACTCTTCGCATAAAGTGTGACATGCTTTGAGCACCGGATTAACCCTACTTGCACACTGAGTTACCATACAGTTCAACGGGAACCATTTCTTCTCAACGGATTTCCGTATTTCCATCGTAGAACCGTTAATACATTCCCCACGTTAGGATTTCTCAGGAATGAATCGTAAATAAGTTTCCCGAAAAGATCTATCAGCAAAGTATTTTAATTCTACGTGATATTTTCTCTCAGTGGAAATTTGAAGTTAAGTGACAAAAATGCCGAAAAGATGTCCTCTCGTATTTTCTACTGTTGTCTTATAGTATGCCATTCGGCCAAAAATATATATTCCTCAAACATTTGTCTGATGAGATGAAAAGTAAATACGTCTTAACATCTAGTTTTACCCGCTTGCCTATATTTATACGTTGAACGTAAACCTCATTAAAATATATTTTAAATGATGCTGACGGTAATAATTCTTATTTTATGAAATACATAGATCTATATATATATATATATATATATATATATATATATATATATATATATATATATATATATATATATATATATATATATATATATATATATATATATATATATATATATATATATATATATATATATATATATATATATATATATATATATGTATATTTATATATTTATATGATATATATTTACGTCTTAATTGTCTCCAGACTATTTCAGAATAAAATTCTGTAGTACAGATATTTAGTTTTAATTCATCAAGTGACGCATTGTGCGGAAAATGCAAGACTATCTCAGCGCCGTGCTGGTGTATACCAAAGCTCACAGAGACGATTTCAATTGGATTCTTATATACATGCATACATGTATATAGTATAGCCGAATGATAAAGTTTTATTGGAGGTGAATAAATGTCGATCGGATGGGGTTTTATGCTTTCGAATTGGAGACGCTGCGGAAGATTAGTAAAATCGAGAAAGATTTTATAAAACGAAACCCAGTTTCTCGGGTGGAAATGTTAGAAGAGATAAGGAGGATTAAATAGACGTAAAGGACAGGAAGAAACAGAGTAAGAGTAAGGAAGAGAAAGTGAGAGAGGAAAAGAAAAGCGTAGAGAGTGGAGATAGAAAACAAGGAGCGGGACTTGAAGATGGAAATGCACCAAAAAGTAGAATGTTGGTGGGGGGGGGGGGGGGGGGGGGGTATACACCCATCCTTTTTGCAAGTGTGTCGTCAACGCACCTCATTTTCTCATCATGGTTTTTATATATTTCAATTCTCAACTCGAAAGCGGGTTTAAGAATAATTATTTAGATGCCATTTTTCGTTGGATACTACACACACGCGTTTGTACAGGAATATATCTGTACCTACAACACGAAATAAACTATCAGTATTATTGACCATGGATGATGATTGCTTGTTTTCTATATACCCCCACCAACATTTTTTTTTTTTGGGGGGGGGGGGTATTTATGTTGTTGATATGAAGCTATAAGAAGTGATGATGAGTGGAAGGACGTTCACAAAAACCCATGCCTAATGATATTGTTTTCTGATGAAAATGAATTTTGAAATATATATTCCTATAATTTTAACAAACAGGGCCGCCCTCGCGTAACGGTGACGTCAGTTTCTGAAGCGGTGCCTAGGTTGACTGAGTTACGGCATACACTATGCTTATTTTTACCTTACATATATAGAATATGTGTATATCTGCACGCACACACACGCACATATATATATATATATATATATATATATATATATATATATATATATATATATATATATATATATAACATCCATGAAGAACATCCAATCCTCCTCTGAAAATATGCTTCTTTGTGGATTGCATGTTTATAGCTATACATCCAATTACCATTTCCATCATACCATAACTAAGACGGCTACTTATTAACATTTTTCACATGTCGTAGTTGGACCTACACTGTGAGCTACACGTTACTGTCGCTGTAGACCACCGTCCATACACGACTCTACTAATTAGTTGAAAATGTACGCGTATAAGGATTATAAATTGCGTTTTTGTGTGACTCGTTGTTGCGTGTTTTTTTAAAAGTTCTTGTATAATGATAATAGAGTGTTATATAGGGTCTACGTTCTATTCTTGAAGCTGGTAATATGAGATACAATATGAATTCAGGAACCAATTTCATGATTGCTCCCACTTACTGGTACCTTGATGTATGTGTGATTATTTTTTACCGTCAATAAATATTCGAGTAATTGAAGCGAACATATATTTCTTCACCTGCGAACTTCATTAAATTTTATTTTTTGTGATACCATTCCTACATCATAATTTTGGGAAATATACAAAAATAGTTACGTCACTACTTTCGGATTAGTTTAGATCGAACATTATATAATTTGTTCTCTTGCCAGTCATAATATATTACAGTTGAAGTAGGCTATGGTTGAAGCGATGCCTATATATATATATATATATATATATATATATATATATATATATGTGTGTATTTATATATATATATATATATATATATATATATATATATATATATATATATATATATATATATATATATATATATACATACATACATATAGCTTGAAGAAGATTAAAGAAAACTATGTGAGTCACCCTGGATGACGTGCTACTTACTATCCCCAAGTTAAATCCTATATAAGATCTCCGTCTAGTTATTGCCTCCACTAACGATGCACAGAGTATTGCAATTTACTGCACATGTCAAGCAAAGCCGGTCCCCGTTCCCATCTTAGCCCGGAATAATGGATTAAGCTGAACTGGAATCCACACCGCTTATAACTCTATAGGAAGGAATACAAAATCCATACAAAAGGAGGGGAGAATATTTTGACTTTATATAGAGACAGACAAGGGGGGATTTTTATGCCCCCCTCTCAGGAAGTTCGACAATACGCATCAATGGCCACCCCCGCAGACAGTATCATACTATAGGGGAGGGAATGGGTGGTGTAGGGAAAACAGCTGACCCTCTCGATTACATATTCATTAAACTTCGGCTGAATTGTGTAACATCTTCCTCTATGAGCACGCTGATATGTTGACTGCTGACATGATTGGTAAATATCGTTCTGCATCTGTTTGGAAGCTGGATATTGGGATAAACGCTGGTCCAAAGAACGCACATCCTCTGCTTGTATGCTGGTCGAACATGATTTATGCTTGTTAATTAATAGTATGAACACATGACATTGTAATGAGACCCGGTTTTACTGATTGATAATTAGTGGATTAAGCGATAGTTAGCAGATATACCAACATTGGTTACATATGTTATTTTCGTACCTTCAACTAATAGTTAGTGGATTAACTAATTAGTGCGTAACTAAGATTCGCAAAGACGGGCCTAAGTGTACTAATACGCCTATGCCGAGTGATTACTTCTGTTCGAAGTTACTGTCAAGTATGGAACGATGGTGGAAATATTTAGGTGATATCACATTTTAGTTGACTCATTTATTCACTCTTACTTACTCTTCGTTATAAGTACCAACGTGAGGTGAGTTAATTACTTTCATGTTTCTATAAGTATCACTTTTATTCAGCTTTCCGCTGATAGTTTGAGTGTAAGCTTTTGCACACTATATGTTTGACAAGGAAAAAACACACGTTTTTTTACAATGGATTATCTTAGGCCTGAATGTATAGGTGTATTTTAACTCTCATTTTTCCAACAAAAACAACCCGCGCTCACGGAGATACGTAATCATAACGTATAGTATTTTTTTTGAGCTAATTACATATAGCAGCCTTCATTCTGATGTATCCGTTTCCGTTTAGTGAACGTTTATTTTTCAATTATATACAGGGCCTATGACCCGAACGGCTGTACACTGGAGATCATACTCGATTCTCGTCATACTTCTACTTATTTTCTTCATGTATATATATATATATATATATTTAACAAAAAATGAAAAAATATTGTAATAATAAGACACTTGGAAAAGTCAAATAAAGCCGCCCCGGTGGCTAAGTCAATTATCGCTAGCGGTAGTAACAGAAGTCACCGATGAGCGTGGGTTGCAGTCCCGCACAAGGCATGGGTTTTTGTAAACGTCCTTTCATCTATCAGCTCTTCATCGTTTCATTATCATCCGCTCATTCGTACCCCCGTATAATCTAGCTGTTGGTGGGGTCGTTAAGCAACAAAAGAAATGAAATAAAAAAAAAGGAAACGGTGTAATTTTCTCAAATTTTTCGTAGTCAAAATTTTTCAAATTTTTGTGATGCCATATAATCCAGTGGGCACTGGAGAACTCATAGGCATTCATATTATGAACACATGATAGGCCCTACATCAAAAGTAGAGATTGAACATCAAATACATTACAAGCAAAAAGCAAGATATTTGCCGGCGAGAGCTTACCTTTTTATCACTTCTGGAAAGAAACATATGATATTAGGTTTCCTGGAACAACATAACCTTAAAAATAAATCCATATCGAGAATGCCCACACCGACTCCATATGGCATCATGCATTTTCAAACTCTCAATTAGGATATCATATCTAAACCAATTATACTTGGAAGTAGTTTTATATGAACAGTCATCCTCAAAGTAATTTTAGAAATTATTACAATATATTCATCTGTTTACCAACAGTACAGAAAACAATTACCTTCAAAGTTTGATTTTTCATTTTGAAATTCCCAGATCTTGGTAATTTCACTAATTGCCTCCTAGAGTGCTGTACTGTACAAAATCAAAAACCTATAGCACGGTCGAAAAAGAGAAACTTCATCTTTGAAAACATGATTTCATATTGCATCAATGGGTTAATTAAATATTCAAAATTAAATAATAAGTTATGTGATGCCATATGGCATCACTGGACTGGAAAGGGATGTTCAAAGAAGATGAGGTCGATGCTTTAATATCACGATATACGGTTAAAGGATGCAGATGTGAATACCGTGATATGAATGAATACCAATTAGCCACTATTTCCAGAAAACCTTTTTTTATTGTTGTAGTTGTTTGCCAATTAAATGGGTTGAATAATAATAGGAAACGACCATTTGATTTTCATTCATTCATACTAGTTTTAACGAAGCACTGTACAACGACTGACTAAGATCTGTTTGCGTGAATGATATATTAGATGATGGGATGATGAGATTCAAGGTTATTTTGTTAGATGGTTTTGGATAGTTGGAAGAAGTCATCGTGGTCAATTGTTAAGCGGAACCCATCCACAAAAATGTATCAAATATTTTATCATTTATTGATGTTTCAAGGTTAAAATAGTATATTAAAAATTTGAAATTAAAAAAAATTGAAAATTCCGAGAAATATTTGGATAAACTAGTTGAAAAATACGTCAATCCGTTACATACACGAAAACCACTAGATAGTTAGCATCTGGGTGAAAATTGATGCGTTGATAGGGTAAACGTTCCTCTATGAGCTAAGTTATTTTTCTTCAGCATACCTGAAGCCGTTCTGATACAATTAATAGTTTCGGTCACCTCGATTTAGGGAAAAATTATTTGCGTGACGTTCCCCGGTCTTGTGTGCCGAACGCGTGAAGTTGAACTGTTTATTTTTAGCTTAGCCCAAAGTCAATTTATTTACGAACACATCGATACCACACACGATAAAATACCTCAAGATGTAATCAAGTGATGTATGTAACGCGAGATGCATGTTTAGTGTCAACTAAAGCATGAATTGTCGTAGTGTCTTTCCGGATGGACGTATTGTTGTGAAACTGCTGCACACCATTCAGAAAAGCTCTTTTGGAAATATGAACGATCCAAAATTAACATTCACAATATTTTCAAAAATAATCACCCTGGTGGGAACTTTTTTCCCTTTGGTGACTGGGGACGTCTTGAGGAACCATCCTAGAATTGACCTAAACGACAGCAGGAGACCTCGAAAAACCCCTGTCAAGCTGGTCGACCATGGTAAAAATCGAACCCAGGTCTTCTGAATGATGGTTCAGTGTGGTAGCCACTCGTATCATCCTGACCATTCGTCCACTCGTCGACGTACCATTTGTAATACCATCGGCCTCTATATCACTATATCAAAACAAATATATTATAATAATTGGAATCCAAGTTTATTATACCATACTTTTGAATTCATGATAACAATATACATCGAATCATCTGAACCAATGATCAAACATGGTATAAGAAATATAAATTGTCGACTAAATAAGCGGAGACATTTAATCTGTTAAATCGTTTTGCAGTATTACTTGCAGGAAGGAAGGGTATAAACGGCGGGATAGAGAGACTTATGTATCAGGATGCACAAAGGCATTATCAGACTACATATACAGCGTGCACCATGTCAGCGTGTTAACTAGCATTTCGCCTTTGTCAAACTCACTTCAGTTCTATTGCTCGGTTTATAAGTGCATTACTGCCATTAGAATTCAAATTTCTAATTGACACAATGCCTGTTGACTGGCACGAAATACTTAATTAACCATTCTGCTCTTCTACCGTCCTCCCACTCGTTGTGTTTATAACGCTTTGTCAACAATAATTCCGTTATAGAAATGTAAACAGTTCCTCAGCATTATATTGAAACAGTAAAGACCGTTTTGTGGAACACCTGGGTGAGTTTAGTATTATTGGAGGGCGGACTGCATTTCAAGACTGCATGAACATGATTGTAAGCGTCAAGTGTCTCAACTCTAGACGGCATGTAATTTTATATATATATATATATATATATATATATATATATATATATATATATATATATATATATATATATACAATATATATTTATATATGTAATGAATGAATATATAGAGCTGCGCACACAGTTTCCCTCATCTTTCACACGTTATGCGACAAACGGTAATATGTATATACGCTTTATCTATAATTGAAGAATACTTCTTTTCAGTCTCTATATCAGTCTCTCTTGCAGTCCCGACAATGTTTGCTATATTATTACACTGTGTTATTACTTTTTTCTGGAAATATGAATATCACGGATATTGGATTTAGATATACGTCGTTGCTAGAGAGAAGAGTACATTGTGCAGTATACAATTCACTGAGAGGCCAGCTCTGTATAACTTGAAGAACGATTTCATACATTTTTTTCAACAAGGATCATAATAAAACCGAATGCATACACTTATCAACATAGGAGGTCTACTTCCTAGTTCCCAAAATGATGAATAAATACATTCTTTGTACTAACTAGCACGTGGGAAAAGGTTCTGCAGCATCTTTCGATAAGATTTTGCTTTCGTTTTCACATGTTTCATGCGTATAGTCTTATCAAGAGACTACACTCGAAATAATATTTTATCTAACACTCAAGTAACCACGAAATAAGAAGGCACCGACTGACCCTCTAGTGCGCGGGTGGTTACCGCCTTATATATATATATATATATATATATATATATATATATATATATATATATATATATATATATATATATATATATATATATATATTATAACTTATATATATATATATATTGGGTTTAATGACGCACTGTTTTGATAGCGCAGATCTAATAATGGCGTCGGATGGATGATTAATGATATAATGGGATGAAGGTTCTTGGGTAATGGGAAGGATAGTGGGAAGGAAGCGGTCATGGCCGACTTATTGTAGGAACCATCCCGGCATTAGCCTATGACTACAGGGGGAAACCATGAAAAACCCCTGTAAAGATGATCGGCGGCGGGGATCGAACTGGGTTCGAAATTCTCCTCGTCTCCCAGATTACATGAAGCGAGCGCGTTAACCACTGCGCTGCATGTGCCGGTATATATATATATATATATATATATATATATATATATATATATATTTATTCGAATATATATTTGGCTCAATCTTAGTTCAGTTCAAATACCAAGTAATTATTTTCCCAAGATCATGAATTTTGAATAGATTGTTGACTCTCTCGACCCTGAGGAGGACGCGACCATTCTCGTTCGCTGAAACGTTGTTGACTGTCCTCATACAGATCGCAGTTGTTACTCTCAACTTCTGTATACAATCAACAACCCACCGGGTTCGCAATCGTGTGAAGGACTGCATGCGTGTTCGCCGTTCGTGATGGTCAAGTTGTGTGTATAATTACCGGTCAGTTTATTATTCCCATCAAACTTTGGTACGGTCTACCACCATTTGTAGCATTGTGGTATCATAATAATTAATAATAATCGTATGAATGTCCATAGAGACTTGAAAAGAATACAATCGTTTTCAATGCTAAATTTTAACTTTGAGTACGATTTGAACTTGATTTTGTATATATTGCCTATATAATTATATATATGTTAATATGATTTATTATATGATGTGTGATAAAATATTAGGTCTATCCAAACGTGATCTCGAATATATTTCACTTTTTTATGTATCTAATGGTGAATTATAGTTTTTGTTGAATGTTTTTCAATAAAAAAGGTTACTATAAAAGGGTTTCAGAACCATGAAAAAAGTTGATTCTTTCTTTCCACATGGCGAATCAATACAAAAAATATACCCCAATTTCCTATGTTTTAATATATGAATTTAGCATTACTTTTTCTATCAGTATAAGTATATAATTTTTACCAGTTTTTAAACTAAAAAACGTTAATCGTTGTACGTGTATCGAATAGTTCATGTTTTACCAATAAAACAAATAAAGCAGAAGAAATCACTTATCAGAGAATACTTTCAAATGGATGTTATTAGTAACAATGTGTACGGCATTCTGATAAGTTGAATACCGATAATTGAAGGTGACCTCATTATATATAGCAGAGAAAAGTGATTTTCAACAAATATACTCTTGATGAATCTATTTCAAATCAATTTTCTCATCACATAAATAGGTGAATGCTCATATCTTTCAATTTTATGCCGGTAGGTTCTTTCGAATTTGCATCAAACACTGTATAGTCTCAATTTTTAGACAAAATTGTATACTAATATATTGTCACGAAGATAAGTGGTTTCTAAATTATTATAGGTTAACTTGTAATACCTACTTATAATCAGTGAAGTGGGAAATGTAACTCATACTTGTGGGAGCTTGCATTAGGCATCGCTTGGCATGCGAAAGGGAAGGTGGTCATCCTAGATTGACTATTGTCGGGGATACTATCTGATGGAATTAGACACAGTCGTTGGAATAACTAACATAGATTTATTGGTGAACGAAGATGATGCAAATGCTGAGCAAGCATTTGCGTAACAAGAAGTTACTGGTGTTGACACGTACACCATATCGGTCGTTCAACCGTAGTAATGTCTGCTAACTAAATAACCCTTCCAAAATAATAATTAGTAAAAATAGTTATTTAACATTATACTCATCGAGCGGTTGATCTGCTCCATACAAGACGTGCGCCCGAGTTATTGATTGTAGATCTCGAAGGCGGTCCTCATCTTCACACACACACGTTGCACACTTATTACATTAGATGTAGATCGTCGGATGTTCTGGGCGGAAGTGAGAGTGAGTATAGGTAAGATGCCTCTCAGGCGTGATTACCCTAGTACACGCATTGGTCACTCTGATAAGGTGTCGCGCAGCTGTATTATGCTGAGTGACAGTTATCACTTGAGGTCGTTGTCGTTGTTCTAATAAGTGGGGTGACAGCTAGGTTAGGCATGGCCGTGACAGCACCCTCTCTCCTTTTGATTTCGTCCCGAAATCTGTATCGGTCCTCCTCTTCTTGAGAGTTATGTCGTGTTCGGCTCGTAGATCGCCTTCCTTGGTTTTGCTGTTTGCTACGAGAAAATTTCGGACAGTTTGTTTTGGTTTGAAATTTATCTCCCCGGTTGTTATCTGACGTTCCGGTGTCTATCGGTTGACGTCGACGTCCTCTCCTGTTATGTTAATAAATTCCTCTGAGAGCGATGTCGTCTTCGGCTTGTGAATCGCTTTCTTTGAGGTTGTTGTCTGTCGTGAGACTTCGGAAACTGAACCTGAACTGAAACTGTTCTTCGTAGCGTTGTCTCCCGTTTCGTCGGCTGTTGGTCGACGTCAACGTCGTGGAAGTTCTGGATGTTATGTGTGTGCGTGTGTGATCTCGTTATTCGTCGGTCCTCCACGTCTTCTTGATGTGAATCAATAACTCAGATCACGGCTTGTATGCAGTACGATCTAGATCGATGGTATTGAAAAGTAAAACAAAACAATAAAAAACAAACACTAGTATGTGATTATTGGTTAAACAAGTGAAATTCCCTTAGGTTGAAGCTATTGATAGTCTGCTACTGAATGACTAGCAAGTCATTTTAAATATTTAATACCTTGTCTTTTGGTTAGACATTGAGACATTATGACAGTTGTCTGTTAATCACTAGTCATTATCATGACAACGTTGTGCATGGCATATATTATTATCAATTGAAGACTGTTTTACATGTACTCTGATAACTCAATATTTTCTACACAATAATCATGTGATTGAGAAAAAAAAATATATATATGAGCCTTCGGCAAGTTCAGGTTTTTCTGTTTTTGAATTATCATCTGAAATTTATAATCGTTTACACGATTCACTAACAAACACTATAATCACGTGACACTGATAGAAGTGACTTTTATTAAGTCAACACTTTTATATGTGGACACTTGAGCACGAGTGAAGGAAACGAAGTAGTTATCCTGAAGTTTGGACGAGTCAGTTTCGATCCGGTGTTCGTGTGGTGTCGTTAGTTGAATCGTGTTGTTCTCGTCGACTGTCAACGTCCCCCCACGGTATTTGGCTGTCAGCGGGCTGACTGTCGAATATCCGTGTGAAGCGGTCGGCACTCGTCCGGTTTCCGTTGGTTCCAGTGGAACTGAAAAAATTACAGAAGTGATCAGTATGGTGATTGACTTGCGGCTCTTATAGCTAGTATATAAGTATGAAATTCCCTTTGTTATTCTCTATAAGTAGCTTGGAATGGAAGTATTTGTCTTGCAATGCTCCCTGCTGAAGGCTTATGTATTCTCTAATTGTCATATTGACGTATCTTATATGAGACTATAATAATTCCCAAAATTGTTATAGTGAAATGAAATACATGGTATCCATGGTATGAATGGTAATCTAAGAATATAAACAATGATAAGTATCATTGTTGTATCAGTAATGAGTGCGTAAATATGAGCATGTTATGCAACTGTGACAGGATGCTGAGATGTAACATGTGTAAGAAAACATCCTCGAATGTTTTTCTGGTAACTTTGCCTTATTGAAATCATTCATCTGTCAGTTGTAGTATTTGCACATGGTTACCTGTTCATTCTGATTATTATGTCTTGTAGAGACTGACCTTATATTCTAATCCATAATTGCTATTCACATTCTCAATTGAATGTTGTTGTAACGTAGAAACAAAAAGTAATTTAAAATTCAAGTAAATATATATATATGAATACTAAACAAATTAATTGAGAGCTGCAAAGATTATGATTTAAATACAATACAAAAAGTATATCAGCTCTTTGAATGCTATGACTAAAAGTTGAACAAAAATTATAGAAAGTCATTTGTGAGTTTGGTTTCTACATTCAGTGACTGAGTGATACCCTGTAGGATCATAACGTTTAAAACTGAATGAACAATTAATAATGTTTCCATTCATCATGTCGTAACTTTGAACAGTCAGAAAAAAAAAATGCGAGCTAAAGTCTTGAACTAAATAGAAAACAAACTTTGAAAATCAATAGAAAGAAAAACATTGGATATGCCAATACTTTATCGTTTTCACTGATCAGAAACAATTATCGAAATGTTGGAAAACTTAGCTTTTCATTCCTTGCCCTTGGTGTCAGCTGTGCACTGTTATGTAGGCTGGAGTATGCATGTGTGGATGGAAGAAGTGTGCCTGTTATCAACGAGTTGACGACGTTGCAGAAAGTCTCTCGTTGCACTCCCGTGGAAGTACAGTCTGTGCGAGGAGATCATGTGCTTTGTGCAATGGCCGGGAAACTCATCCGATGACGTTGGCTTGCTTTGCTCCGTTTGCCGTACATGGGTTTGGATATTCGGGAGTGTATTATGTACCCCGAATATAGCGTGTATTCGCCGTCACCCTGTGTGACGTGTGTGGTTGCCTGAACAAGTGCTCCACTCGTCGGTACGACATACATTTCTATAACTTTGAAAACAACAATTAATTTCTTTGCATAAGAGAAACTTCATGAAATTATAATTATTATACATTCTGAATTATGATTTTTTTTTCCTGTTTTTTTTTTGTATTCATGGGTGTTATAACATTATCTCACGTTTCAACTGTATCACCTCCAGAATAATTGTAGTAACTGCTGTGTCTCTTATTTGTCCCTTTAAAGCTATTTTCATGACAATGTTATGCATGACACGTGGTTGATTAAATACCTTCAACAATGACACAAATTATTTGTTACCAGGATTTTAATCCAAGATTTTCTGTATCGTGAGGTGTACGTTGAGATAGAGCATAATGATGACAAACGTTTATTCATGTTTTTTTTTTTTATATCTAGATATATTTTTCATGTTAGATATTCGTATGAACTTAAAATTAATTCGAGATACATTTGTATGAATACAACAAATTTTCCCACTATATCTATTCGTATTTATGACTATAGAATTAAAAATATAATCCATACATAATTATCGTAGGATGTATACGGTACATAGTAGCTTAGAGATATTTACATGTTCGTTCTATTGTGTCTGGGTGGTGGGCGAGAAGGAAAGGATTTGTGATTACACTGTTGCATTATGACGTGCTCGTCAGTGAAATCCGAGATGAACTTACAAAAATAAGAGCATCGTTCTTGGAGCGTATTTGCACCTTCATAGAACTAACTTACTCTCTACACAATGTGTTTCCGTAGCGTATTTGATATTTTAACATGACAGCAAACCTAATTGAATGAATAATTTTTTGTGATTTTTTGTTATAATTGTTATTGGTGTGGGCGTATTATTAATCGAAGTCAGTGTGAATAATGAGATTAGGCGACTTGCTTGTGTGTCATAAATCTCCCCCTTTGCCGTACACAACTACTTGGATATAATTATTCTGGCATGTACCTATTCTTGTATGTTTGTACGTATATTGGAATCAGGTATATTTATTTCTCAATATTTCCGTCTATCCGAAGTTTGTGTCCGTATTTGGAAGTGATAATGTAGTGTTCTAGCCGTTGATGGTCCGTGTGTCTTTGGCTGGATGTTTCAGGTACCTTAAACCCTTGTTAGCTTACTTCTCCTATGTGAACTAAATCAAAGTATCGTTTCAGAATTCAAGTTCGCAGACCTTCGCATACAGGCCGCACTTAATTATTTTAGGAGATCTCGAAGATTATTCCGCTTGAAAACTGAGGCGATTGACAATGTTAATTCGGTCAAGTAATCCTAAGAAGTTGTCCCCTTTCAGCCTGTGAATATCGCAATAGGTCTTGATTGTATATTCAACCATGCATTCGTGGTGTTAAAACTACAGTTTTATCCAAACTCGTGTTGATGTTGTGTTTATTCGTCCTATGGTTATTGTAATGTGGTGTGAACCGTAATCGAACCTAGGACTTAGGTATATCTACTCTGGTGTGTACTAGACTGCTGTATATATTAGCTTTTGTATAGTAACCAATTATGAGTTTCGTATCTGGTACATGTCCCTATATATGGGGCGTTATATCCTTCATTTGAGCGTTGTGGGTTTATAAGATTGAATTATGTTTATGTGTGTAACTGTCCCTATCTATGGTTTCCTCGTATGTTTGTGTTGACTTCGATCTATATCCCTGCTATTCTTGTTTCGACTGTCATATATTTATCTCAATCGTGTGTAAGCTTATTTCCTCATTGCCCTCCTTTTTGTCAATGAACTGACTTGTCTTGGTGGTAATTATCGAACCTCTTTTTTTTTTTTTTTTTTTTTTAATTAATGGTTTGTCCGACCCTGAAGTGTGTCTAGTATCTATGTATGCTTTTCCTATGCTATTTTACGTACATGTTTCATGCTATTACATTTTAGTCAATTATGGCGTTGTCCTGCATTACGAGATTCTAGCTTTGGTGAGCAACTATATAGCTGAGCGTGCAATATGAGACAGAATGCTGACATTCTCTAGATCGTCTACGCGACTTCTCTCGCTTGCCGTGAGAACGTTTTCTGTGTATTACTTCTAAGTATCACGTGTTCTCTTGTTATAATCCATTGTTGAAAAACTTATAATTAAACCAAATTTATACGCTTATTGAATTCTAACTATCCCGCTCATTACTATTTGCCACAAAACTGAAATAATTAAATTATGTCTTCCCGCCTTATTTAACTCGTTACTGCGGTGTTCAATCTCATGACGTCTGATGTCTATTGATCCGAACTTCCTAAATAATAATGGAATCGATAAAACAAAACAAACACACAAAAAAAATTAATCGCCCTGCCCTACTGTTTGTTGGCAGAGAAAGGTGACAATAATATAATTTACATCATGCATTGTATAGTATGGTTTTGATAACGTTGTTGAGAAGTGTTCATGGAAACTTCCAAGGCATAAGTTTACTGCAAGCTCATCTTTTAAATATCTGTCTATTCTGAACCCTCACTCGGTGACAATGCGGAACCTCCGTCGTGTGTTATAGGTTTTGTTGCACGTGTAATCGTGTAGCTGCACTTTGCTCGGTCTTATCGCTGTTTCCTGTCTTAACACGCTCATTCCTTTGATCTCGTCATACACTATGTCGTTTTGCGCTGCTTGCGTGGACGACGCTGTTCAACTTTTACATGCTACGTTATTCTACACAATTCTAAATCCCTACTAAATCCATTACTTTCTAAATATTAACGTCATGTTTAACGCATCTAATAAAATTAAAACTATTTTATTGTACACATTCTAGGAAGCTGTATTTATATTACGCGTTACCGTGCGTGCTTTGTCGTCACTTCTAGCACGTTGTATTAATTGTCTGTCGGATCGACTGTGTTTGCATCGGGTCCTGTCGAGCATCGAATGGGGCATGTTTTCGGGCTGTAGTATGGTTTTATCCTCTTGACATTTATTACATCTTCTACTAGCTTGACACCTTTACCTTTCTTCAACATAACTAGGTAGTTTAGGTCCGAAATGCGCTTTGTTATCTTGAACGGCCCCTGCCATCTCATTATTAGTTTCTCCGACTTCCCTACTTTTCGTGTTGGGGTGTATATTTTGACCAACTGACCGACCGTGTAGGTTACTGGTCTGTAGTGTAGCTGTGCCCTGTACGACGCCATTATTGTTCCTCAAATATAAGTCTACCGTAATATTTCTACGTGACATTTGATAAAACTCTGACCTGTGTATACATGTATCGCATTTGATTTATCATGCTAGAGCAAGCACTTATTTATCAAACTACCACACTTCCCCAAAAAAAAACTTGCATAGGAAAAAAAAAATATGACTTTTGCGTTGGGATTTACTCATTTCCGCCGAATGTCGAAACTGCCCTCAGCACCTCGACTAATTGTCAAATCTAGTGCTCAGCACCTCCACCAATTGTCACGAAGATAAGTGGTTTCTAAATTATTATAGGTTAACTTGTAATACCTACTTATAATCAGTGAAGTGGGAAATGTAACTCATACTTGTGGGAGCTGCATTAGGCATCGCTTGGCATGCGAAAGGGAAGGTGGTCATCCTAGATTGACTATTGTCGGGGATACTATCTGATGGAATTAGACACAGTCGTTGGAATAACTAACATAGATTTATTGGTGAACGAAGATGATGCAAATGCTGAGCAAGCATTTGCGTAACAAGAAGTTACTGGTGTTGACACGTACACCATATCGGTCGTTCAACCGTAGTAATGTCTGCTAACTAAATAACCCTTCCAAAATAAGAATAGTAAACCTATTGAGGGGAGAAAAGTATGAGAGATCAGTCTGTATGTGAGAGCGGTCGAGGGATGTTACCCTTGGCCGGCAACATGTATCGCCCCATTACTACAATAAACCACTGTACGTGAGAATAGTGTCCAAGATATTACAAACCTACTCATAATCATCTCTCCCAGTATCCCAGAGTCCACCTTAACGTTACAATATATATATATATATATATATATATATATATATATATATATATATATATATATATATTTGAATATATATTTGGCTCAATCTTAGTTCAGTTCAAATACCAAGTAATTATTTTCCCAAGATCATGAATTTTGAATAGATTGTTGACTCTCTCGACCCTGAGGAGGACGCGACCATTCTCGTTCGCTGAAACGTTGTTGACTGTCCTCATACAGATCGCAGTTGTTACTCTCAACTTCTGTATACAATCAACAACCCACCGGGTTCGCAATCGTGTGAAGGACTGCATGCGTGTTCGCCGTTCGTGATGGTCAAGTTGTGTGTATAATTACCGGTCAGTTTATTATTCCCATCAAACTTTGGTACGGTCTACCACCATTTGTAGCATTGTGGTATCATAATAATTAATAATAATCGTATGAATGTCCATAGAGACTTGAAAAGAATACAATCGTTTTCAATGCTAAATTTTAACTTTGAGTACGATTTGAACTTGATTTTGTATATATTGCCTATATAATTATATATATGTTAATATGATTTATTATATGATGTGTGATAAAATATTAGGTCTATCCAAACGTGATCTCGAATATATTTCACTTTTTTATGTATCTAATGGTGAATTATAGTTTTGTTGAATGTTTTTCAATAAAAAAGGTTACTATAAAAGGGTTTCAGAACCATGAAAAAAGTTGATTCTTTCTTTCCACATGGCGAATCAATACAAAAAATATACCCCAATTTCCTATGTTTTAATATATGAATTTAGCATTACTTTTTCTATCAGTATAAGTATATAATTTTTACCAGTTTGATGTTCTGGGCGGAAGTGAGAGTGAGTATAGGTAAGATGCCTCTCAGGCGTGATTACCTAGTACACGTATTGGTCACTCTGATAAGGTGTCGCGCAGCTGTATTATGCTGAGTGACAGTTATCACTTGAGGTCGTTGTCGTTGTTCTAATAAGTGGGGTGACAGCTAGGTTAGGCATGGCCGTGACAATATTGTATAAATTGTATAATTTTATTATACTATTTTCTGAAATATTCAATCAAATATACATTTTTTAAAATGTTAACACGTGTCTTTTCACTTGACGTCTAGACTTCCGAACGTATAAAACAACCCATTATAAATTGTGTCGAACTAATCTCTCTGATATATGTTAATTGGTAGTTGTCTTAATATAATCTCAGTATGCTATATATAAGCGATATATAAGCGATATAATAAGCAGTAAGCGAAACTTCTTGCAGATTAACGCCGATTCAAAATTTATCAATTTGTGAAGTTTGCACTAGGAGAACGTAATATGTTATAAATAAGAATGGTTATTACCTGAAGTCGTTTAGCAGTTTCCGAGCTAAGCTGCAAAAAAGTTTTCTTATCTGTGTCCACAAATAAAACGTTTTCCGAACATTATACTGGATGGGTACCGACGGTATAGGCATATACAGTATTATAAATACACAGCAGTTTCCCTTGTTGCTTCAAATGGGTTATGCTTGCTATTAGTTAAATGGTAAAAGGGCGGATTATGTTTTTATTTTAAGTTTAAACGTAGATTTTGATACTTAAGAATGCAATAACAAAGCCTTTGAATCTCATATACGTCATGCTCAGAATAATAATAAAGGCCTATAAGCTTGCTCATCTGAACGAGGCGCAAAAAAGGCATCGTCAAAGAACGACTGGCGTCGGCGTCGGCGTCTGCGTTGTCGTCGCCTTGCGCATATAATGAAACATGCTATTTTATATAATATGAAATAAACTCACAAAGCAGAATAAGAATATCTTGGAATAATACAGAGAATGTAGTATACGGTAGTATATAATACTATATATATACATGTATCTATATAATAAAAGCTTTTCTTAATTCCGTCCGTGGGGATGGTACAATCCACGATAAAAGTGACGAGGCGAATACATTTTTCGACGGAGCTTTCAAACAAGAGAATTATCTCAATTTATCTCCATATTATCTGAAGTGGTGGTAATAAACAATGTAGCTTGAGGTTCAGTTGTAGCATATATATATATTTGAAATAAAAATAAATTTCCATCAACTAATTACTACTCATTGCTACGACGTATATAAATTAACTAAAAAGTGTTTTTTTTTTCATCAAATAATTGATAATTAATTCTGACTTTTAGCATAAAAAATGTGAGCAGTATTCGAAAATCCAAGCAATAACGTTCTTTTTCATGACTGTTGTATATTAGTATTGTATCAGCGAAGTTACGTGTTTCGTGTTTCTGAACGCGGTCCGGTTCGCTGGTCAGTAGAGCAAGGTTGCTCATTGTCTCCCAGTCTATTCCAGTGTTCACACCTGGGTAAACTAGCTAACCGTCGGCTAGCTGCACTCATTAGAATAATATTTAACTGGTAAAGAGTGCGTATATGCGTCTGTTCGGATTGATGTATTGTAACAGTTATCAACTGTTTTATTAGATTAATCATAATCATCATAGTATGTATATTCATTCACTTCTTCTATATGTCTCATATATCAAGTCACCGTAAACTTTGCCTTTTCAAAATCATACCTCTTTGTAAGTACGTCACTGATTGCCTTCAGCCTAGAATCCCCCCTCCTCAGAACCAATAGTATAGCCAGGATTTTGCGGGTCTTCTGTCCGCGGATCACAACCCTTCTTCTTACTTGTTTATATTTTTAGTCTTGAACCATGCCCCCTTAGAATAGTTAATAAATAGGCTTGCACTTAATGCTCGCCAGTGAAGTTTTCACCAAATACGACAATTGTGACTACACATTGTCCACGATATGGCTGTATATACCGTAAGTCAGTCTGTCATTTTATTACTATTATTATTTATTGTTATTAAGTTATGTTATAGCTTAGATTCATGTTATCAATGGAATGGTTGATAGATGTTCTGTGTATATTTTCCTAGTTCAGTAACCCGCTTCACAGCAAACGAGCCCTTCCTCAAACAAGTTCCTTGTTAGTTTTTAGTCTCAGGTTCGACTCCTGAGTGGTGTCAGCCAACTCGCGTGGCACGATGTTGACGACATGCGTGTTGATGGAACGCGAGAATATTCACATACGAATCGAAGCTGTATTTCAGAGGATATATCTTTCAGATTTCAACCCGAGAGTATTTTATAAGATGAAATTTATACAAAAAAATGGATAATTAGGTTGGAATGTGAAAAAAATGTTTTAATGATTATGTTATTCTTGGATGAGGATGTAGAAACTCATACAACATTCCTGAACTCATTGAAATGTATTGTGTTGAAAATAGTAATGATCAATTTCCTACGATTTGGATGTTACAAATAGTTTATCCTTCCCATAAACTTTGACTCAATTTCCAAATTTTAAATTAATAAATCAAGACAAATGAAAAACATTCAACTTCTAAGATATTTGTCTCTCTCAGTATAATCATGACAATTTTCAATATGTTCTTCAATATATTAACAGATTTTTCCTGATATTTGTACATATTTCAGTATTGGCCGGTAATGTGTGTGGATCCATACGTATCAATTTTATCTAACCTATGACTGAAAATAATTTCTTCCTTCATTCAATAAATCGTCATCGAGTATAGATTCAACCTTAGTATTTGTACATTTCACAGTAATTGTATACCGGTACACAATTAAAATATTGTTTGTTCATGTATCGTCTGATTTGTCTTCCTAATTACAATTCAGCCTGATAGTTTGAAATTGTAATATGGACTGTAGGTTGGAGTTGATAAAAACCATACACAGTGTACATATACACTTCTGAAACACAATATCTTTCGAAAATACTTCTCTACATAAATCACGAACATACAAAATGCTGTAAAGGGATTAAATAGTGTATTTGAGTAATATAACTCTTCTGTCCGATTCATAAATCGTCTGCAAAGGAAAATTGAATAATTTATTTGAAGAACAATAACTCGATAGAAACTAATTGCTATTTGTTTGTACCGGTAGCTCACTAAATCATCTTTAATCTTAACTAGAAAAGTAAGGAAAGCGGAAAATTTTCAATCTAGAGAAACAAAATTATATTATCTCATTCCGAACCTTTTTGATACACTGATGTACATTACGGCATTGCATCCTTTAATTCTTGTTACCCAAGTTTCAGATTCTAGAAATTCGATTGACATCATTTCGATTTTGTAGCGCTTAATGAAGTCATGTAGCCGTTTCAAAGATCAATACCATAGAAGTTAGGAGATGCTATTATGGTATTATATGCATTTTCCAATCATGACCGTATGTATGTGAAAGTAAAAAGAAACTCGTGCCTTGAAACCTTCATGTGAAGAAAATAGTAGGGCTTCATGACCTAAACCCAATTGAATAAGTGAATGAAGCGAACAAAATGATATGTTTATATTTAATAAAAGTCCGATGCTATGGCTGTACGGCGAGTGTTTGCGAGGCTCTGCTTTTTTGTGGTTAGTTGTCAGCAATTTCTTTGGTTTGTCTAAAGCCTTGAAACAAATGCTCAGTGGTGTTTATCACCAGAGGTGGCACACAGCACGACTATTGCTACCGACGCCTCCGACGCCTCCGACGCCTACCTTTTGTCATCTCAACCCCCCCCCCCCATCCCATCCCACCCCACCCCAATCCAAATACTCTGCTCTACCCACACTTTCAATTCCCTTTCTCCACAGAGCATCACACTAATATAACATTTTTAGTAGCCCTTTTACTATCCTTTACTGTCATTCAAACGCAATCGTTTCCTTGCTTGAAATTACAGTTATCGTTAAAAGAAGACACAAATTATCTCAACCTAATTTTATTCTCGTCGTTTTCAGTGCATACTGCATGTGTTCTTAACGTAATTTTCACTGTTATACATGTAAGTGTTCTCTAATGTGTAATTTTATTATTTTTAGTTTCCATTACGCCATGTCGGAAGTGATATTTATATTTCGTACTTTTTTATAACTATAATTATTAGTCTCTCTTCCCCATATTTATTATATATACTTATGCTTCATATAGTCTTTTCCTGGGCACATTATATTCACTTGATATGGCTACAGCACTTTACAATAATTGAAATGTATTTGAAAACGTCGCCACCGGAAAATGAACCATTTATTATTCTTTTCTGCAGAATACTGGAATGAAAGTAGAGTGTGTACCTCAAAGTAAACACGATATCATTACAGATATATATCATGATCTTACAGATGATCACGATATGTGCCAGTTGGAGTTGAGATCTTCAGAACATCAGATTCAATTGATGGAAGGTACAAAGCGTAGCAAATAATCGTATAATCGACTTGGGAACGGATTGTAAGGAAATATCGTTCCCAGCAAATTAATCTCCATATAAGCTCGTGTGTATATTGCACAGTCGTAGAAGGTGGTATAAACAACTCTGGCGCCCCAGTCGACATTTAAATGTTACCACAAACAATTTAACCCAACTACAAATCACGGTTAGCCTATGTAATAAACAACATGCCTAACGTACACAGTGAGTGTATACCTTCATGTATACATACTGCAGCTTGGATAGGCAACCCAAATAAATAGTGGTCGCGCGCTTATCCAATAGCTCGCCAAAGATGGAAGTGACTGCATTAGATTTGCATGTATGCGGTTGCTATTAATTTGGAGGAAGGACACGAATGTTGGCTTAGTGATAAAACAATGTGATGCTTTGTACCGGTGCGAGGTTTTTCATTGATATCGCTTGACGTGGAGGTTTTGACGTGGAGGCTTGACGTGATAAGGTTTTCCTCAGACTAAAAAGTTTGGGATTTTGTGTATTTGATTGAAACTTGAATCCATTTGAATTTAATAAGCGTAAGTGATTATTTCATTCCACATCGGACCTACTGGAAAAAAATCTTTGTTCTAGTGATTGTTCATGCAATTTTTTTGTTCGAATTCTGAACAAAATATAGGTACTGAATTAAATCATATTATTGTACTTGTATATTAGTATATTCATAATTTAGTGGAGTTTTTTTTACAATCTTTTCAAAGCAGTTTACGAGTTTTTTTACAATTTCATACTGAATACACTATTTTACATGTATATCTTACAAAAAGTCCTCACTAATTAGCTAGAATTATATTCAAATTTCAACACTATTGTGAATCATATTGTAAACACGCGCATACATTTTCTTTTATCCCTGAGCGTAGTGTAACATTGCGTCGCACCTCGAAGTGTGTCGTCGGTGTAAGTGATAGTTTTGTACGTAATAGTGCTTCATGAACTTCTGGCCGGTTATTATAATTCAATTCAATCAAGTCAAACACATTTTCACTCTCTCAACAAATACATAATAATTACACAGACAAATATGAAAACAAAATGATAATAAGGCGCGAGAAACCCGCATGCTAGTGACGAGCTCTTGTGTGCGGGCTTCCTCGAAACAACATTAGACGGTATTTTTCCAGCAAACTAAAATGAACAGAATAATAATAGTAGTTGTAAAATAGACGATAATAATCTAATACCAATTTCTCGGAAAAATTCAAGTACAGCACTCTCGTACAATATAAAATGAACTTGAAATGAGAAAATTTACAAAACAAATTTGAAATTTGTTACGATCGTATTTTCCTAAAAATAAAATCTGAGTGACGGACTAGGATTCAGTGGTGTGGGCAGGTTCTGGTAAATGGATGTAAGATATGAATAAGCCATCTTATTACAGAGTTTACCATCTTACATAAGTTATAGTTATATAAATTACAAATGAAATTGGGCCTAGGGCTGTACCCTGCGGTACGCCATAGCTTATTATTTGTTTTTCACTTTTTGAGGTACCCATTTTGGTAATTTGTTCTCTTCCGTTTTAGTAACTTTTCATCAATTTCAATGGTATTCTACCCACTCCAATTAGGCCGAGTTTTTCTGAAAATAACTGATGACCAATGGTGTTGTCGAAGGCCATAGCTATAGGTCAATATTCAAGAAGTACTTCTTCATCTGTGATTATTTTATTGATGATTCGATGTTTTATTGACACCCCATTGGTGATTTCGTTAACATGATTGATGATTGATAGTAATTATATTTTATAATCGTCACTTACGTGAAATATTGAAACTACCATCTGACAAATAACAAGTTAATGGCGGATGTTTATATATATATATATATATATATATATATATATATATATATATATATATATATATATATATATATATATATGTGTGTGTTCAGAATATTTCTTACGACTTGACATAATATATCAACGAAGCCTCTATATCACATTAAAACTAAATAAATATTATAAAGAGTTTCATCCGAATATACTTATACGATTGATTATATATTATTATTATTTGCTTCTCATGTGATCACGTTCAGATGATGTTTTTAGTTACTTTCCATAGCCAGTACTGCTCACTGCCGTATAAAGACTTTATACTCGCATGATGCCATGTTGGGACTGTATTACTTCCTGTCGTTTTCGCTGAATTTTCCTCGCAACAGAACGTGACAAATTGGTGTGTTCAAATCGAAGGACATGTTAATATTTTGTAATCTAAATCTAGCGTTCACAATTTATATTGTGACGTGCGATTCATCTAGAGTTTTTTTCTCTTATTGCCTACATTGCAATGCTTGGTATTGAACTTGACCCACTAATCCACCAGCAGTAATTAGTACTATCGCGGTACAGTTTAGTTTTTTCACTCACAAGATGATGGCCTATACTTTGGGATTAAATCGTACCGAGCCGATATAGGCAGTATTATTCCAATCAAAGAATGACAATATGGGAACATCATTGAAGCATACAGGATTGAGTTGATACTTGCTGAAAATTGATCAGTATGTAACAAACCCTAATCCAACCTAACATGCTACATTTCCGAATTGGTAATTAGAATTCAATACCTTGTAAAGTGGATGAATTTAAGTCTCAGTTGAAAACCCTTTGCTATAACAACTCTTGTTTCCCGGCCGAAGATTGGTGAGACTTGTTACCTGAAATGAGTTAGTGTTATATTGCATCTGAGATTCATTCCATATTGTATATTGCAATACTTTTTTCACTAGCCATTCCTGTACACAACAATAGTTATATAACAATTTCATCAAATTCAATACATTTCGAAATAAGCATACGATGCGTTGAGGCAAGAACGAAATAATGTATTGTAATTAATACAATGTTTCCCCTATTAATTATAAACAACTTTATATGCTGTCCTGTATTATTCGACTTTCGTTCCCATGTATAATATTTTACTCTTAGTACTCTCAGTATATAGTATATATAGGCTATATATATATATATAAATATATATATATATATATATATATATATATATATATATATATATATATATATATATATATATATATATATATATATATATATATATATATATATATATATATATATATATGTGTATATATATATATATATATATATATATATATATATATATATATATATATATATATATATATATTCATATGTACACAATAGTAAGAGTATATATATTTATTTGATGATTAAAATTACATTAGTTCTCAGATGTCTATACGCACATTGTCAATATTCTGTCTCAATGCTAGTCTCTTTAGGATTCTCTGAAAAGCGTGGTTATCTTCTGTACCTGGCGCAGTGATATACAAAGACAACTGTGGAACACCAATAGCTCTATCTCACAAGAATTGCTGGTCGTACATTCCTACTAGACTTCTAATATACGTGCGACAATGTTATCAAGTAGTAGGGAGAAAATGTTGTCATAAATATTTGCTCGGCGCGGGGTGTGACATGTTTTTATCTGGAAGAGGACGCCAAAATGTCACTTCAGAACCCATCACGTAGCCTATTTACCTGAGAGAAAGACGGAAAAAGACGGCATTAGACGGGGTGAAGGAAAAGAGTGACAGCTTTTTTGACGGAATGAAAATGTAGGTTTCTGTTTTGTATGGGCATACACATGAGCGTGAATGCCAATCCTATATCTCAGGTTGTGAATGGAAATGTTAAATGTGTTCCTACCAGCTGATTTTGTCACACAAGACATATGTTACTCGGAATGATTATCGTGTCACGTGTATGGAAAATTATCTAGTTCCGTTTCGAATAGAGGAATGCGGTTGATCATGCTAGAATATGAGTTGATCAATTTTTCGTGACCAGATATTGAGAACGCTTTTGATTGAGTATGATGAAAACATACAATTTAGCATTATTTCATTTGTGAATCAACGTATATAGGATGAAGGTTCCATTATGTTGAATGTTCTGATGATCTTTCACTGTGGAAATTTGGGTTTCGTTCTTCTCCCACTTTCAAGAAATGAAAAAAGTTATCATCTTATTAAGTTATATTTATAAATAAATAAATAAATATATATATATATATATATATATATATATATATATATATATATATATATATATATATATATATATATATATATATATATATATATATACTTATATACCTTACAGATACATAATTTGATCAACCGGTATGGCTTTGTTTGAAGCATACATCAAATCCATCTCTTCGTTGAATGAAAATTTCTCATGCTCTTTTTGAGGTTAGGCCTATATTTTGAAACTTAATACAATTTTTCTCTCATTTTTTTCATTTTATACTTGTGGTAGGAATTCAAAACTTCCCCGTAATAAACTATGCTTGATTCTTCTTCATCCTGACATAATTTGTCGCAACAAATACGAATAGTGGATATTATCACCCTCAGATCTCTTTTCGAGGCTGGGCCCTATTGCCTATTCGGAACTTGAATGACCTACTCACTCTACAACCACGATGCCAACAAAAAACGATTCCAACCCGGTAATCTAGACCACTTTTCCATTTACTTAAAACCACTTGAAACTTTCACGTTGCAATTTATTGGAGTTCATCGCTCTTAAAAGATTGATTACTGAAAAGAAACCCAATATCGCTAAAAAAAAAGGCTCCTGTTGAAGAATATTGAAAATGTAACGGACATTAATTGTATATTTGTACCGTGGCTAGCGTCATTTAAGTCTACTTTCAATTAGTTATGGAATTCATTGATCACATTAAGCAAACACAATGTTATACGTCTATTATATATGAAATAACAACAAAATTTCAATTGAATTCCATTGAGCTCAGTCAGCTGAGGCACCGCTTCAGAAACTGAAGTCACCGTCGGGCATGGGTTCGAGTCCCGCATAAGGTATGGGTTTTTGTAAACGTCCTTTCACTTATCATCACTACATAGTTGGATAATCACCTGCTCATTCGTACCCCCGTATAGCCTATAGCTGTTCTTGGGGTCGTTAAGCAAACAATAATCGAATTCTATTGGTCTCAATCATAGAAGCAGTCCGTAAACAAAGTCAAACTACCATTTTCATTGAAGCTACATCATCCAATTATATTTCAGTATTCGACATTTGTTTTCACTCGCACTTTTTTTTTTACTGTATTGGAGTTCCCTTGACGCACCGTAAAGAATACTAAGTTTCACTTAGCGTCGGTTGAATGAAGAATGAGATGATGGGAACACCGGATGAGGGTTAAAATGTATTAAATGTATTTGGATAGTACGAAGGAAGCGATCGTGACCTAGATTAAATGAAACCTTCCTGTTATTCTTGCGAGATTCTATGTGATTTTATCTCTCTTTTATATAGAAGCAGCTATTCGAAATGTGAAAAAGCTCTCTTTGTTTTTAATACCACTTAAAAATATGTCAATTAGTCAATATTCCTGCATGACTATACATCATTCTATATTACCTTGTAGTGTTCTCTAATAAAGCTACCGTGTTGAATTAACAACAAGTGAAACACTTTTCTAATAACAGAAATGCATGGTATGATATTATAAAATGTAAAAATGAATTCATCTCCGCTCATTTAATAGAGCGTATTGAAATTGTGCAGTTGGGAAGTAGCTTGGCGCATGAATTTAAAAGCTGAAAAGTGTATTTAGAAATCGTATTTTTATATTTGTAAGTTATTATATCTCAACTCTCATTACAATAATGGTGAAATTACTGTTGGTCACGCCAAGCTACCGAGAAGATTATTCTATTTCTTGTAAAAATGTTTATGAGGGAATGAGCGATGGGCCTACTGGGCCAAGTTGGTATAAAACACGTGCGTGAAGTTGGCCCGTCATATATCAGGATATGACAACATTATTTTACCATTCGTTAGAGCTTCGTTATTAGCCGTTAGTACCGGAAATGTTTCCGTTAGTACCTCTCTGGTTTCGTCGTTATAACGCGTTGTCAATGTGAGGTACCAACTTCACACCATAGCACCTCACATATCTCCGATCTTGGAATACCACGGCCTGACCAAACGATACTAACCGGTATCAACGATGCACTAACGCTGGTCGTTGGAATTTTGAAGATCGAAGATCGGAGAAATGAGAGGGGATAGTCTGAAGTGGCTGTAAATACTGTGAATTAAGTCGGCGAACTGGGATTTTGTTGAATCGGGATTTCGATGAACTGAGACAGTCGACGAATCGAACACCTACTTCAATGACTAAAAGTTGACGAACCGGAATTTCACTGAATCAGGATTTCGACGAAACGGGATTTCGATGAAGTGAGACAGTCGACGAAACGAGACAGCTTAGTAAAACGCTGAAAGGAGACGGACTGAGATCTCACTGAATCAGGATTTCGACGAAACGGGATTTTGATGAATCGGAATTTCGATGAACTGAGACAATCGTCGAATCGGGATTTCGATGAGTTGAGATTTACGAAAAAACTAGAAAAAACAAGAAACTACGAAAAATCCCTATGAAGATGATCACATAGTATCCCTCTCTCGTTCAGGTCAATACTGATTATGGTTCCTTAATAACAGACCACGATCGACTCCTTACCACCACTCAAAAACACCTAATAAAATAGCCCTTCATCTGAGCATCCCATATATCATTCACGTCGTTGCCAATCGTTGCACTCACTCTATGTCCTCAATCTCTTCTACGTAATATGGGTCTCAAAAAGATGATTCATTCTATGATCTAGATAATGTCAATGCCAAATACGCCTTCTCCTCAACTTCTCTTTCTACCCCTCCCAACTGCTTCATTACCAAATTTAAATTATTCATACTTCTTCTTAGAGATTCGAGCTACTTTGTGTCCCCATCCAAGATCACTATTAAACACAATTCTCTGATATTTGTAGCTACACACATTTTTAAGGTTTTCTCTTCCGATTTTATATTCTCTCTGCACTCTCCTCATCCCACCATTAGAGCTTAGCAATTTACATTCATTTGCATGTAATTCCATTTGATTATCACTTGCCCAAATGTATATTATTTCCTAATCATTTGGTAATTGTCTTTCACCGGCACATGCAGCTCAGTTGCTCACGCGCTCGCTTCGTGTGATCTAGGAGATGTTGGGCATATCGGACCTGGTTTGATTCTCGCCACGGTCCATCATTACAGAGTTATTTCGTGGTTTTCCTCTATAGTTTAGGGTAATGCCGGGATTGTTTCTACAATGAGGCCACGACCGCTTTCTTTCCAACATCTTTCTCACTACATAAGAAACCTTCATCTCATCATCCCATCATCTCATTAATCATTCATCTGACGCCAATAGATATTGGTTATCATTACAGTGCGTTGTTGAACTTAATATAAATGAATAAAATGAATTGTATTCCATCTTTCATCCCAATAACCTCCCGATGTATGCAACACAGTCATCAACCAAAGAGCCTAACTTTGGAATTTATATCTACATCGATATCTTACACAAACAAATCAAAAGGAATTGGACCCAGAACACTTCCTTGTGGCACTACCGATGTAACATCTACATAACCTGACATTTCTCAAATCACTTTATCGTGTATGGAGTCGATAATGCAGAAATCACCCATCCAATTTAGTACATTCAACTTTGTTAGCATTTGACCAAGCTTGTGTGATAATACATAATGATCGAACTTGTCAGAAGCTATTCTGAAATTAGAAAATACTGTATCTACTCGTCCTACCTAATCTAAAACTTGGGATAGCGTTCTGGAATCCTAACAACTGCGTTTTGCAAGATTAACCATTTCTAAATCCGTGCTGTTTTTTTCGATCAGATGATTATGAGTCGAGCAATGAGCCATCATTCATGAATTATCAATAAATAAGTAATCACAGCTAGTATATATCAAACGAACAAGAAGTATAACAAGTAATGATATATTAAAAAACTAAGATTAATTGATATGAAATGAAGATTAATCTTAAGAAGAAAAAACCAAAAAAGAAATCGAATTACTGAAATAGCAAAAGGTAAATTTAATGAGTAATATGAATTTACTGTACACACGTATAGCTGCAAACATTCGAAATTTTCCCACCAATATTTCTTAGTTAATGTTATTGTTTTATTTTTTCATTCTCTTATCATCATCATCAGGCCCATTCATCAATAATCTCATATTCAACTATTTTTCTTTGCTACTTAAATATCAATATGGGTTTTGTCCTCTTCCATTGTTTGTTTTGCTACACTTATCAAGGTGCGACGTGTATACAATACAGGGGTTGCTAGACGCCCTGCAACTTTTGAAGGTTAATCTCACGCACACATGCACACGCACACGCACATACCGCACATGACCAGCGACACTTGACTTATGCGAACGGGGCGGGTCAGGTCAGACACAAAAACACAGATTTTAGGTGCGCGAATAGTTTCAAACTTTCAATATCGTTATGCATGGTAAACTGTTTCACTTATTTACTGAAAGGAAAAATGCTAAATACCTATAAGCACAGTATTGGTAATGTATAGGCCTATTTGCAGGGTCAGCGTTGATAACAAATGCTATAGTGTGGCGTATTTTTATATACTAGAATAGTAACTTTTGTCCCAACGAATTGAGGCGAAAAAACACGGAGCACCCGCCCTAGGCATGCGTCTATCTAGATTTGGCGGGATTGAAGTCACATGTATAATAGGATATATTTATAGATTTCTAAAGAAGTGTTATCCTTAGCGGTTATATCCTGTTCCCTTAAATCATTTTTTTGCTCCAGTTGAAGATCTGAAAACAACGACTTAATTAATTGGATGAGGATGAGCGAAGTGAAGACTTGAATTTACCGTACCTTGAAAAAATATGTGTGTTTCATTTATTGATTTCGTTTCTCGTTTTTTTCGTAGTTCACGGGTCAAATGAAGCACAATAATGCTTTTTAAACTTGGGGTACATATATTTCATCATCTGTCTCGATACTGTGAAGTATTGAGACGCAATCGGTTGAACCACTTCTGAGGAAAACCATCGCAGAATTTTAAAAATCTCAGTAAGACCAACTCGGAGGGGAAAACTCCGATTTTTTTTCGAATAGATAGAAATTTTCACGAAATTTGAAAATTTGAATGTTACACATTATTCGAGAGTTTTACATGAATCGAAGCAGCCGTTTTGAAGAGAACAAATTTAATGTAATGTTTTTTACATCAATTGAAGGAATGCTTTCAAAGTTATCAAATAGAGTAACATGTGAAACCAATTAAATCGTGAAATTAATAGAATAAACAAAGATAAAAGTGGACGAAGGTGACACAATGGTTTTAAAAGCGAGGTGTATATACAGCTTTCCATTACATTTCATATACATATACGTATATCGCGCTCATACTACCTCGCATATGTTGCGTTCCTTGTTATAGTTTAATTCTCCTGCTATATAATGCCCATTTCTTCATTGTTGTCAATAGGTCCCATACTTATAACAGATTAGGGATCAGTTTTGCTGGAGATTGCTCAGAGGAAAGAGAGAATGTATTTTCGTATTTCATGCCGCTAAGGAACAAAGAATATATATTTATAATTTTTAAGTTGGTACTCGTTATTAGGATGAAGTCACTCGAGATTGCGCGTATTCTTTTCTCTTTTTCGTATTGTCAGGAATTATCAAGTGGCATTTTAGGGTCTAAAATAACTCTGTTTTGGGAGAGGGGTTTTTGGGGGGTATCATTTTATTTAATATATCCTTGAACGAGAATTTCTTGTTCTGAATTTGAATAACACTGTTTTTATCCATACATGTGCAAATGTCGTTGTACTATATATATATATATATATATATATATATATATATATATATATATATATATATATATTATTTATATATATATATATATATATATATATATATATATATATATATATATATATATATATATATATATATATATATATGTATATATAGATAGATAGATAGATATAGATATATATATATATATACACGTTTTACTTGGTGTATTCCTAATTCTCCAGTTTGATTGATGATTATATGATGGATTAAAATTACGTATTTAACGCACTACCAACACACTTGTCCAAATACTATAGCATCAGCGTCCACATCTGCCTTGTTTCATCAGTTTTATATTGACCAAGCTACCGTTTACCATCCTTTTGTAGCCCATACATATTGGCCTGCATAGTAAAAGAACTGAAACATGATGGTGAGTTTCTCACACAAATTTGACTCAACTTTGTTTTGAACGTTTGCCCAATTATTCGGGTAGAAAAGTTTCACTCACCCAGACGCACACACCAACTGGTAAACTTATATCCAAATTCTCTGATTTCACTGTACTTTTCTACACTTCAGCGATTTTCTTTTTCGCCATTTTCGCTCATTCCATAAACTGTTGAAATATCTGATATTATGTTTCACGTAAATATTGACTTTTATACTGGCATTTTGCTTTTATCTCACTGCTGCTTTTTGTTTTGAAATTAATATGCGATAACATGCGTTGAGTGGAGAATTTAATTTATATCAATTTGTTCGGAATGGTTTCGATTTCATCTCGAATAAATATTGTCATTTCAGAAACTCGTGAAATGCTGGTCAATGGTTTTGTATGCCTGAAGCAAGTTTAATGTTTTCTGTGAATGATACACGCAGTGGTCTACACAAGCGTTGTGTTGATATTTTATTGGACATTAATTAATTAAATTATGTGTTATTAATTGCTTCATTCTAATTTCGGTATACTGAGGAGTATTCAATATTGCTCTGCATAGACGATATTATTTAACAACAACATATTCCATACTCATTTTATTTAAAAGCATGAGTGTGCTGTTTACTCTTCATACCAATCAATGACTGTATGTCCAGATATATTACAAAAACGGTTAATGCTCATAATGTATTCCGGACATTTGGAATCTGAGATACTTTTATCTGCGGCGAAAAACTATGATCACAGACAGTGCAGCTCTGCACGGTGTCAAAGTTCACTTTTTTTTTTATTTTGAATAAATAAAATGGGGTGGTAAGATTGCCCTTTTGGTGTCCCATCCAATCGATCATACGTTCATCCACTTTATTGGGGAATAATGATTTTGTATCAAGTTTCGATGTTAAAAAAAAAGAATTCAAGTATGCCAGTCTGAGTAGAATAACCAATATCTTGAACGATGTGTCCTCAACATGTTATGTGATCTTTCGTGCCATAAGACATGAATAAATGAATATATGAATAAATGACTACCGTTTCTGGAGAATTATCACAAGGTTTTCAATTCAAATACAAAATTGATCAAAATTACAAAACTTACATCTCCGTCTATCTTCGAGAACGAAATACCAAAACAATATTTCAATATGAATTTCTCAATAAAATATAAATTTGACACTCCGAATTGTTCATTGTCGACCTATAGTACTAATCGTTATTGGGCACATGGTCGATCATATGAATTAAAAAACAATCTGCAGAAAACGAGATTTTCGAAAACTCTTCTCGTACCCCGGCCGTTTGTCGGTTCACCCAGCTGCGATTGCCGACTAAATCAGAGTTGATGCGGGCTAAGCTAAAGGCGTGCTGGATTGTATGCATTAGAGGTATATCGATACCGTTAGATATCGAGCTATCGATAGCCCGCATCGAAAGAACCAAACCGTGTGCATGGACGTCTATATATATATATATATATATCCACGTTGTGATTGCACTGTTTCAAAGTTTGCTAGTCTGAGAGTCTTCGGAGACGTTGTCAAATTGTATGACGACCATGTGCGGGTCTGGATGGGGTGTTGGGGTTTGTTCATTGGAGTTGGTGGGTTGGGGGTGGGGAGAGGTAGGGGGCGATATCGTTTCTGACCATTTATACGTTCCCGATTCCACAGTGAAGTTGTGAGTTATAATTGTCACGATCTTTCCAATTATTGTATGGACTGGTGTATTGTATGCCGTCTTAGTCTGGTGAATAATTGGAGTACAATATGTTAACCCCTATAATAAAATAATAAACAAATTTGAAATCGAGGTTCACCCAGGCATGTACTTCATAAGAGACGGGGGATATCGAATTGTTTTTCCGCAATTGACATAATCTATTAATTCAGTCTACGTGCTTTATGATTTAACGCAATTTACTGGGATCAACAAATAAGTTATTCGCACTCGTTCATTCTATTTTCTATGAGTTTTAAACTAGTAATGGACTACCTTATGCACTTACATAGTCATGTAATTGCATGCGATTGTCTAATTTGACTGAATCTGCATCAGTTTGTTTCTATTAAATGACACATTTTCCAAATGCTTCTGTCAGGCATTTAAATAATATGAATCGCTTATGGTTACTGAGGTGTGTAAGAAGATTGAAACATGATCTATAGAAATGCACATTTAAATGTATGAATAAGTATAATAAGTTATATATATATATATATATATATATATATATATATATATATATATATATATATATATATATATATATAAATATATATATATATATATAGGGAACGCTGAATTTCTACTAGCTGGCATTACTACTACCTGGGATTACTACTATCTGGAAATACTACAACCGATACCAGAATAGAAATAATAAAAATAATATAAATTTGAAGCAAAATTACTACTATCTGGAAATACTACAACTCATATGAGAGACTAGAGAATATATTCAATTAAATACATTGAAAAATAGATTCTACTACCCGGCATTCCTACTAGCTGGAAACTCTACTATTCGGAATTACTACTAGCTGGATTTACTACTACTTGGACATACTACAACCGATGCTTCAATAATTGTTATTTATTATTACATTTATCCATCTGAATTTCTACTAGCTGGCTTTACTACTACCTGGAAATACTACAACCGATACAGGATTTTATTATTAAAAATTGTTCAATAAGAATGATATATACTCATTTAAAATCTGAATTTCTACTAGCTGGCATTACTACTAGCTGGCCTTACTACTACCTGGAAATACTACAACCGATACTGGGTTTCATCATTTGAAAATTAAATAATTATAATAATAAATACCTATTTAAAATCTGAATTTCTACTAGCTGGCATTACTACTAGCTGGCTTTACTACTACCTGGAAATACTACAACCGATACTGAGCTTTATCATTCAAAAATATTATAATTGTTCAATTTTTAAATGATAAAACTCAGTATCGGTTGTAGTATTTCCATGTAGTAGTAAAGCCAGCTAGTAGTAATGCCAGCTAGTAGAAATTCAGATTTAAAATGGGTATTTATTATTATAATTCATTATTCTTCAAATGATAAAACTCAGTATCGGTTGTAGTATTTCCAGGTAGTAGTAAAGCCAGCTAGTAGTAATGCCAGCTAGTAGAGATTCAGATTTCCAATTGTCATATATTATCATCGTCAATTTTTTAGGAAAATTCAGTATCAGTTGTAGAATTTCCAAGTAGTAGAAATTCCAGCTAGTAGTAATTCAAACATTTTTGAAATGTATCTGATATTTATATATAATATAATATATTTAAATTATTCTATAAATGAGCTCGGTTGTAGAGTTTCCAGGTAGTAGAGTTGATATATCGATTGTATTTATTCAATAGATTTTCAATACTGGATATGGCTAGTAGTATTTCCAGGTAGTAGTAATGTTGTCGAGTTAAAATATCATTTACGATAATATTAACTCAGTATTGGTTGTAGTAATGCCAGGTTGTAGTAATTCCTGCTAGTAGAAATCCCAGCTAGTAGTAATTCAGTCATCTCTCTATATATATATATATATATATATATATATATATATATATATATATATATTAGGTCCATGGAACCGTTGATCACTATAAAATGTTGATCAATATAAAATACCACCTCGTCGGGGAATCGAACCCCGGGCATTTTGCTTGATACACAACTACTCTTTCCATCTGATACAATATTTTGCCGTGATAATATTATCCATCATATCAACATCACGTGCTAAACGTTTCAAATAGAATGTTATGAACGCAATATAAATATGATGAGAAAATGTGAGAAATTAAAATACTTTAAAAGTTTGGAGTACACATAGAATGAGAAACACGGAAATGATAGAAAATCGTATATATATCTCATTGAGCAGTCAATCATAGTACAAAATACTGTCGATGTACAATTTCTTCATCTCGCGTTTGTCAGTTTTGAATTTATCTCGTTTTTTCCAGCGTAGAGGTAACTTGTTGAAAATGGGAAGTGAAATTATCATGAAAGGTAGGGATTTTATCTTTCTCTTCGACTCTTAATCGAGTGTTTTCCATATTAAAGTTATGAGTTTTGTAGAGATCATCGAAGTGAAATTTTGAAACAAATGCATAGTGAATAAACATTTGAGTCGAAGAAAATTGCAGTGTTGATGAATTCCAATACCTCCATAATTAATTTCAGATAAAATATGGTTCGATGTTATACTCTTCGAGAATCTGGACTGTAGTCATTCAATTCAATTGTAACAGTATGAGAGTGTGAGACATTTTCCCCGTGCTATGATACCAAATCATGCCATGAGAAAGAATAGATTCGACCAGTGCTGAATAAACGGCGCGTAAAAGTGAAAAATTTAGATCTTATTCAAGAGAATGAAGCATAAAAGCTCAAGATGTCAGTCTGTTGCATATTTTATCAATGTGATCTCTCCAACTAAACGAACTGTCGATTCATAAGCCTTTAAGTATACATGATGGTTTACAATTTCAATATCAGGAGGGCATATAAAATATTATAGTATTCGTAGGCCTACATCCAATACACAGATTACCCCGAATCATCATGCTGTTCCCCGCTGTCAATGTTATTTGATGTCAGTTCCCCAAAAACTTGCCAGTGGACATTAAGTAAATTGTAAACATCAATTTATTCAAGAATATCGTCAAAAACTTTTTAGTTCTTCATGCTTTTTATTCTATTGATGATTATTTGGGCTATCTTTGTTGATTTGTTGTGTTCTTTGTTCTTTTTGAAATGTTTTGAAATTGTTTGACTTTTATCATACTGTAGACCCTACTATACATAGTCGCCGATAATAAATACAATTATTGTTATCATTATTATTATTATTATTATTATTATTATTATTATAAGCATTCATATGGATGACAAATCACCTATATTTGATATTACGTACTTTATTCAGGGGTGTAGAAAAGTGAATTATTTCATTATCATCAGCATTTGATTGATTGTTGAGGTTTAAAGGCGTGTTGACAGCAAGATCATTTTGCGCCTCCCTGTGTGAAAGTGTACGGACTTTCACAAAAATCCGCACCTTATGCAGGACTCGAACTCATGCCCGACGGTGACCTCAGTTTGTGAGCGGTGTCACAACTGACTGAGCTATCGAGGGTGGCATATATATTCGATTCTGGATAGTAATACTTATATCTTCTACTTTTACTTGCGCTTTTTAAGAGCATTATTGAACAGCATTATTGAAGAGCATTACACGTAAAACTTATGTACAGTTTCACTGAAATAACAAATTTGTGGAGCACTGCGATCGCGATGGGGATAGATTACAATTCTCGACTCGCACATGTCATTGTGATACGTATATACCTTCAACTGTTGATGTGATAACCGCGCAAGAACATATGGAGTTTTTTGTTGTTCAAGTATCGAAACTAGATTTACGCTTTACAATATTTCACATTTTCTATCAAAAACATTGCCGAGGCAAACTCAATTATTAATTATCCTTCTTCTTGTTTAAAGAAGAATCTCACAATAAGTGATATTATGCTGATTCGTTTAAAACATGCACAGTCGGACCCCTGTCTTCATTCGCAACCACGCCCATAGTTTATACATTATTGTTTTACTTCAATTAAAATCACTCGAGTACGTTTATTTTATTTTATGATTGTCTCATTTACACCAATTATGTAATAATAATTGAATTGGCTCCCATGTGCCTGCCTGTTATATATATATATATATATATATATGTATACCTGAGCATTTGGTAACAAACGCACATGTTTCATTATGCACTTCCTTTCATTTAATTGGCAGCGGGAAAAGAGAGGCCTAATAAAAGGGTGAGTTTGCTGGGGTGTACGGCGGTGGCCAGGGCGGGGGTGTAGGTGGGCCAGGTGGGGGGGGGGGAAAGGGGGAGCTACTCATTAGAATAGTACGCGTGATGACCATCTGCAGGCTCAACACGCCGCATCACATGGCCAAGGTCCGTCAATCACCCCACCAGTAGGTGTAATTGAGAGACCTTGTCTTCGGTAACCTATTACCTGGTCTTCACGTTACGTGCCGGTGACTCACTTAATGGTGCCAAGTCACGTAAACCTCCGCTCGCTCGGATCTGGCGAGATGTCACGTTTGGCTTTTGGCCGTTTAAACACTTTATTAGTGTGATCTAAAAGTGGAACATGGGGGGACAGGTGATAAGGAAATGCCACCTTTATTCACGAGTGTTTGCGGTGTCCATCAAATAGCTGACTTTTTATTCAATTTCACACTATCACGCTCTAGAGTAGGCCTACTAGGATTCAGTAAAAATGGCCAACACTTTCTCCTCTCATTTACCACTCGTATATCTCTTGATTAATTCCTCTGGAAAATACAGCTGCTACTCGAATCAGGAGGAATTAAAACCCACTTTTTGTACATTTATTTCATTGCTGTGAGGTTGTCTACTTCTGATTTTATCAAAACAATAATATTTCACCTTGGTCGTCAAATACACAGGTGTTAGCTACAGAATGGAACATGTAGAAATACAATATCCGTTTCGTTATCCCATCGCATTGGGGAATTGTATCCTTCTACCTTCTAGTAGAATTATGTTGATAGTTTGCTACTTGCTTCTACATTTCGACGCAGTCACTCAAGAAACGGTTCATACCACATGGAGGTGCCGAGTTGGAAATACCATGATGGTCGTTAAAAGATGACATCGCATTGAGGAATTGTATCCTTATACCTTCCAGTAGAATTATGTGATAGTTTGCTACTTGCTTCTTCATTTTGACGCAGTCACTCAAGAACGACTAATACCACATGGAGGTGCCGAGTTAGAAATACCATGATGTCTTTAAAATATGACATCGCATTGGGGAATTGTATCCTTCCACCTTCCAGTAGAATTATTTGATAGTTTGCTACTTGCTTCTACATTTTGACGCAGTCACTCAAGAAACTGTTCATACCAACCACATGGAGGTGCCGAGTTGGAAATACCATGATGGTCGTTAAAAGATGACATCGCATTGGGGAATTGTATCCTTCTACCTTCCAGTAGAATTATGTGATAGTTTGCTACTTGCTTCTACATTTTGACGCAGTCACTCAAGAACGACTAATACCGCATGGAGGTGCCGAGTTGGAAATACCATGATGTCTTTAAAAGATGACATCGCATTGGGGATTGAGGTCGCCCGTTTGCTGACAGTTCGCTTTTTATACAACAAATGTATTATTTTTATGAGGTTCATCAAAAATAACGTGGGTTTGTTGGACAGTTAATTTCAATTATACGAGAGAGGCAAGTACATGTAGCTTTACTATGGTTATGTTGTAGCCGGTGTTGAGAGATTTATGCAATATGGACAATGCTAACTTGTATTTTGTCGTTTTCCACAGTTCTCTTGATTTATTGTTGGATTTTTGCTCTTTGCATGCACTCTCACTTATTTAACGATATCAAAAGAAACAGATGACAAAAATAAAATAAAATACTGGCAGTTGCATCTCAAGATCCTGTAAGGGAACACAATAATGCGATCAGTCAGTATATACCCTGAATACAAATGTTATGTATCAGGATATATATATATATATATATATATATATATATATGAAAATATATATTTATATAAATAGCCTCCCCTCGTTGAACAGTCAGCTAAGGCACCGCTTTAAAAATGGAAGTCTCCGTTGGGCGTAGGTTCGAATCCCACATAAGACATGCGCTTTTGTAAACATCCTTTCACTTATCTTCGCTTCATAGTTCCGTAATCACTTCCTCATTCGTACCCAAGCTAGCTGTTGGTGGGGTCGTTAAGCAAACAATAATCATACATCTGGGCCTATGTCCATATACCTATATAAATTGTAAATATAGGCATATATATATGTATATATTATTCCTCACGCGTTACGCACCGTTAAACTTAGCTTACATACTCTGTGCTTTTGAGCCATATCTATATTTCTGCTCAACTCATAAAAATCTAGTCTCTTTTCCTAGTTTAGGAACAAGTCAACTAACATAATACATGACGTAACTAACATACATGCATGCAACTTATTGTTATAGTTTCAGATATGTTTATGTCTACGGTAATCTAGAACGATGTGAAAATCAACATGCAAAACGAATGTACTAGACTATACTGCATTCTGTTATAGTTGAAAAAAAAAGTTGCATACAAAACTAAAACTGTTGTTCGCAATCACTAAAACAATAGTAAGTTATTCATATTGCAAAATTGCAGAACGTTTACATTATCACGAACGAGATAATACGATGAAAATAAATACTGTATATACAACAAATCTAGTCTGAACCCATAATAAATCGGAGATAAAGAGCAAATCCATGTCGACGGTGATATCGGTGTTGTTTGTCGATCGTGTACAGTTCGGGCCAGCCCTCACTGGCGGGCCAGGTGTGCGTTTCAAAAAGCCAGGTGGTGTACGCCGCACACGTCATTTTTAAGTCACATAGCTATCATAATCGCACGCGTCAAATGCTACCCCACAAACAATCGCCTCCCCCCCCCCCCACCACTACTATTATTAAACAATGTGTGTGGGTTAGTTCAATAATTATTACAGATTATTATAATTATATCACGATACACACACACACACACACTCACATGTATATGTATATATCTCTATATATATATATATATATATATATATATATATATAAATATATATATATATATATATATATATATATATATATATATATATATATATATGTGTATTTGATTTTAATGATATCAATGACTTCCTGGTTAATCACATTTCATAGGATATCATCTGTATGTTATTATAAGGTTATAATTTGATACTGTTTCAAAATTGCGACCTCCCCCGGGAGTCAAACCCGGATCCCCAGATTGGCAGTCTGACCGGCAATCTGGAGATCCGGGTTCGACTGCTGGGGGAGGTCGCAATTTTCAAACAGTTATAAATCAGACCATATTACTATATAGGCCTATATACATATAGTTATAGGTCTATACATAAATGAAGAAGTAACGAACCAGCCTTGTATTAGTGATGTGAGGTAGAGAAGACGGACGCTCGCAACCTTCTCTCTTGGATGGAAGTGAATCATTGAATCACTGACGTTTTTCTTAAGATTTGTCCATTTCATCAAATTCATATTACATAGATGGCTTTCTGAAGACTCACTTTCAGACCTAGCTCAGTATATATAAATTGGAAAAGTTATTCATATTTGATCATAATTTGAGGCTGTTCGAGTTCTAAAAGTAGAAGACATTTTTTCCATTTGTTATTTGATTTTGCTCATGGAGTTATCTCCACCTGATATTTGATTAGTTATATGCCTCCTGATTCATTATACTGAAATACATTAAGATGTGAGTGGGAATTTACACTAATTTTCCGATATGACGTTGTCATTCAAAGTTTTTATGAATGATCCATTTTCAAATTGAAAATGAAGATATTGAGCGTGGTTTTCTATTGGTCAAGACCATCATGATGGGAGCAAACAAAACAAGAGTATTCAATTCAACAGAATGATGTTTATTATTTAGCTATACTATACTATATGTATACTATATGCACGAGGAAGCCCCGTGACTGTTCTTGCCCACGCACCAATTAGCGCCCAAATCAGAAAACTAAGCTCAGCCCGACCAAAATGTGTTCGGATCAAGCACCTGATTCGAACACACGTCCATCTGCAGAGCGATATTGACCGGAGGCGGCGTTGACGTAGGATGGAATCATGGTAGAGACATATATGAATGGCAAACTCATCACAAACAGAGAAGATATTCCCAATTCAAAAAGATATTGAAACACAAACATATATAACATATCAAACAATTCAATATGAATGGTGATTTTTTTTTGACAATAGTTTCTTCTCTTTATGAAAGCGTCGAAGTTCTAGTGGACCCACGGAAACCATAATAAGTATAAAAAGGAGGTCCCTATATACATTTCTGATCAGAATCGAATAAATTGTCGAGTATAAATGTAGAAGATACGAGAAGTTATTTGCAAGGAAAATACTTTCAGAGAATAAAATGGAAAGAAAAATGTGTCTCGTGTTATGTGTCTTGTATACTATATTATATATTCTCACGAAAAACTTGAATTTGTCTCTTTCCATGTCATCTGTGCATTTATAGCTGTATTATTGAATTGTCTGCGTCTCTATGAACATTATTCCGTCATAAGTAATATCACATTAATAAATCGACTGCGATCGGAATGTTTATAAACACGTAATTGAGGTAAACTTGAATTCCAGCTTGTTCGAAGATCATCTTGCGATGAATTGAAGTATCGTTTATCCCCCATGACTTATTTCAATCAAGGTAATAGCTTTGAGGTAAAAAACATTTGACTCCAGAAAGTCTTTCTCTTTTACTTCTTTTATTCGCCGTACGATGACGTTGGGATTGTACTTCTTTGACTATAAAAAGTAAATACCAATAGAGGATTAATCTAATATTATAGTAGAGAGCACGGGTATAATTTGATAACATTATTACCTGGACATTGAAGGTCCAATTCGTTCCGTTAACACGCACTTTTATTTTCTAGTTTAGTAACGTACTTTTATATTTATTTCTCTATCATTCTAGTAATGATCACGTATGTATTCGACGAGGTAGTAAACTATTTTAGATGCCGGTCAATACTGTTTCTTGTATGTTGTACAGTTCAGTAGGGGGTATAGGAAGAATATCGTGGAAATGCGTTTTTTCCGCGAAAATGAACAAGCTTCGTATTTCGATTTAGCTTGCAACTCTTGGGAATATAATATTCAATCGTTTCATATTTGTATAAACTTGAACAACTATATTTTCTTCTCATGAACATAATTCGTGTGATTTCATTCGCATGCTCAATGCTAACAGAGAAACCGATAAAAGAGTGTATAAGTTACTATAGTGAGACATTTCCTTCTGAAAACACGGTGAGAATAATCAATCTTTGGAACTAGAAAAATCTTCTCAGACAGAATTGAGTTTAACCTTTATTGAACCAATCGTTTCCTTACTGCTTCAATGTAGATTTAGATATTCTTTTCTCGATTTTTTCTTATGCTTCCACGCACATGTATATTTGCACAACACTCATGGCGTACTCATGGTATGATAGCACAGAAAATACCAACTGGCTGACACTAACTGCCTGACAATTGAAGTGAAATCACTCAAATAATAATCGATAAACAATTGATATTACACCGAACAGACTCGATTGACAACTCTTGGCCCAATTCTATATAATAGACTCTCAAGCGTTGGTTCAAAATCTGATATTTGTCTTCACGAACAAATTGAGTTCAGATCGATATTATACTATTTCAAGCAAACAACTTGTTGGTTCACTCAAACTCATTGCACCTGATCGTCACTTAGCAATTCCATCACGCTAAAATGAGGTAATAGCATACAGCACATGATTCGCAATAATAAAATACTATGCACGTGAAATTAATTAAATATCTGTATGGAAAACGATGTTCATCAAAAGTGTGATCTTCTGCTGAGGCAAATGTGCCCGGATGATGCAATTTATTGTCTTGACCAGATTGACTTGTTGCCACGAAACGTAGACTCGTAGGCTCTAATGCTACTCCGGAGTATCAGCCAGAGATAAGTGGAGCAAGAGAATAAAACTCTTATTGAAATCAGTTTAATAAAAATCGAAAAGAGTGAGACATTGACCATAAGCCAGAACTGTGCCAATAATTGACTTGCCTTGAATAGCCAGTATATTAGATCGTAGATTGTGTGACCATAATATGAAGCAGCTGTGTGAGTAGAAAGGTTTGTGATGCCAGTTTACCGAACCGTATGACTACTGCCTTATGATCCTACCCCCTCCCCCCCCCCCCCCCCCCCCGCCACCCGCCCGCCAACACCCTTACACACCCCCACCCGTCCTGACCACCGCTTCTCTTCCGGTTGGTCACTTCGCCCCATTGTGACGATTGACCTCGGGTCAACCAGGTTCTCGTAAACCTCTGATATAGTAGACCAGACGTGTCAAAGCGTGAGAAGAGTTGGATTGATAACAATAACAAATTATTAGATAGATAAAAATGACCAGACTGGGTCATGAATGCGGATAGAATAGTGTGTGATATAAATAAATTGAATTTAAAAGTTAGTTGTAAGATATAGTATTGTATACAATGTTTGTATGTGGATATACGTGACTGTGTATTTATTAGGGAATATCAAACAATCGATCAGAAAATGTGTGACATTTTGAAAACATATCCTCACGCGTAATGTATAGAAACATTGTATGTTAGTAAGAGCATAGAGTCTATGGTAAGAGTCTTTCTTGTTCGAATATACATGTCTGTATCCCCATTTCTGTAGCCATTACTGTATCAAGTTGTTGATGAAATATTAATTCAAATAAAAGGTACCACGATGAAAATAAATTGAATAACTAAGTCGCCATATTTGCGTGCATGTCATATTCTCATTGATACAGATCATTCACATTGAATAAGTGAGTCCAAACTATACACATAATTTTCATTGAATAATCTAATGTAGGCCTAATCGAACATAATTGTTTAATGGTGTTCTATCACTTAATCATACGTGCAATTAAATACACAATACATACAAAATAATCACTTACATAATGAACGAATTATAATCATTCGTTATTATAATTATCAATTACTAATGGTGTTATCATCATTATCATTACTATTATCAATTATTATTAATTATTATTATAATAACGGATTATTAAATTGTACGTGAGTAACAACGACATATAGACTAGCATGACAATGATTATACAACCAAAACTAATTGCACCTACATAATTTGTTTCATAACGAGTGAGGCAGAACGAGAGATAAAAAAATGAAGAGACAGAAATTGAATTCAGCAAGTGGTAATAGTTACTGTTGATGTTATTTTGTGAAAACGAAAAAGTGCATTATAATGTAAATCAGTGTCAAGTATTTGAAGTCTACGGTTTTTCATACGACGTCTACAGGAGACCGTGGCTTTGAACATCGTTTTACCAATATGACTTCAACTGTTCATCATAATTAATCCAATGATTCAATCGTGACTTTTTGGTTCGTTTTTTAACATCTTTTTGACAGCGATTCATAGTGAAGTCTTGGATATGTCGGTATTACTTACTGCCTTCTCCGTTGATATTTCAATTGAACCGACGAAGGCCAGATTATTTCGTCGTTCATCATCAGTGGTTCAATGATATATCTAGCTATGCCATCATTTAAGTGCGTCGTTAAACACCATGAAACGAATTCACCGTCGCGGAACCGGTTCACTTCAACGACTGAGTGTATATTATCTTATACTAACACCAAAGCACTCAATAAAGACAGACAACTTCCTCTTTCACGGACATTGCAAATAGATAACTTCGATGTCGGTCGAGACAGAATAGTTTTGTTATACTGAATTATCGACTCGGCATAATATATCGGTCAGTAGATGATAAATGTTTGAAATTCCGAAAGTTGGCGACATTTATAGATAGTTGAATAAAATGTCATCGTGAATTCATGATATGGTAATTGTTATATGTAGTCCAATAGTTGCTGCTTGCGGCTCTGTCGTTTTGAAAATTTTAAAAAATGACCAATCAATTATATATATATATATATATATATATATATATATATATATATATATATATATATATATATATATATATTGTACACTCCGAAGAAAGTGTTCGTTACGACACATTTCAATCCTTCAATGCGCTATTTCAAGTAAACTGAATTAATCTTACTATAAACGTACATTTATATACAATCAACCGTATCAATTCAACAATTAATTTGCCATTGATTATCTAGTCGCAAACAAGTGATTTGTACTTCTACACAAACTTCTACCACACTGAAAGCATATCCCAAGTTATTGGGATCTTACACTAGATTCGAATATTATGCAGTCTCTCTCTAAATGCCACAGGAGGTGTTTTGAAAAACAGAATCTATTTTTATTTTTCCCCGTATATCAATTTGTTTTGTGTTTATGCACCTTTGTTATGTTCGGTTTGTCTTGATCTCCCAGCATCGGAAGTTAAATGTTGGATGGCTGGCTCACAGGTTTATTTCCGGCAAACGTGCAGTGTCAGATCACACATCGATGCGGGATGAGCTATATATATATATATATAGAGCTATATATATATATATATATATATATATATATATATATATATATATATATACAATGTTGAAAGTATAGAGAATCAGTGGACCCAGCGTCCAGCCAAACCTTTTTCCATTTCGTGTGTCGGACTATTACGCTGTACTGTATACACATTGTGTTCCACGTTTTGTCTACTATAGATGGCTGAAATTATTCACGATGCACCGATATACGTTATCAAAGGACTGCCAAACAGAGGCTAAATGAAATCGGTGATGTGGTATCGAGAATGATCTCTTTTTATGTTTCCGATTTCTTTCTCATTAAATTAATTGTTCCTGAAACAAAGGACAATTAGAACATTTTGCTATACGAATGCATAACAATTGTCGATTGGCTTTGCGTTTCCCTTCCTCGCCACACCCCACGAACCTCACTTTGCAAAAAGCACAATGCAGATTTCTTACTAAAGGTACAATTATTTGTTATAAAAAAAAATATATGCTCTGTTGTAATTGAAGATTACCTCATATTTTATAATAACACATCTAATATGCACCGTGGAACTCTTCATAATGATAATGATTATTATTTGCTTAACAACGTCAACAACAGCTAGGTAATACGGGGATACGAATGAGCAGGTAATTATGAAACTATGAGGTGATGCTAAGTGAAAGTACATGATTACAAAAAACCATAACTTATGCGGCGAAGAATTTTAACGGCGAAGACTGTTTCGGAAGCGATGCCTCAGCTGACTGAGCTACCGAGGGCATTCTTTGAAAACATATATTCATGACGGTTATTACGTGCTTCAAATTACATGTTTAATTAACTCGGGTTTGATAAAACGGGACGCTATATAGCTGCCTATAATAGATACAATAATATTTGTATTTTGGTTGGTGATGAGAGATGATTAAATACACTCGTGTTTTTCTTTTTCAATATAAACATTGTGTGCAGTAAACAATAATTAACTCAAAATGAACGGAAAATCTGTTTTATGAGGGATTCCATTATTATAGGAGATTATCTGAATATATTTCGAATAACAATTTAAGGTTCTATAGTCTATACATCTATAACAGATGGGCGATCTTTTCACGTCTCACAACTTTTAATGAAAGATGTGAATGATGCAAAATATTGTTGACTTGTGAAACTAGTATTGCAAAATTATTGTGGTCGAGCTGCCTCTCAACGAGAGTCATGTATCACCTGCAGCCTGCTACATGTATAGTGTTTACTTACGAAGCGGCCTAAAATAGGGTTTTGACTTTTGAGCATATTGTATTTCTGATATTGAAAGACTTTTAAGTCTGTCAACCATTTGAAAATGTAAGTCTCCTACAAATTACTCGACGTGCAAAATTTCAGTAGAATCGTAAAATAGTTACATTGAATGTCAAAAGCATACTTTTCAACTTCTTCCTTTTCTTCCTATACGTTGAAATCTAAGAAACTGCCGAAACGATCGAACCGATTTTTCTGATTTTGTCGGGTAAAATGTGCATCTAAAACAGAGAGGTGTCCTTCTTATGGGTTCTATTCGGATGTGACTTCAAACCCAGAAGCAATGTCATTTCAGGTTCATTTCTCATGATTTGGTTCACTTAAAAAAAGAGTCATGTTGTTCACAGAATTATTTTACAATGAGTTGAAAATGAGTTCCAGTGAAGCATTATTCAAAATAAGGGGCCTAAATCGAATGCATATTTGTTATGTGGGTTAATTTTGAAGTATGAAATAATTCGATTGATTTATCTTATTGAAGTCCCGGATTTTTCGGTTTGATAGAATCTACTATGGCTCTGTTTCCAATACAAATAAAAGCCTATATGTCCATGATACTCGAGTGAAAGCATATCATGGGATATTATAAAGACGATCAGTGAGGCTGTATACGCAGCATGGTCATATAGTGTATTTCACTGAAAGAAAAAACAACGGAAAACAAGGTTATGATTATGTGGGTTTATTGTAATCTGCGCTTGGCTTGCTCTTCAATAGAATATGACGCAGTCTTTTGTAATATATGTGTATACAGAATATATACTATCAGTCTTTCGCTATGAAAGACTATGAAACTTCGACATCAAATTGCATCAAATACTTCCACAACCTATAATAAGGTACCATGTGTATTTATGATCGAATACTTTCGAAAAACGATTGTTTTTCTACGCTTTGCGGGCTCAAAAGTATGATGCAGAGAATTGGATTGACGCCATTCATCTCCATAATTTATCAATAACCTCAACTTGAGTAAGCCTGTTTTATAATATTTTCCAATGTTTCTTAACGACTCCACCAACAGCCCTGGGATGTATGGAATACGAATAAGTGGGTGGTAATGAAGCGATGAAATGTTGATAGGTGAAAGTATGTTCACAAAAACCCGTGCCTTATGCGGGACTTGAACCCACGCCCGACCTGGATTTAGACTGGAATTGACTGAGCATTTAATTAGCGATAGTACCTTCACTGTAACTTACTTATGACTCGCCATAGCAAACAATATGAACACCTGCATGATCTCGGTGCCTGAATTGAATCGCTCGTGGACCTTCAGGTTGCAGGTTGAATCTTACTGCCCTAAATCCTTGAGTATTGTTTGCTTAACAACTCCACCAACAGCTAAGTTATACGGGGGTACGAATGAGCAGGTGATTATGAAACTATGAAGTGATGATAAGTGAAAGGACGATAACATAAACCCATGCCTTATGTAGGAATCAAACCCACGCCCAACGGTGTATTCAGTTTCTGAAGCGATGCCTCAGCTGCCCGAATTACCGAGAGCGGTAATATACATCCATTGTGTTTTATAAAACTACATTCTTGAAAAGCATTTCAATTGTTAGGTTGAGTTAGGTTGGATTCAACTGGATTGGGATCGTATTTTATCAGCGGTCGATATTTTATTGTCAAATATATTTCGCTCGCCAGTGTGCTTCATAAGTGAGAAATGCGAGCAGTGCTAACTTTGGCTAAATAAAAGCTATCGACAGTTGAACAAAATCACTCGTTCATAGTTCATACACATCTTAGACACCTCTATCTCGAATGTGTAGAAATGTCCTATAAGCCCTTCTTCCGGGAGGCCTACTTCAATATGCTATTCATCGTTACAATAATTGAACATTGTTATTATGCTATATAATCAAAATAATAGCCGGAACAAATTTTAAGCGATGCTGCCAGATCCTAACTAATAATGAGTGATCCTCAACGAATCTTCGACTTTGATGTGTGTTGTGATATTGTTTTTCATTTTCATTCGATCTATTGCAACCCTCTTTGTTGTCCCGCTTTGTTCTTTCCTGAATTGCCCTAAAATACAGAGTAAATTACTTTAATAGCCTCCAGCCATTTATTCGGCAAGAGTTACTGCAGCAGTCTTACCATAGCTTTTTAAACTGGTAATTTCGTGTATATAATATTAAAAGGGTCATAACCACAACGATTAAAAAACAAGAAGATGAATGTCAAACTGAAATTAAGTGTAGTTTATTTTCGGTTACCATGGATATCCCCCTCTTCTAGCCCCCCTCCCTGCCCCATCATTCCCCACTCCTTCAACTTACACACTCCTAAGTAAACTCAACAGAATTGCTGGAGGAGTTTTTGATTTCAACAAAATATTTTTATTAATTCAAACTGCGAGATGAACTCCTTAATATAACAAGGAATATTTTCGCAGTCTTAGGAGAGACTGACTGCCAGACTGCAGATCTTTTTGTAGCAATATAAAATTGACTTTAGGATGAGACTATATAAAACGACGGACTGAAGAATGAGTGAATATTCAACTGAAAAGACAGGAGTATAGGATTAGAACTAATATGACATATCATGATCTGATCTAATTCTGTCGTGTGGAAGAACGAAATGCGGTGTCAAATGTTAATGCAATAAAATCTCAGATCATCCACTTCATTTATGTCTTTCGTGGTTTTCTTTTTCATTGCTAACCAACATCCAACTATCAACATGAAATATAAATGACTCCATTCTTCTCACTGAACAATTACTCGGGTTATGTTTGTATATTCTCATCATAATAACATTATAATGGATGCCGAAATTGAATGTCACATTAGTGCACCAAGTTCCGAAACAGTAAATCTGCAGAAATTGTGAGGCCAATTACTGTTATATGGCATCCTTGAATATATGCAATCATTCTTTATCTCTTGCTTCTCTTACATATTAACACGTTAACGGTCCTCTCTTCACTCTCTGTTAAATATTCTAACATCAAACATAATATAACTTAATAAACCTACAACCTCCATGAATTCAATGAGCTGAAATTTGCTTCTCCCTAAGGGTATCACCGAAGTAAACATTGGCAGACAAAGTTTGCCTTATGGTAACAACTAGGCCGAGCGAGGAACGGGACTGCGTCTGGTTGAAACATGCTAAAGCAAACTTGAGTCTAGGCTACTAACAGCAGCAAGCTTTAGTCTATAGACTCAAGTAATTCTTAGGCCTATTAGTGGCCATATAGAGAGTCCATTATGCCTTAGACTACTAACCGAGCAGGGAAAGTGAAGAAATGAAATGGTTTCTATATATACCTTCTTTCCATAGTGTGCAGACACTTTGCGGAGTGAATATTAAACCAATTGAAATCATGACACTAAACTCGAGTTATTTTAATAAAATTATGTCGAGAGCTTACACGAAGTAATTTAGGTGATATTAGGAGTTACATTAATTGGCTCTGATCGTGACAGAATTACCGAACTTATTATGGAGATTATCGTAATTGTATATACACTAATTATAGAAGTATGACAGTAAACGAAGTATATCATATTCGTACCCCCACCTCCTGCGTCACAACCGCATCTCGATTCACTCTGTAAGCTACTTACTGCCTTGGACTAATCTAAAATCAAGTCTACCGGGGCCCGAGTCACGCATTCGGCATAGATTCTGTACATGTCTTATCAAACACCCTCTCATTCGTACTCTTATAAATAACCGTATCAGTTTTAATGGGGCCATGAATCAACTTTAATCATCATCGATATCGTCTTGAGAAAAATCTCCTACGAAGGTAGTTAAGAAGGTGGTTCAAAAGTTGCAAAAAATGGAATTATAATATACCATATAAAAAGTGACATCACAAGTAGTAACTTGATGTAAAGTTTTTCGAGTTTGTAAAAAACATCAATAACCGTTGGACTTGTATTATCTCATTCACTCATGTGAGATGGAATAGAAAGAAAACCTCGGTGTACACATGGTAACAATAAATGACAGCATCCAGAATTATATACTGCACGCATTGTCTATGAAAAAATTAACAGTTGGATGTGCAGCGTAGATTTTATTCAAATTTTGATTTCGGATTGAACTATTTTAGAGGACCGCAAGTGTACGTGTAAATAATCATGTATGTTCCTAATCATCCTCTGGTAATTTATAAGTATAGACTGGATCGTGTGCTGAGCGAGCAGATTGTTCAGAAAAATGCAATTACTGTAAAAGTTGTCGAGTTGAACTTAGCAGTACATTAAAAACGACAATAATAATAACGTTATTGCTTTTTTTTTAAATAAAAATTGAGATATTTCAGTGTGGATGTAGTTACTTGCAGAACGAGGAGGTGAGGTAACTTTGAGTGAGATCCCTGATCACGAGATATTCTGTTACACTGAAATGTAGAACTTCCCTTTAACACACAGCTCCTGTTTTTGATTAGATAGCGGTAATGAAAGCAATTGAAAGACTCTTCAAGAGAATGGTGCTAGTTGAAATACTCTCGAGTTGCGAGTCAAGTCACGTGATCCGATCGCGTTGAACAATTATCATGTCTTAAAAGTGAAGCGTCGATATCACGTTTTTACACTGCCATCATTCACCTTGGCGTAGCATCGTGAAATTGTCAATTGATAAGTTCAATTTGTACCAAGTTTTTGAAAAAGAATAATTTGTTGACTGCCTGCCTAGAATCCTCCAGACGTTATCGCAGATGAAATTGTGCTGAATTCCTTGTCACGCAAACGTAGTTATAGAGAAAGTCTGTGACAATATTTCCACAACCGACGAGAGGAATTGCATAGAATGGTGTTAAACTGAAATCAACACGACGGTTGAAAGAAAAACGATGAGAAAGAGAGTCCCGAATAAAATGTGTGAACACGATCAAAGAATTTGCATCTCATTCTTCGTATTTGATTCGTTGGTATAGATCGAGTTTTCTTTCCACTCTCTATATAACAGGGGACCAGAAATAATCCATCGAAAATGTTTGCTATTGAATATCTTCGACAGTTTCAATTCGCCCCTCCAACTCCACACTCCACCTAAACCACCACCCCTACCCCTCGTCCTTCCACTACCACGACGACAGATATTCATAGCTAATGTCGTACCTTTCATGATAATCTGATACATTGTCAAGATTCAACCCTGTAACATACTTAAAGCCATGCATTTTATCCCGAAGTCTCTCTATCTACTTCCATTTATGGACTCTCGAGCTTGAAATCTTAAAAGGCTACATGGAAGTGTGGATCTGAGCTAGATACTTTACTCCTCAAAACGTACGTAAATAGAGGAGAGAAAATACGACGGAGAATGGAATAAGCATGCTATGGGCATAAAGCTACAAAAATGTTCGAATAGAGCTTTTACAATATTCTACAGAAATGTGACATATACACGACACACCATTGTGGTTCTAGAGTCACTTTTAAATGTTTAATTTTTTTCCAATTGCTTTTTGTTGAATGATCCACAATTCTTGACATGTGTCATGAATCAATACTAATGAAATGTGCGCGTTTGATTGTAGGTGGCGACTGACATTGAGGAGAAAGACGTGATATGTAGGAGTAAATACTGAACTAAAATTGGGTAATGGAAATAATATCTTAATTGAGCAGGGGTTGTTAGTATATACTCGGACATGAGTGTTCAATTCGAATAACGTGGGTCGTAGACAAAGAGGAAAAACGGTTTCTGAAATCATCCATCTCTGAAAAGAAGTGATGTATGAACATAAGTCATGGAAATCTAGCGATGGCAGAAATGTCGAGGGGCCACGAAGGATTTTATATCTTTTTCGGGGGGTGTACGAAAAAACCGATCTCCACCCCGATAATCGTCTACATGGCAAGCAAGATATCAAGAGAGAAGGATTGCAATATTTAGTTAATACAGGATGAAGCCAGTAGGGTAAAGAGAGTATAGAGAAAGGATGACGAGGATAGGTTGAAGAAGCAAAAAGCAAGAGAAAAAATGTGTCGATAATCGGCCTCGGAAAGAGGGTGTAGGAAGTTGCCTTCTTGATGACAGGGTATGTGCGTGTCATCGTTCCTGGTGTGCTATCGGGAGTGTTACGTAAGATGAATAAAACACTGCCGTCTGTGTCTGACACCTATAGGCAAGAGGAAAAAAGCCCGACGCCGACGACTATATGCCACCGTCGTCGACAACGCCGACGACGACGCCGCCTCATGGTGGTGGCGTTGTCACATTACTAATGCTTCAGCACTCTCAAGAACAAGCGGCGTCTATATTGATTCTTTCGGCTGTCATTGTCAACCCATACGAAGTCTAGTCACCCATCACATCGTCGCATAGATAAACCTGACAAACTTATTACACACTTTTTTGTGTGTGGTTTTATGTGTGTGGGGGGTGTGTTCGAAAATGAACGGAAGCGCCGCAACTCTAAACGTTATCAAATAATGTGAGATATTTAGGGAGACGACGTTTTCTTACTCAATTTGTAATTATTCATTATATATTTAAATATATATATGTATATATATATATATATATATATATATATATATATATATATATATATATATACACATATATATATATATTCATTCAAGACAATATATACCAATGTCACACTAGCATCAAATAATGCACGGCCGATAAGATTAATTCTGAATTAGTCTTGCGACTGGAGAGGGAGACCGCTTGAGAATGCATATTCTAATCGAGTACAAATGCAATCCTTTGCTCCGTCGTGCGGTCGAAATCCTCAGACATAACAGGGATTTATGTGTTTGTCTCACACTTATCCATTTTGACAATTACTCTCCGCATAGTCTATGTAGTCTCGATGTACAAGAATTTACTGGGGTTCCAACATAGACTAGCCCAAATTTTCGGAAATCATTTGGTACAGTCAATAACAGCCTCACCTACAAGATTAATACCACGTTAGGGTAGGTCAAGTTGGGGTTAAGAAGGAACCCCGTTTTTCAACAGTAAAATACTTTCACCTTCATGCACTTTCTCTTGGAGATAGGTATATCGGGGTGATGACTGCCGTATACGACATGTACATATGTTGTGACAAAGCCACCGTAGAAAAAATAAGTGACACATTTTTTAAGGTGTCCGCTCTTTTCATTTTTTTCTTCCTGCTTGATGTCCCTACGAATTCTGTGCACTTTCCATCTGACACACGGTTTTCACGCCCCACGGCTAGGCACAGCAGAATCATTCCATTCCGGGCGCGTGTAACTTTTTTTGCCTGGATATACCAAAACAAGCACAAACGGCGTGGAATCCTTTTTGGGGCCACACCGTTGGCGGTTTTCTCTCGTTATGATTTCAACCTGGAATGTATAGTTCTAATAACACGACGCTATTCACGGAAAGTTGCCAAAAAATTAATCCATACATTCAGATCGTATGATTGATGACAAAATATAATAACTTGATGGAAATTGGTATATATTGTAGTGAGTGCCATTTTGTCAATATTTAAATTACAAGGTTTCAACCATAGAATCTTTGGAATGTATGAAAAGTAATTTCCTTGATATTTGAGGAAAAGGTAGTTTGCAAAGGTTGACTGACCCTCACTGAAACGTTCATTACAAGTTATGTATATTGCACATAACTTATTAATTTCATTTGACTATACATTATAGTTATTTCGTGATTAAAATATAAACATGGAACTAATAAATGCACAAAACACACAGAGTACAGCAGGGGAATATAATAGCAAACTTCACATGGAACCCACGCAAAATTCACATCCATACCATACTGAAGTGAACAAAATATATATAAAAATGGATAACATCTAAAAATACAAAAATGCCATGTATTAAATATGCATAAAAATGTCACCGCAATTCAAATATATATTTAGTCAAGCAGCGAATGCACGTTGGTCGCCATATGGTACAGTGGCAGATGCGATGGGGCTGTACTATAGGCCTACAGTTCTGCTGTCCGTATACAGTGCACACACAACAAACCCTGGCTAACAGCATCAATTTGTTATCATTTTCAGCTACTTTCAACACCACCAGATGGAAAATGGTCCAAGAGTTATTAATTAACTTTAATTATAATTAAACACACAGAGTTTTTTTATTTGAAATTCTCATGATGGTGTCATGAAGTTTTCATAGAATTAATTTAACGATAATACGAAAGTTTCAGAGAGTGAAGCTGTGGAAAGGGTTGGTCGGGACATAGTGGGGTGAGGGGGGAGGGGTGGTAGATATTCCCTTCAGAATAGCGTAACGCGGTGTTTTAGAAACCGAAGTGGAATAATTGTACCTTAAAAAGCTTTTATGCAAAATCAAAGAAGCGGATGCTTTATAATAAAAAAAAGTCATCGCAAGTCTAAAGCGAACACCTTAAAAGTTAAGAGGCAGTGCACCTTTCCCGGCCATATTTTAGTGGAGCGCTTTAATCATTCCCTTCTCTTTTACCCTGTACTACCAAAAGCCGCACAACCATTCTACCACCACCACGCAGGGTTTAGTAAATCGACTTGGCGGGTCGAATCATGTACGTGACTCCATTTTGAAGCAAAAGACAAATTAGATCAGTGGACGAATTGACACCGCGCAAATGAGATCAAAACGTTGTTTATTGTAACTATAATGTAATCATGCTAGTCGTGGGATAGTGCTTTTCGGTGATTAGATTACTCAATTGACTTTTCGTTCTACTTCATTAACTGAACCAGGTTTATCATAATACGTGAATATATGAAGGCGAAACTCTCATTCAACATTTGCCATCCATTGTAACGCTTCCACACCATAGTTCATAGGCATGTAATAACCTAGATTAACTATATTGTGGGTTAACTTTATCACCGTACTGAAGAAAACGTATGATTTTCTCGTACATGAAGGGCGGTTCAATGGCTAATTATTCTGTAAGTTTCAGGTACCTACTTAGATCTGATCTTTTATTTAGTCATTAGAACTAAACCGTGGATGTTTTTAAGTGTACATAACTTACAATATAAACTCTGCAGAAGATGAAGAATTGATTGACATATTCTTCATGCACGTTGCGTAGTATCATAATTGTCCGAATGAAACTAATACCCGATGCTGACAAAAACGGGTCTCACGAAAACTCACAAGCTGGATAATGAAACATTATGTCTAGTTCCCTACTATTTTCAAATTATTTACCATGCTCAATTGTTCATGCTACCATTGTCTACAACAATATTGTTCAAATATTCACTTCATTTCTCACTTCTTCTGTGATTAAATTGGCGATACATTATTATTATCAACTATACGGATTTTCTTCTAACGTTAACGAGGTCAAAATATGATCAGCAGTTTTCCTGAGCTTGGCCAAAACAAGCCACTGTGTTTGGAGAACGGACTAGCCTTAATTGGTATGTTAACGTCTGTCCGTTGGTGTAACGCCCGTCGCTTCAATTGTTAATTTCTCGTTTGCCACGCTTCGTCTCACTGCATTCTTGCCTAATTGATTCAACTCAGATAATCATATATACATTGAAATACGTGATGAGAAATGATGGTGTGAAATCAAGGGCTGTTAGTGTCGAGTTAGAGACGAGACTGGTTGCGCCGAAATCCCAAAAGGACCCACGATAGCTTGTCAATCCACTTCTGATGTTCACATTATTCTTGTTGCAATTCAACAAATACAATAACATACATTATATGGATCATACTGGTATGGAAAACAATTGTGAAATAATTCTGAGAATAAGCTAGTCCACTCCTTGTACTTTAATTTCACCTTTGTAGTACATGTTATACACTATTGTTTGTTTTTAATTACTTTCTGGAAATTAAGCATGAATTATTTCAGCTTTGATAGGAGGCTGAAGTTGCAATATTTCAATTCCTACTGCGGAAAAGCGCTGTAATTAGACAATGATGTCTTTTGGTGAAAATGATAAAATTTCCACATTTTCCTACTGGGTATACCTAATTTGATTTTTCAACTGTTGAAAATACTTTTAAAGAACGAGTGTGAGCAATTACGCTTATAAACAGTATCCCTATTTTGTATTAATGTTAAGCACACATTTGAGTTTTACTTGTTTTTTACAACATGTAGATCTACTAGGAAAAGAGGAACATCGAATTTTTCCGTAAGTAGGCCCTACGGGAATGGAAATGTGATTCGAGAATTGAAAGAAACAAAAATCATAGATGTACGATTGAACAAAATGAAAAATCATATCATTTTGAATATTTATTCATATATATATATATATATATATATATATATATATATATATATATATATATATATATATATATAATAAACTCAACTTCTTGTTTCGCTTCTATACATTCTAAAATGGAGAACGGTGTCTTGGATCCGTTCGCAAAGCTCACTTTCCAGTGAATTGAGTCATGTTAACGCCGGTTTAGTATTTAAGGTTATTGTTCTGAGAGCAAGCCTTACGGTCCCTCCTTCCCTTCTTCACCTCTCTTAATCCATTCACTGTTCTTCTCGCACCCCCTCTCTCCCCTCCTCCCTCCCCCCCTCCAACTATGCACCAATCGTTATCACATTGTCGCCCAAAAAAACTCGTTAATGAGAACACAAAGAGTACTGTTTGCCTCTGAACCTTAGAATTGTGGGATTTATCTTATTAACTTCTTGTCTTGTTGTATAGTCGGTTAACAGTTTGATAACTAATGGCTTTGTGTGGTGGCATAGATATTGTGAAACCACCAAAATGGTGGTAGGTAATGGTGAGAAGGTTCTTCTTTAATTCTGATGAATTGCTATAATAATTGACGATTACAGAAAACGCAATGATTTTTAATCTAGTTGCGTAGGCATACATATATTCAAAATGAATATACAATCGAACGAAAATTAATTCAAAAAGAGCGTGAATCCGTTATAATTCTTGTTTCGTGTTTTAACGGAATTATCACGATTTTCAACTTGAAAAACACGGCACCTCCACCAAGATTATATAGGCCCACTTTTCGCTCTTTAGGTGGAAATTAAATCACTAGTTCTCATTTATATTCAAACATATTATTCAACTGGTATTTCAGTTTATATACATTCGATATAATATCTATTTCAAAGTCAAAAGACAAAATTTAATTCACTAGATCGAAATGATTCTAGTTTTTGAAAGTTTTATATTTCGAAGAACACCAAATTTATCACTTCTGCACTCGATTTAAACGTTAGTTGTGTGCAATATTAGATAATCAAGTATACATGCTGTGTAGAAAAATAAGTTGAAAATAAGAATGCGTTGTAGCATATTGAAACGGGTACTATGGTCCACTGGGACTTGCCCCACTGAGATTTGTCCCGAAGAGAAGGCTGCTAAGTCGGCTGTTCACTACTGTGTGAAGTATTTCATGGATGAAATGGATTGAAAATTGTTAGATGGATTTTATATATTCATGATATATGTATATAAATATATATTTAATATATATCAACAATCAATATATATATATATATATATATATATATTTATATTGAAATTATTATAGAGTCCCACATATATTCATTTTCCATAAAGGTATTAGAATCTTCACACTTAAGTACACTATACCTTTTAGTGGAATGCTCAGAAAACCATCTGTACACGTTGTCTGTTTGCCTCTAGACTGAAACTCTCATACATGAACATTCTAGTTGCATGGAATTAAAAAATGCATAACACATTTCTGATAGTAACCACTACGTGTACGTGTATAGATAGTTAGGCGGATGGAACCTGTAGAGTGCACTTAGCCAGGAAATGTATGAATAAAATATAAATACAGCAGCATTAAAATTCTCTGTGTATATGTGCAATGAACGAATTCGAAAATGCAATGGAATCACTTGATTTGCCACACTTGCATGAGTACGAGTAATGGTGTGGTACTGGAAGAGGTATTTTTATGTGGGGGGGAAGGGGCTATTACAGCTTATATGATATATAACGGGAAATATACGAGCATTTAAATGATCACCCTTGTGCGCAATTCAAGATACTTACTCTTCAAAACTATATAATCCTTGAAATGATAGTTTCGTGCAAAGGTATATCTCAAGAGCGAAGTCGCTCGTAGTGAGGGCGAATGCACTGTGTATATAGCGAACACAAAAACAGTGTTCTGAATAAAATGACTTGGGATTGTATGATGCAATGTTTCATAACATTCATGTTGTTTCATATTTACTACACTGGCAACCAAGATGGGTGAATTCTAAAGTATAAACGTTAGAGTGTATAGATTTTAATTAAAACGGTTGTCAATTAATATGTAGTACATTACATGTGAAACGGTTTTGTTAATGTCTCAACTAATTTTGATTGAATGCACTTGATACGATTAATTTGCATGGGTTCGATCTGGAACTGAATACCAAATTTACTGAACATCTTCACAATAAAAATATGACTTAACCAGGTCTGTAGGCCTCTACTTGCATTTAGAAACATGATTTTCGAAATTCTATCATCAGTTGCATGTGAAACGTTTGTGTATTTCCAATTATCATTGTAGCCTACTTAGTTTGGTCGTTGTATTGTATATACGTCTATATTATCTCAGAAATGTTCACTCATTTAATATGTTTCGATCCGGCACAATTAGCTCAGCTGCTTATGGTGCGATCCTCGCTACCGTCCATCTTTAAAATAGATTCCCGTGGTTTTCCTCTGTAGTCGAGGCTAATGGCGAGATGGTTACTACAATATAGCTACTACCGCTTCCTTCCCGCTAGCCTTCCTACTATCTACAAAATCTTCATCTCGTCATTAATCATTTATCTGACGCCAATAGATCTTAGTTATCATTACAGTGTATCGTTAAACCCAATATTAATTATAAAAATAACATGTCTCAAACTGGGAATGCAACTAAGTAGCTATGAAACATCCATCAACACTTTGTCTGTTCAGTTTTTAGTTCTTTATATCTCATAGGCCTATTTGATTTATTTATTCATTCGGCTTAACGACGTACTGTACTGACGACTAAGCTCTATTGGCGTCGGTGAGTGATATATGAGATGATGGGAGGATGAGAGGAAAGATTATTTTGGTAGGTGTTTTTGGATAATAGGAAGGAGTCAGTCGTGGCCTGTTGTTAAGGAACCATACCAGGATAAACCTAAACTACAGACAGAAACCACGAAAAACCCCTGTCAAGATGATCGACCAGAGCGGGAATCGAACCCCGGTCACGGTTCAGTACACGTGCTATAGCCACTCGTCTCAGTTAGAAGACAGTTGTAGTACTTATTACAAAAAGTACTGATATTGATCAATTTAAAACTTGGAAAATTGAAACATAGTTACAAAAATGCATCACCTCATATTTGGTTCGGATACGTTTCACAAATTTGTCTGAACCAGCCTGATATTTCAGTCCGGCACGGTAGTAGGTGTCCGCAGACTACCGCGATCACAATATTCTATTTTGAACAGCATACCGCTTCCAATTAATCCAGAGAAGCCATTCTAAGAGTTTATTAATTAAATTTTAGAATTATGTTTCCTGTATTAATCAACTCGTTCTTTCTTATGTTTCAGGTATGTTGAAATTGATTTCAAATTCATTGGTGACTGGTATCCGGTAAGTTTCATACATCGATAATAGAATAAGTATGATGCATTTTAAAATTGAACTATTTTAATGAATATTTTTCATTTATTCATGAGTTATTGTGTTTATGTTTGATCCCTAAATATTTATAGCCAGTATATGCAGAGGTCTTACATCTGACGCCCACTTAAAATTGATTCATCAAACGATGTTTGAGTGATTTTGAAACATCCATATCTATAAGTGATCACGTTATTGGTTCTCTCTCGTGTTTTTTTTTCGAAGAATTTTTGTATTTCGTGTGTTTTGTACTTCGTTTTGATATCTCATTGACTTTACATATACGCAAACGTGAACTCGAATCTTCAGACTAGTTTCAGTGTTTTTTGGAACATTCATGTCTATATAATTTCGTATATATATAAGTGATACGCTATCAGTTACCTCTCGCGGTGTACGCAAACTCTTTTGTATTTCGTGTGTTTTGTATCTCGTTTCTTTTATGTCATTTACTTTACATATATTATCTTGTACTTGTGTGTATACATAATAAGTTATTGTGGATGATCGTGAACTATATATATTCATAACGCGTGTTTTGTAACGTGATTACTTCAATCGAACATCATCAATAGAAATATTTTTGTTTGTGTAACATCGGCCCGTCATCGACATGACTATTACACACTCGCGAACATGTCCCGGCCCGACGCCGCCGCCTCCGTCGATTATGGAGTCAATTCTGGCGCGCTTGGAGACAATGGTCGGCTCACTGCACGTGAGGACGGAAACTTTCGAGTCGGCTAATGCCACCAGCCAGAGGCAATCGTCGCCATTCATGCCGCCTCCATCCACTGCTACAGCCGCGTTGCCTCCGTTCTTCCGTCACGAAGACGTCACGCACTCGGTCGATTTCATCGACGGCATGGAGCGATATTTTCGCTATGTTCGCGCGCCATACCAAGATTGGGTGCGAATAGCGACCGAAAACATGGAAGGGATGCCCAGGGACTGGAGTCATGCGCTTCCAACATCTTGGCAAAATTGGCCAGATTTCGTCAATTCGTTCAAATAGATGTTCTGGTCAGAAGAACGCCAGGAACGACTAATTCAGGATATGCACTGTACGGTGTTTTCCAAACGAAAGCACATTTCCATGACACATTTTTTCGTGTCATGGCCCAAAATCAAACATCTGTCGCCACCTATATGGGCCAAAGAACTTTCCTGCGTCGGATGACGCAAATTTTTCCTGCCAACGTGGAAAATGTGTTACTGGCAGCCAAAGTGTCAACAGAAGAAAAAATGTTGTCGCTTCTACGCGATTTGGATGACGCACATGCAAGGCGAAATGAACGTTCGGCCCCGCCATCGTCTTCGACTTGGCAAACGAAAGGCTATTGTCAACCTTCGGCGCCACTCCAGCAGCAGCAGCCATCCAACGCCCAAGGGCGTGAACGCGAGTCAGCGTGAGGGAACACGTCGTGGCGTGACCGTCCACACGGGCATCGCGACGCTCGGCCCCGAGTCAACCGCATTGAGGTGGAACGAGTGCCGTTGGCCAACCTGAACCAGGATGTTCAGTCTGGAAGGGGAATAAACGTCGCCTCAAATTCCACTGGAACTACCGAGACGTCGGAAAACTACAATTAGCCGGACAAGCGCCTTTATTGCTGCCGGCTATAAATACGCTGAAGGTGAACCAACCTGTCCACATTTATTCGGAGGGCATCATAGACACCCCACTCGACAAAAACGATATAAGTTGTGATGATGATCAGACACTTGAGAAAACCGTCCTACAAGTAGCTGATCACAAGTGCGTTCGAGACGCCGACGCCAACACGAGTGAAATTATCAGTGAAAAGCGTAGTGACAGTGACACGATCAAACCAACAGATAGGCTCATGCTTCGAGATGTAATCGTTGTGGTCGACATTAATCTGAATGTACAATTAAACAATAATTATGGAATGGAAAAAGAAAATGAGCAGCACTTGGTGAACAATAAAATCAGTGACGACAGCGTTATAAATATTTCACCTGTGTGTTTGATGAGACGGAAGTTGGACAAGAGAGTGTTGGGTGAGCTGCAATTGATGGATTAATCATTACTCGACCTCAGTTGCACTCACAACATAAGCTGGCGTCGTAAGTTTATTTGACTCATGCCGATTTCAAACTTTCGCATTTTTTATAACTATAGATACATTTTGGATATGCAGCTGTCTTACCTTCATTTTGTAGCCTACTGACTGTATTAGATGAGAGTTTTTCGTTATATTTTGTCTATCACAATCATATTCTATCATGTAGGCCTATGCATTTAAACTTTGTTGATGGTTAGGTTATCTTTATGGTTTGACTTACTTCCCGTACAAATGTGTTTCTTAAGACTGTGAATGATTTTTTTTTATACTAGTTTAATATGGCATTTACTTTATATAAGGACGTGCCAATTACCTGGGGGGTGTAACGTAGCACTGATGATGAACTAAATGTGGTTTTCGTGTTCAGTCTCACGGGCTCACTTATTGTTTTCAGATCTAACTATAAGGTATTATAATTGCATAATCAACTGATTTGTTATTTTCTCTATTTGTTCAATTATATGTTTGTACGGCATCATACTTGTTCTTAAAAATGAATTTTCTCATTTTTATGATTGTCCTTTTTCGTCCCTTTTGTAATCTGTTTTTGTCATCACTTGTCGATTTAAGTGAAATATCTCCCACTTAATTCTGGGGGTGTTATGTGATGACCCCAATCCTCGACCACCCTGCAGCATGACATCTGGTCTTTCTATAAAATATGTTATTCCCTCATTGACTTCTGTGCAAACCTTTCGTTGATACGCCGACGAAATATGCATCGAATCCTTTAGTTATATTGAAGATATGTGTTATTATAGTTATTTCATGGTTTTGGTGTATTGGTTGTCATTTCTTCATTTCGGACATTGTGTATCAAAATTTGAATTACAACCGGGTTCTTCAAACTCAACTTAGCTTCTTGGAGGATCTTGTTCATTCAGGTCAAGTCCAGCAACCAATCAATTTGTACCGTCTTGTTACTAGCCCATGGGGCGAAGTGTAGAAATTATATTCTGGAAAACATTCTACCGAAATTATGAAAAACATCAAGGAATCTGCGGACCTTCGTCTGGTAACCATCCACGGATGCTCTGCCTATATTACACAGTAATCTTGCGAGTTTAATAAGTATTTTTCATTCATTCCTGACTTACTGTGTTAATGATGGATCCCTAAATATTGATCGCCGGGATATTCAGAGGTCTTACAAGATAATGCTGTCATCACAAAAATTATATTATTTTGATTTAAAGTTTTCACTTTGGAATTGAATTCTGAAATTAAAATTGTGAAATCTTTTGTGGAAAACCATTTCAAAGCTATTTATTAATACCACACATATGAAACACGGGAACCTTAAAAAGGTTCATACTATATAATGAAGATGATTTATTCAATACAATTATAGTGGTACTTGTATGATTTCTGATTGATGTAAATTATTGTCTGGGTACATCATTCCATTTGACTTGCACGAGATGTGATCTGGCTGACACAATCATGAAATAGAAGCATTCGACCGTAACCGACATTGACAAGGGGTATAAAACCAATCTCGGGTAGCCTATTGGCATGATAAATAGTTTATTAATATACCGGACCAGAAGAAAATTCTATCGCTGTGAGTTCTTTGTGAATCTAGAAAATAAAACGTCTGCACGACAGTATTTTTTATTTTATTCGCTAAAAGTGTCGATTTTTGTATCGGGATAGAAAAAAGATTGGATGTATTTTCTTTCTCATGATAACCAGCCTTTTCTTTTGAGATACATGCAGTGCATCGAGTATGTTGAATAATTTTGTAGATTCCGGATAAGTTGGTTGAAACGAAGTATCTACAATTATACTTTTTTTCAAGTTCTATTATTTTTATTTGAGTCACTTCCTTTGAAAAATCGCTCGGAAATTGAAACTAAAGGTTTAATATTGAATTCCAACACAATATTTATAATTATAATATATTCTCAATTATAGCCAAGTATAATGGTGCGCACAAATACTCGACATAGTCTTGGATAACGTTTGTGTTTAATCGACCATTTCGATCATAATCATGAAGATATAGCGAAATATGGTATAGGTTTCCAAGATGATGTTTAATATTGAGACTTTATGCAGACTTCTTCTCGAAAATGTATGCTTTTAACGTGTATACCGCCTCCCTCACCGCCAGAATAGCTAAGTACAGTATAATAACCTTCCATGTACTACAATCCAAACGCTCATTATATATTCTTGGTATATGTTTTATGCCTCAATTCTCCCCTGTTTTGTTTATTCTCGTTTAATTGTTTAGCTTTTAATGCTTCTTTCTCTTTTCATTAAAATAGATAATGAAGGCCCTCTCTTCCTGAAAAAAAAAGAAAGTAAAAACCAATTATGTACCTTGTTTTCCATGCAATGTGAACTCGAGTTACTTGGCTTCGTCACACGCAACTCTTTTGACTAAGCATGCCCACCGGCTATTGCTCTTCCCAGTGGCGGACTGGCTTCTGCCATGTGATCGATACTAGCGAACAGAAGGGTGTTTCATGTACTAGAAGCAAGGGCAAGAACGGATCGAGTGAATCATCAGTTTTATGCTGAGCATTTGAAAGATTCGAGATGAAAATTGCAATGCAAGTGAAAAAAAGATATTCTATAGAAAGCTTGTAAGCGTACTAATGATGAATATATACGACATTACTTTAAATGTCTCGTTCATTTGTTTGGTATCGGTTCAAGTGATATTCTTCTCAATTGTACTGGAATGTTCACCTTCGTATCCACTCAAAGTAGGACTATAAGAACTAAGGAGTTGATCTTCATTTTTATCATTGGTATACGTCGCATTATGTTGAGACGAAAAACGCCCTTTACAAATAACAATCATCCACCCGTGCACAGTTGTACTAAATCTGTCACTAAGCTTTATTTCTGAAGTTACATGGAATGAACGAATTTACTGTAATCTGAAAATATTAACCTGGCTGAACAATATTTCAAATATCTTCTACATAACTTTCCTAATTAACTACACTACATGATCAATTACCTATTGTTTCGGTAAAAAAAATCTTTTTTCACAACTACTACCCATCTATAAGGGACAAAAATACATTCTAAATATGCAAAATGTTCAGGCAAATGTTTTCTATTATTGAAAAAGTACTTCGTAGAGCTATTCATTATATCACTCTCGTTATCGTTATTTTGATAAAGTGAACTGTTCGTCATTTGTTCAGTGGCTAGACTGGCAATATCAGCGTGGACTGTGGAATTCCGGGCAGTCAAAGATTGACACCCTACGGCCGAACTGGACATTCCTTACTATATCTGAGCTAAAAACGTTCTTGCAGTTCATTTTACGATAGTTGATTTAAAATTTCGTGTCTTTCAAGTACGGTTCGTAAATAATTTATACATCCCTTCGAGTGATTGATAAAATTAACCAATAAATAATAGATTCACATGAATTGAAAAGTTTACTTGAGAAGACAGTGGAAAATAACTTGATAGGCATATTATTACATTTATTTCATCTTGATTCACTTCATTCGAAATTTGAATGTTATCAGAGTGTACTGCTTTTTCACCTCAATGAACCGTTATTACCTAATTAATTAACAGATAAATGACCCCAAGGTCCTGTTCTATAAATGATGATTGTGTTGAATAAGCGATAGTTAACGGATTGACCCTTGGCCACAAACGTTATTTTTGTGAGAAACTCCCAATTAGTTTAATGATCACATTGTAAATTGTTCTTAAAACGAGGTCTAATTACACATGACTTACCATCATTTCAATATGTTGCTGCGTCGTGAATCGGGATGGGGTTCCGCTTCTGCTGGAACTTCATACAAATTCCAAATCCATCTGAATTTGTTTTACGATGGGAGGTCTGCAGTACATGTTTTCGGAGATGTCATTCTCTTCCTGCTTTCGTAGCCGGAGTACATACAATTCGCACGCTCAAGCTGACATGCATTCCGGTAAAATTACAAAGGTTTGTGACAAACTAGATAAATGATGACAAGAATACTTCAATAGTTGGCGTAATAGAGACATTTTCCAACAATAGAAAACATTTATCTGAATATATTGCACTTTTACAATGACTTTTTGTCTTTTATATTGCGCCTTGAAATAGTTGTAAAAAAAGTTCTTTTCAATCGAAAAAATGGGAAATTTATTATGGAGTGTCGATCAGTAATTAGAAAAGTTACGTAGAAGATAATTGAAATATCATTCAGGCAGGTCAGTATTTGCAGATTACATTGAATTGATTCGTTTCCTTTTTACTCCAGAAATTGAACGTCAGTGACAGTTCTAGTACAACTGTGCGTGACATTCGATGTGCCACGAACGAATGCCGTAAAAACAGAATCGGGTCATGTCTACGTCTCGACTCGGAAAAAGGGGATGGTCACAGGTGGTAATTTGACGGACAAATAAATTGATTCCAATCTCTGGAATTGTGATGACTATATCTAGTTTTCTCCAAAGGTGGGGGGGAAACGCCATTATTCGTGCTAATCTATTCCCACGGTGGAGATGTTCTTCGAATATTGCGACATACCAATGGGGAATTTCAAGATTGGCTTTTATATGTACTCCTTTATAAATCGTCACAGAAGTAATGATTCACTGAGATCATACGCTATACTGATATCTCGCTGAATCCAATACCCTCCAACTTGCTCTCTATGATGATTATTGTTTACTTCAACGACCCCACCAACAGCTAGGTTATACGGGGTACGAATGCGCAGGTGATTATGGAACTATGAAGTGATGATAAGTGAAATAACGTTTACAAATTACAAATACCCATGCCTTCTGCGGGACTCGAACACACGCTCGACAGTAACTCTAGTTTCTGAAGCGGTGCCTCAGCTGACTGAACTACCGAGGGTGGCGACTTGCTCTCATTACCAGTATTGAAACAGAAATTATAGATACGCAAATTGGGATAAATCCCATTAGTAATATCATGGTAAAAAGTTTCGATCCGTCCGCGCATTAATTATTTGTTTGCAAGCCAAATGTCTGACAAACGTCCCAAAACAAGCTTGAGGTATCCTCATTATATCGACATATTCAAACACGCTCTAATCACTGCGTCTAGGGTTGCGTGCTCGAAGAAACGTGTTGAAACACTTTATCAAATCATACTTCATTAGTCAATTTTATTTCAATACCGTAATTAGTACAAATGCGTTATTAGTACTCGAAAAAGTTCTAACAGTTTTCATTCAATTGAAATTGTCAAGAGACATATTTATATTAATGAAAAAAATATTTATATGCAAAGCTGTTACTGCTGTAGCTTCATAGCCCAGAACAATTGTTCCATTATTATAACACGACCACATAATCTCGTATGGGTTTATATTTTTTATCCTATAAGCGTGTCCTACGGCTATTCATCTTGACAGTGGCGTTCAGTCACACTTTTAATTATTATATGATAACATACTATTGTTCTTTTATTATGTGACACGCCATTTTGATTGGATTTTACACCTTTCAAGTTGGCCAACAACTCGAGTTTTTCTGTATGTGTGTGTATATATATATATATATATATATATATATATATATATATGAAGAGAGAGAGAGAGAGAGAGAGAGAACAGATTTGACAGAAAGCCTAGAAATTTGAGATGAAAAGTTCTGTCAAAATCTCGAACACGATGATATAGACAATGGTTTCACTTCTACCACTGAGTAAATAGTAACTATATATACCCAGTGCTTCTACTCTCTACAACTACATTTAAACATTGCGACGACTCTATTTGCTTCGTCTCTCGGTAGGCTCCATCATCTTGACTTATCAAATCATTAATTATTCAATATCATCCTAATACTTTCTCTTAATTTTTAACATTCACACAGAATAAGTTGTATCTCAGCCGAAACTTTGGATGAGAATTATGGTGCAAAGGTATCCATAAACTCTCCATTAGAAGACATCATAACCCTGGAACAGATTTTGAGGTAAAGTGACGATATTCAATTCCCCAATTTCGAATAGAACTAGAAATCATCATCTCAATTTCGGAAATTATGATTGATTTTTTGACCTCCAGAAACCATGAGTATGACGTTTCTGAAATCTGTTCAGAAACATATACGCAGAATCGAGTGATGTCTACGTCACGTCTCGGAAAAAGGACCAAATCCTGGAGGTCAGATGAAGAAGATTCTGTCTTAAGCTGGGCTTCCATACTAAACGGTATGCGATTCGGACACCGGAATCCGATTTCGTGATGCAATTTTCAGACTGCCATCTTAAGAGTAGATATAGAACCTCATGTGTTTAGAAATATAAATAGTTTTAAAGCTGGGATAAAGAGACTGTACAATATGAATTAAGAAGAAACACACACAACTTCCGGTAATATCGCAATCCGAAATCGCAAAAAGTAGAGCCGAGATCAATAATCGAGAATCGCATCGGACTCGTACCTGATTGGTCCGATTCGCAACATCCGATATCGCAATCAGAATAACGCAGGTATGGAAGGCCAGCCTTATCCACATTAGATAGCTGAGAAAAAATCAATCAATCAATCAATTGAAATATAAAAATTAACAATCTCAACATATTTGGAAGAGTGATGGAATAACAATGAAATGATAAACAAAATATAAGTTGATTAAATCTTGGATTAGTTATAATAATAATGGTAAAATAATAATGATAACTTTGAAAAATAAAATAAATACAGCTAACAATATTTGAATAGGCCTACTTCCGATATTGAGATAATGATTCATAGTTTCCTCTGAAATTGGTGAAATAAATTTCGTAAATTACTCGTTAAAATCTAGTTTCAGGGTTGTGAGGTCGTTAAGTGATCATAATGTCACATGCTGTACAATCCGGTTGCATCCTACAGCAACCACGCATGACTTTTCACGACTTTTGCGCAAGAACCAGACACGATATCGTGACAATTTCGTCGCTCCCTCCATTCCGAATCGGCGACTTCTTAGATCTGACGACATAATTATAGCTTCTTTGAAAATCATACATTTAAAAAAGATATTTACTCTTTTATGTGAAGTTTTGAATCCTGAATATGGGACGAGACTATATTGCTAGTTCAATGGCTGGCCAATTCAATGTAATATAACGATTTATACCATGTATTATTCAATATGTAGAACGCTTATGTATAGACAGGGACAGTATATGTAATATGTAGAGCATTCTACATATTAGAGAGTACTTACTTACTGTGTGTAAAATGTAATGAATGTTTCATTCAACTCGTCAAAATGAGTCGTTTATTGAGTCATATATATATATTATATATATATATATATATATATTTACATATGACATTTTGTGTAACGGTTTGTATCGGATTTAGTATTATATACACTCTTCGATAGAAACTCGCACTGCAGTCAACGCTAATTACCCTAGACTATACCTTGCTCTATGCTACACCCTCGTCGTCACTCGAAACCACCGATCGATCCACAGCGTTTTCCATCGTCCAAGAGTGCCGCGTTGCATTCAAATAGTGATGAGAGTTATGTAGTATACACGGGCTCCGTGACATTTTCACCCCGACGCAAAACCATTTTTACTCTAATTAACGTTTCTTGTGATTATGTGAAAACTGGGTCAATGGAGTACACCATAATTAATTACCGTCATACGTATACCTTTTGAGGAGAGGTTCCCTAATCACTAGTGTGGCTTATAGCGGACGGGCGGTCACTAGGTTTCTTCGCCAGCACATAGGGTGGAAGTGGAGAACCGATGCGTAAGAACTCATGTATCGTTATAATCTATATCTATCTATCCAGTTACATGTGTATATATATATATATATATATATATATATATATATATATATATATATATATATATATATATATATATATATATATATATATATATATATATATATGATCATTGAACGTTTGTATACGATCCAATATCGAGATACTCGAATCCGACCCCGGGTTCGAGCCCGGTATCTTCTGATTCCCGGTCAGCTACTCTCCCACTGAGCTACGGAGGTACTCGAGTCCCGGTCGAGGTGTGTCTTTTATGACATGGCTATAACATCCCATATATATATATATATATATGTAACTAATTCATTCAACTCTTTCCATTGAATCAAACACCCACTCATTCATACCCCAGTACCTAGCTATCGGTGGGGTCGGTAACCAGAATTTAAGAAAAAACGTCAATACATTTGGTTAGTGTTGAGGCTATATATATATATATATATATATATATATATATATATATATATATATATATATATATATATATATATATATATATATATATATATATATATATATATATATATATATATATATATATATATATATATATATATATATACGTATGGTGCAACAGTTCGGATTTCAACCAATGTTTTGATTTCTCTTTCTTATACTCAACTTCTCAGTACGTGTGTCTCCCCGCACGTAAACAAGCCGCAACCACGACAAATGCATGGACAGATTCCCGACGGGTCCTAATTGCATACATCCGAATGCACTAGACACAAGCCACACCATTCGTGACGCGGTACCGCACAAGTGCGCTGTAATAATAGATCAGCTAGACTTGAAATCATGTGTAAACTGCTGATAGCGCTGTTAAATGGCATTTATCATTGGAAGTGTTGTGCAGCCCAATCGGGTGGCAATAAGTTGATCGGGACAACCATGGAGAGGAAAAAAGGGGAAACAGATACGGTGTGGAATAACATTATACATATAAACATTATATATGTATATGTATATATATATATATATATATATATATATATATATATATATATATATATATATATATATATATATATATTTATATATATATTTAAGATGGAAGATTTTTAATTTCATAACAATCAATTGATTCACCGTAACATTTTATTGTAACGTTCCATTATTGGTAACATTTCAGTGACTTTTTACTCATTGTAAAATTTCTCTTTCAGGGGTATTTTGACAAATCCAAAATCCCGGTATAAATTAATACTTTCATGTATTGTGATCGATGTAACGGACAAATGAATGAATGAGTGAATTAATATGAGTATAGCTTCATGTTGAAACGAACAGCACATGATGTTGATAGAATTAGTAGTAATACCACAGGAAAAAACTGCCTCGCAGCTCGACGTTTGCTCCCCCTCCCTCGAGATAAAAACATTGAGCAAAAAACTTATAGTGTATTTTTTGAGATCCTTTTTTTTAATATTCGTAAAAACTAGGAAGTATTAGGAATTTACTATTTATTACTGAGGAAAAAGACAATTTAGATGTTATTTATTCGTATTGTTTTTTGCCATTCTGCCAGTGAATCCTGGTAAGTGACAGGAGTGACTGGAGTGGAGTCAATCTCATATGGATCAGTCGAGTGTACACTACCGGTACCTGTCATATTGTAAATACCTCTTATCATATTATTAAGAAATAGTGGCATAATCGTTTCATAAATAATGAACTGATTTCTAAATGAAAAAAGGGCGTATTTTTTATATATGTAGGCCTAAAATAGGTACTCTCGCCTAATTTTTTGTACGTATCTCTTTCCCTTGTCCCCCCCCCCCCCTCTTCCCGGGAACACAAAAGCTCCCCCATAACAAAATCTCTGAATTCAACACGGATTCGTACTCCCGTGTAACCTAGCTGTTGTTGGGGTCGTCAAGCAAACGATAATCAAATAATCTGTATATATATATATATATATATATATATATATATATATATCATGCCCGCGTACGTTTTCAATTCATAGAATTGGTTTTTACATTTTGAAAATAATTTTATTCCGGAATGTTTGATTAATTTCACTTCCTACAAATATAAATTGAAAATAAACGTAAAAAGCTTCACACAAAAGCAATACAGTAGCTGACTACGATATTTTCTTACTTATTTGAATTGTTTTCATTACCCGCCGGCGTTGCTCGGAAACTGCTCGTTCTTCTCCTGAATGCTTTCCAACTAATTATTTTCGAAATTATTCTATTGAAAATGTCATTCCGTCTTTCAATACTTCGAGATATTCTTTCAGAAGAACAAAAATCATACGCTCAATAACACATATTAGAAAGTATTATCTACTACAGAAGTTGTTTGCTTAATATTCAGGTATGTTTGTACAACTGTTAAACCAGTCAATTGTGTGCGTGTATACTGTTGTCTTTGAATTAATTGAGATTTGAGAGTATGATTTTTTTTTATGCTTCTTAAAAGTTTTTTTCGAGTGAACGAATTCTTCAAACCAAGAATGTCCTCTTGATTATCCTCATGATTATCTATGCAAAAAAGCATAAAAATTCTGATCATATTACCCATAAAGATGGGATTCATGGGTTTCGATGTAATGATCTATACGCACCAAGAAGACTCACATTAATCCGTGCTCACAGCTTTATTCAGATGTGTATATAATGTATTTGATGAGACTGTCCATGTTAAAACAGATTAAATAAATCTAGATAATAATACGCTTATCTTTCTCATCCATCAACGCCGTAAATAATAGTGTTTTCCTGGTAATATATATGAATAATTCGAAATTCCTGAACTACCAGTTGTGTTGGTTTTGTTGTTGCCTTGGCTTCACCCTCACAATAGATTTGCGATTTTATTGGTTTTAATCGAAATGGGATATAAATTGAAGCTAGTTTATGTTATTTCGTGTGTACATTATTTGATTACCTCGACTAACCAATAAACGGGTTCGAAGTGATGAAGCTGATAATAAATGTTGGCTGATTTAGGGTGACAAGTAAATTACCATTGCTTTCAGTCGGTATTGAAACGTAAACTACACCATTCGTCCTTCATTAAACATATATAGTAGGTAGCCCATGGTCAAGTAGCGAATGGCTTGGCTATCTTCAACTTATCAACGAACCAAATCAGGGTGGTGAGCCAGCATTGAAGCTTAATCTTGAAACTAAGTCGAATTTCGATTTGAGACTGCATTTTCGAAGCTGTTCTTTATGAGTAAATGTGAGTTCGTAACTTTGAAACTTCAACATCATTTATTACTAGGTCAATAGAATTTTCTCATAATGTATGCTATGCAAAAATAATAAGTTAAACCAAATATATATGTAAATATGCTAAATTGAATGTAAAGTTTCATAAGAATCTTTATACTGTGTATATAACATATAAGAATAACCTCACTGTCAGACTTTGTTTTCTGTATCGATTATTTAGTTGAGTAATCTTAGGGGTTGGACTCCGTTAATGGGATTGTTGGCTGGAAATGAATCCACTAGGTGTTGAACGGTGAAATCCCGTTGGGGTGATCGTTGTCCCCTTGCCTCGTCAACCAATTAGTGAGCGCATTTCTAGACTACAAATCCGTTCGCTGTTCAGTTGGCCACAGATCGGTGGTAGACGTACACCACAGCTAACAATACAGTACTTTATATTGGGTTTATGCTGTACGTTCAGTGATGATTTCAGACATGTTCCGGAGGGCGCAGCCTCCTTCCCACACCTTGACCCCTCCAGGGTATTCAATGGTCCATACCAAAATTTGAATCAAAATACTCTTCACTCAAATTCAAGTTGAATATGTAAATAAAATGTGTCTTATAATTGTGTATATGTTTGAAAACAAATGAGAAAATCTTTGTTTTATTTGGATGAGCGATAGCGAAAACTCCCATTCGACTCTTACATAGTTTTATCCCTGTGTTTTTTGTATGTTTGCTTGTTTGTAAGCACGCACAAGTCGCACGGTTTGACTGATCGATATTAAACTTTTTCTGGACACACGGACTTATGCAAGCCAGTACTGTGTAGTTTTTGGGTTGAATCGGTTTGGACCATTTTTGAGAAATCATGAAGTTTCTGAAAAACCCATGAGATTAGGCTGAGCTGGAAGATAGGAAAATAAAATCTCTCCAGTACAATTCAAATATTCACTGAATGTAAACACACATGGAAGATACACATTACGACAGATTTGTATTCAAATCGGACAAGTCGTTTTGAGGAAAACAGTCTAATAAATGCTTTTTATTCATCAAATAGATGGCAATCTTGAAGAACCATGTTTCCGAGATTCGCGGTTTTCTAGACTTTCAATTTACCGAATGAAATGAATCTCATATGAGTCGAGGTGTGTAGAGTTTTCGCTTATACTTTAATAAATATCTTGCTTATTTTACTACGCATTTGATTGTGTGCCTATTCATTAATCAATTTGTTGCTCCAGTGACTTCAAATATCAATTTCAACATATTTATCTGAGAAAAAAAGCATTCAGTGGGATGCCTTCATTTCTCAATATATGTGCCGTCATATTTCTCAAGACACCCGCATTTTCCAGGCCTTTTGCCAACGGAAAAGCCTGAAATCATCACTGTTTAAGGTTTAAAAAATTAACTACACTTGAGACAACCTTGCACAATTCAATGCATTCGGGTGAGGTGCAGATCAACATTGTACTCATAAGGGTTTGGTAATATATTCACCAAATATATTTATAGCACATGTCCCATGAATTAAACCTCTTGTATTCTGCACATTATTCAACCGTTGAGGCGTTGACATGGAGATTTCACAGCTATCGCAGCTATAGCGGTCAACGTAAGCAGGAGGTGAATTTCATAGCCAATGCATTGACTGGCAGTTGCTAGCTCTTTTCATCTAGGATTACATTTTATATATTTTTTGAGTGCGTGAACATTTTGAAATAATTGATCAGAATTTTTTTGCGATCCGAAATTTCACGTTATATCTGTTTTAGCCCGATGCAACGTGATGTGGAGGCTGTATCATGAGTATAGAGATGATAAGGATAACTCGTCCCTCAACTGTACTCAAATTCAACCGTAGCCCCTACTAATAATTACTTGTTTTAGAAATCTATTATATTATAACTTATAAACCTAACAGACCATAGTAATATGTTACTAATGTATTTTTCATGATGGGAGTTGTCGAACTGATATGGGAGAGATATTCTAACAATAGGAGTGACCAAAAAACCTCGCCTCAATCATCTTCTGTGGGTTTGTGAGTAAAATGAATTGATCAAAGTTGACTTTCAGTATACAGCTGTGGTTTGGAATAGTTGGTTTACAGCTTAACACAACTTTTTTGGCCTTTTTCTACCTTTGGAAATGAGGTGGTCTTTTAATATTGCGAAGTATTTGACAGTAACGTGCAGATAAAGAAAACATTGATTTGGATTCAAGCTGTAGGCCTACATTATTTGATGAGCATACAGTAATTGGTATTTAGAACAGTTTTTTTAGTACTCTTGATTTTTAGTACATTCACAGCCATCATTGATGAGCAATTGATAGGTCTTATTGTTATCCTACTCGACCTCCACAGTGACTGTAATCGCGGATGTTGTTGGCAAACCGCTCGGGAGCCAGTATCTTACACATCCCGGACACTGAGTACAATAGTTGTGGAGCCAATCTAGTTGGTCGTTATAGCGAGTCATTAAACAGTGATAACTGAAGATAAAGGAAGGATGTGTTTTAATGTGAGTACCTATTCAAATTAGTCATAATAACATTATATTAGTTCAGCTAAAACTAGCCTGATGCATCCTAAAACATCATTATGACTAGAACATATCGCTTCATCATTTAATGAAAGGACTAGGCATATATATATATATATATACATCCGAGACAAGTGGTCGAGTAGCTAGCACACTGAACCATCATTCAGGAGACCGGGGTTCGATTCCCGCCTTGGTCTACCATCTTGACATGGGTTTTATTAGGGAAGGAACGTGGGTCAGGGAACCATCCCAGTATTAACCTGTACGGCAGAGGGAAACCACGAAAAACCCATGTCAGGATGGTGGACCAAGGCGGGAATCGACTCTGGTCTCCTGAATGATGGTTCAGTGTACTAACCACTAGACCACTCGTCCCAGTATATGTATATATATATATATATATATATATATATATATATATATATATATATATATATATATATATATATATATATATATATATATATATATATATATATATATAGGCTTGATATGATATGAATGCACCACTCACTGCCCTGAATCCCCAACGAAGCCACAACACACATTCATTTCCCAATAAGGCTAACAATATTATAACATGAAATAAAACAGCGACGTCGTGGAATACATAACTTTATGAGTTATGAATCTCGAATGAAATTTGTACCCGAATATTGACAAGCTACGGTAGATCATATTTTGCTATCGGGATGAGGAAAGATCATGACTACATGAATCTTTTATGAAGTTTATAGACTACTATTTTCTGTACATGAGAGGGGTGGGGAGGGGATGGGTAGAAGGTGGGAGTAAGAAGGTGGTGGTAGTGGGGGCAATTCTCCAAGGGGTTGCTATTTACAGCCCCCGTCCCTTCATATCATATTATATATACCCTGGCTCTAGTTGCCTTGCCCCAACGTTGTCGTGTATTGGATTACCTTATTGATCTAGACTCTCCATGGATTCTCCTATATACCAAAAGATGAGCTAATGTCATGTGCAATGCATTTTTATTGCTTAACACAAACAAGATATTGCTCGGAACACGTTTCATAACCGCTGCATTGCCGTAGAGAGTTAGTTTTCAGTTGAGTATTTGAAGAGTGACATCTCGCGCGACGTTTCTTGTCACTTTGAGAGAACTTATCCGGGGTTAATTGAGACACAACAGTACATGAAAGTGTAAAATGCAAACTTGATGATGAGTTGTTCGACCCCACCAATAGCTAGGTTATACGAGATACGAATGAGCAGGTGATTATGAAACTATGAAGTGATGATAAGTGAAATACACTCACAAAAACCCATGCCTTGAGCGGGAATCAAACCCACGCCTAATGGTGACTTCAGCTTCTGAAGCGGTGAATCAGCTAACTGAGCTACCGGGGGTGACACAAACTTCTCTATCAGTGACAATTGGTGTTCTAAATATTGTTTTAGAGCTGGAAAATATAATCGCGGATGTCAGTATATACGCGAGGACGTATATATATTATGAGCATTTGATGAATATGTGCTAATAAGATACTATAAAGAGTAGGAATTTCTATATTTTCTGATTCGTTATATGCGGGGTTGTTTTCTACAAATAAGTATGAATTATATTAATGCAATTTTGTAAACTTCGATGTACTGCACTTCTCTGGTGTCAGTCCTGAAATATTATTCATATATCATTGGTCTTGAATAAAATCAAGGGATACTCTATACCTCTTTTTTGAATTTATAGAATGAAATACACATCACGGAAGCCAATTTATTTTATCGTTACGATTCAACTGATTTTATTATAACTTGGTTTTAGAGAATCGATCTCAGTTTTCATTACCGGGATGTTGTTGCGCTTAGAGGGTCAATCGGTTTAACCGAACTATCAAAGTTTCTTCTGAGTAAAATAAATACCTATGTCCTATTCCAAATACCTATTTCCAAATACCTATAAATCCTCCAAAATTGTATGAATGCAAACCGAATAACCCACTACCGAGAGTATATTATTTAATTGTATACTGAATTATTTATATACTATAATTTATATATTATATACTGGCACATCTTATCGCCAGAAGCATCTGTAATGTTTTCAATGAACCAACATTATGCATTGGATGAAATGAAAACTCAAATGGAACATGAACTTTTTTATAGCGACAGTCAATATATATATATATATATATATATATATATATATATATATATATATATATATATATATATATATATATATATATATATTGCACTCATTGTGGCTTTTGTTGAGTTTTCTTCAATATATCTTCAAATCTAATCGGCACCACAAACGTTCCAGGGATTTAACTTATAGTCGTTAAATAGACACCTACACACCAAACATTTTCAAAGTGTCCATACCTTTCTAAATGCTTTATAGATCTTTGGTTCGTGGCAAGTCGTGTAGGTGGATGGTGGGTGGAGGGGGGAGGAAGGGGGATGTTGTAATTCGGAATTTGAAGCACAAGCTGTAATTACGGTGGTTTTGATGTGAGTTTATTTACTCATTTCCTGCGCTGAAGATATTAAAACATTAGTGACATTAGTAAATCTAATATGTGTGCTTTGCCGATGTAGGTCCAGTGGTACATGTTGAAATAACAGCGTTCTAACTTGACGTGATCGAAAGGAAGTATGAACATATACCGGCACAAGTAGCTCAGTGCTATTGAGATGCTTCGTGTGACCAGGGAGATGAGGGTAAATTGGACCTTGGTTTGATCTTCGTCTCCGTCTATGTTTACAAAGGTGTTTCGCGGTTTGCCTCTGTATCCTATATGCTGACGCTGGGATAGTTCCTACAATATAAGCTACGACGGTTTTTTCCCACTATTCTTCTATCTCAGAAACTTTTATCTCATCATCCCATCATATCATTATAATGCATCCAACCGACGCAAATAGATTGTAGAAACAGTGCTTCAAAATGAACCTAATAAAAATAGTATAAACATAGGTTATGTCGCTCTCCGCTTATAGCTATCAGTTAACTAAGGCACCGCTTTAGAAAGTGAAGTCACATTGGGCGCTGGTACGAATACCGCATAAGGCATAGGTTTTTATCCATTATGTTTTTCATGTATACCACCATTCACACTTTCATTATTCGTATCCCCATATAATGTATTGGCAGAGTCGTTGAGCACTAATACAAAAATGATAATACGTGAGATTGTAAATACTCGAAGGAAAGTGATGAAATATCTATCGCTGAAAACTTATATAATTTCTCTACGTAAATAAACAAATGGATACATTTTCTTTGAAAAGAATACATAAATAGTATAAAACAGCAGATAGTTCATTCAGTCCTTCTATCAATTGATGATATTAATTAAAACCTATACTTCATTCTTCTTGCACATTCACTGGTGCGACTAGATTTTTTTATTTTCATCTATAGATAAAGATAATTGACTTCATCATCTGGATAAGATTGAAGACATATTTTTCAAATTATCTGAAAAAGAGATGAAGATAGATGATTTTTCATGTATGGAAGATAATTTTTGCAAATCTATCGCTATCCGAGCATCGCTAGCGCTGCAGTCAATGCACATACCATTTTGAGTGCAAATAGATCCTTCTTAAATCTTGACTCAATTTTAATTTCACCAATTTTTTTGTTGTTCTTGCACACCGAGCATTGTGGTGGTTAGTTCAACCGTCCGATTTTCATGCTAAAGTTATAGCTAATTCATCTCAGTTTTATGAAATGTTTCACAAAAAATGTACCTCTTTTCGAATCTATCCTGCTTTGAATCGCGGTTTTTCATGGTTATGTGTCAGATATATCTACAATGAACAAACCAATTTTGTGTGGATATCTTTAAGAATGAAAAAATCTAAAGAATGTAGAAACATAAAATTTTTAGTATTTTTACGTGCCAAAAATATGTAAATTCTAAATTCTATAGAAATAATGAGGCGGTCAAATGGAACAAACTTGGTTTTTAAAATGTGTGTCAAGACTTCCATAATGATTGAAAATCACAATAATCGACATCAGTCTCACTCATATACTGGAAGAGGAGCATTAACGAGAGAAAATTTAACATTGTACATATAGACCTTACTTGTATGACTATACCTCCACCTTTCATTTGACAGACTATGGCGGACGAGCAATGAAAATTTCACTTTTCCTCATTCCACTATTCCAATCCTCAAATTTGTTCGGAATAACGGCCTTCCATCGTGACACCAACCACCGCCGGATCTTAGGAATCCTCGACTACTGATAATTTCTCAGATAAATTCATGATTATATACAATTAAAAAATAATCTCAAACCTATTATACAATTCACTTCATTTATGTACATTTATGCTACATTACCTTTCTACATTGTCCCTTAGTAGGACGGAATAATTATTCCCGACGGTCATTTCCCTGTGTTGACTCGGGGTCTCAACCGACCAGAGACAAATTGACGCATCACTCCGTTGGACTGTAATAATTTCAAACTCACAACGATAATTATAAGTCCGTGGTGTAAACACCACATCAACTCGATTCATTATTCAACACTATTGACCTGTCAAACGACGACGCAGCAGCTATAGGTGAAGCTAAACGGGGTGATATTTACTCAGCTGCTGTAACTACTTTTCTTCAATATTTCATGTGGAGAAGTATTTTCTTGTGTACTAGATTATCGCAGCACTTGGGTAGTAGCTCATATATATATATATATATATATATATATATATATATATATATATATATATATATACAGCCGCTCTCGATAGCTCAGTCAGCTAAGGCACTGCTTCAAAAACTGAAGTCAGCGTTGGGCGTGGGCTCGAGTCCCGCATGTAAATGTCCTTTCACTCAACATCGCTCCATAGTGCCTTATATTATATATATATATATATATATATATATATATATATATATATATACATATATAATATCGTCTAGATATCACGTTACACCTACTATCTTGACGATAATTCGGATTGGCATTCAATCCTTGCACCGTACTCTCGCTTAGCTACCAATTAAATGCAACAATTAAATAGTTGCAATGGGGTTATAATTTCGAACGTATATATATATATATATGTGTATACATACATTACATACACACATATATATTGTCGAAACTTCGATAACTGGTAGTATACTTATATACAGTAGTACATCCAATATATTATTACTACCCCCGAGCTTTATTCGTGTGTTAAGGCAACCAGTTACGATAATGGTAATGCTTAATACACGTACAGATGGGGGATCGTGCCGATATATAACCGCCATATACCACCATACCAGTACACCACCCATACAGTCACTAGGGAAAGCAACTATATTTGATAAAAACCTTCAGTATGTCCATATGTCTAATATAAATTTAGTTACCCTAAGGGGTAGAGTGGGCTGAAGGTTTATTGTCTACGTATACTGGACTATTACCATGTAGTATAGTTACTTTAACTTCACCACAATAATAGTGAACAGTGGTCAATATAACATCTCGAGGTGAATGTGTGTAAATAAGCACCTAATGGTGTGTGGCTATTGTGGCCTGTATTTAGTGGTCAGTTCAGTTGTCGGATAAGTATATATTTACAAAATGGCGTGAACTTAAATGCCACGAGTGAAGAGGTCGATTGTTTTTGCAACGACTGCCATTAAATATGAATACGCTCAATTTGAATAATTCGACTGTATGGTCGGGGAACTTTTTTTTATTAGATAACTTCAGATAAATCGTACGTAAGAGCTCCTATGAAGTTGTTCAATGTGTTCGTGGCCCTTCCACCAAAATATTTTCAGATTCGAAATCTTTTATTTTGTCATATGATTTTATGGTAGAAATATTCACTTTCTTCTACATGTCGAGTTTTTTCACATTGTTCAGATGAGCGTAGCGATAACTCGACTTACATTTTATGTTGAGGAAATTGCTCTTGTGTGTGATCTATTTTGTGAGCTCGCTTCACTGATACACGAAGGAACCGAGCGACTTTAAAATCTTACTCGACATAAGTCACAGAACAGAATAGAACGATATAGTAATGGGACAAATCGGTTAAACAAATTTCGATGAAATGATATTGATATTTCAAAAACTCCAATATTTGATAATGGACTTCATGCTAAAATATAATAAAAGAATACTACAGCTAAGATAATGTAAGTTCATAATTTTATAAGGCTTCACTGTATTCAGTCCTTCTGTTTTTTGCGAGAAGGAGGGTTTTTCAATTTCATCGATTCAGAAACATATTTTTATCGATATCCACCTCAGTTACGCCACATATTGTGTAACCTCTGATCATGAATTATAAAATTATTTGTATAATTATTCGCTAATTATTTGTCCGGAAAACACTTATGTGAAATTATGTCTTACTCGACTTTTTTCAAATGAGATCCGTAAACGAGGTTTACTCAACCGATATACCCTACAAATCCATCACTATTTCTCGAGATAATACAATGTTTATTCCAAATCTGAAAAAAAAAACATTGTTTACTTTTCACTGTTATATCAATAAATCTCATTGAACCATTCCTAACATTTCATAGTGGAGGTATTTCACAATTGAAATGATTAACACACTAGTTGAACCAACAAATTGTGAGCTTTTTTGTTACAATTGGTGTTGGTCTTCCATTTCGGGCTGGACTGTAATCGACCTCATAGCTTCTAATGTTTGCTCACGGGTCACAATAATAATATAATATTGTTCGACCAATATGCGAGTGATGAATGATTGAATAGCATGCGTAGCGCTATGCCAAACGTACGAGATTGATATGACCTCGTTCATTACACGAAACACTGAAAAAACAAGTAGCCTGCCTGCCTTTCATTTCCTTCATTTATAAAACAACCATCGAAACCTGCAATATAATAGAAATATTATCGCCATGTGTTTGCTGCCAGTCGACCGACATATCGGTGTAGACATGTCGAAAATAGAAACACTTTTCGAATGCTGATAAAAATGGCTGTTATTAATGTCAGGTTAAGTTTTATAAAAGGAGATTGAAGATAATGGATTATTATTATTTCTCAGTACATATTTCACAAGTATTATTAAACATTGTTCGACTGGATAATTTCATTGTAGGCTACATGGAAATTGTTCACGGACCCCATGCCTCGTCGAGAAAAAGAAAATTGATATTTTATAGCATGTACGCGTAGTAGGCCAAGATTTAATTAAATTTTGTTAAAGGTGTATTGACCATCGCACGGAAACCGCTAAATGGTTGCACGAACGCTATCATGAACAATGATTACATTAAATATTTCAGCTCTGTGATTTTGAATTTAATTGCAGCAGCTAACCAATTACTGAGTTTGTATTATCATTTGATGTATTTTCATTTTCGGACACGGGTTTAGGTCAGTCTCGAGTACGCTGAACTGGCGTTCAGGAGACCGTGGGGCTCGATTACCGCCGGTTGCCGGTTTCCCTCAGTCATTGAAGTGAATACTCGAATGGTTCCCCATATTTTCAGGCCGCAGCCAGATTCTTACCACACCTATACGACAAGATCGTATGAACTTGTGCATTACTACTCAGAAGACTAAAAGAAAAATCAGTACTTGCTTATGAATTTTGAAGAATCAATATTAATAAACATCAAGGTAATATTAAGTTATCGTAGAATTCGGTATTTTCATAATATGTGATATACACACGTATATAAGCCTATATATATATTTATATATATATATATATATATATATATATATATATATATATATATATATATATATATATATATATATATATGTATATAATGTTCTCGTGGATTGAGTGAAATGCTATGTCGATTTCTCGCGTTCACCGCGTTTGCTCTTTTGGGAGGAAATTGCGTACCCGTTTGGGACTATCCCTCCTTTACCAACGTTTCGGAAGGATGTGACCTGTCATCTCCAGGGATTCTTCTTCACAGCTCGGTGGACGTAAATCGAATGTAGATCTACGTTCGCCGAGTTGTAAAGAAGAATCCCTCAAGATTGCAGGTTACATCCTGCCGAAACGTTGGCAAAGATCACAAATTTCTTTACATTCCGCAATTTTCTCCCAAAAGAGCAAAAGCATATGTGTATATATATATATATATATATATATATATATATATATATATATATATATATATATAAAGTTATCTGAAATGATGTTCGGTTTGAAACGACTGCATCGCGTTGTTGAAATCACAACATAGCTTTCCCATCGTCGCTGTGAATCGGGCATAACAATGTCTACATGGGTTTGTATAAAGATCAGTGTCTTAAACGGCAGCCTAGGGAGTACCTTCAATTTGCCTCTCTTGAAAGATGGTCGTTCTAGAAAATCATCCAACGGTTTCATTTTATTTAGTTGATGGTATATAGAAGTATATAGCTAGTTTAGGACGAGAAAGAGAGAGAGAGAGAGAGAGAGAGAAAGCGAAAGAGATAGAGCTAGTGAGTGAGTGGAGACGGTTGGGGAGATTATAATGGTTGAGTAATGGCATAATATTATGATGGTAAGAGATGGAGAGTAGGAACGGATAGAAGAGTGAGAGAGAGAGAGAGAGAGAGAGAGAGAGAGAGAGAGAGAGAGAGAGAGAGAGAGAGAGAGAGAGAGGACCCGGTCAATAAAGTAGACATTAAAGACTGTGGGATGACAACATCATGTACATCACACAACTCTATATAGTGAGTGGTACGCAGGTAAAAGACGACAACGCCCGGGAAATTGAAAAATGACACCTCTAATCCGGGGATGTGATTCCCGTCGCTATTGTTTGTTTTCCTTTCGTATCAAAAGGTGGAGACTGGAATAGTTGATATTTTGAAATGTCGATTGAGCCTTATCATCTCACAATGCGAAAAACGTAAAGCCAACAAAAAAACTGAACGTACCGTTTTTTTTGTCAAGTTGGCAACGTATTTTCCATTATTTGAACTGTGGGTTGCATCTCCGGCAACAACAAATATAAACAACTATCAAACCAGTATTATTTTTTGCCGCCCTCGGTACTTCAGTCAGCTGAGGCACCGCTTCACAAACTGAAGTCACCGTTGGGCGTGGGTTCTAGTCCCGTTTAAGGCATGGGTTTTTGTGAACGTCCTACACTTATCATCACATCAAAAATTCATAATCACCTCCTCATTTCTACCCCTGTATATCCTGGCTGTTGGTGGGATCGTTAAGCAAACAATAATCAATCGGTAATTTCTTTAAAAGTTTGACACTTGAATTTTCCCAGCAGTTTTGTCTCTTGATTTCTCCATTGTGTTTCATAATATAATGCTAATTAATCATCACTATTAGAGTTAATGTCTACGTCATTTTGCCCCTACGAAATGACGTCATTATTGTACCGCAAAGATGTTCGTACCTTTACACCACAGCCCTCTAAATCTCTGAGTGCACAGCCGTCAACCCTCGTTAGAGTGCCATGCGCACCCTCTTCTAATCGCACACAGAATATATATCCACTCACTAGAGAGTCGCGTACACAAAATAAGAATCTATATGCATAACATATCAGACACAGTACATCCGATCAGTGTTTTTGGTACCAAGTTACTTTGTAATAACATTTCTTAATTATTATTCTGCTCAATTGACGCAGGTAAATTTTTTCTCATTTTTATAAATACATTTATTTTTTAGAATCTCATTTGTGTTGAGTATTTTTCCTGTACGGACATTGTTGGTTGGAACATACCATAGTTTTATTCTGAGCCATAACCAGGTTGATTCAGAAATTGAATATAATTTTTATTTGAATATTAGAATATATTATTTGAGGTTTTTAAACTGTGATTTTGTATACTTCTTTCAACTAAACAAATTGAAGCGCGATAGATCGAACGCTCGTGGTACTCCCATGTCGAAAACTAGTACCTTACAGGACTCGTTGTGTACTATAATAGCACACATTCCGCAATACATCATGATAATGAAGCACCCTTTTAAACACGTCGTTTCGATGTTGGTACACACACTTTTCGGTGATACGCGAAATTAATGTTTTTAATCACTTCTAAACCATCTCATTGTCAGTTCTTGCAACAGCGGCAAAACGAACAAGTCGTCTCTTCACAAATGAACTTTCTTTCGTGTAAAACGAATCGACTATGGTTATCCAGAGCTATAAAATTAATGTCAGTTAAATTATATGTATTATAAATATATATATATATATATATATATTTACAAAATACATGTAAATATATTTCAAGACATCCATAGTTTCGGATTATTCTTGTGTAATAATAGATGTATATGGGCCTATTATTGACAACTTAACGACAGTTCGATACCAGTTTGATTCATACGTGACTATCGGTCATCTGGACACTTCTTCAAATCATTTTTCCAGGTCGGGAATGAACGAAGTAATTTGTATTCAAACGTCGTTAGGTTTTCAATAAAATATGCAATAGTCAAATGATCACGGATGAATACTCAAGTATGATCCGAAACTATGAATTTCTTGAAACAGAATATTTGTGAAAGCGTATATCAATCAATCGATCAATCAATATATATATATATATATATATATATATATATATATATATATATATATATATATATATATATCAGGTTCTTATAGCTTATATATAGCTGATGTCAACCATCGCGGTACCCCTGAACGCAGCCCGCAGAACAGCGGTCGCGCCAGCAACAGCCGTAGTCGCGCCAGCACTGCCAGACTATATAGAATATATAGAATATATATAGATAATATAGAAATATATATATAGATAATATATAAATATATATATATATATATATATAAATATATATATATTTATATATATATATATATATATATATATATATATATATATATATATATATATATATATATATATATATATATATATATATATATATATATATATATATATATATATATATATATATATATATATATATATATGTGAGTGTTGGTGTGTGTGTGTGTGTATACTTACTATTATTGTCATCTAGCTGAATACTGTGAAGGGTGTATTTGAACTGTATTCGCTAGAAACTAGATTATATATAGAAACATGTCACTCATCCACATTCGTTCAACATTCGAACCATTTATGTCATTATCATCCATTTCCCTCTATCTCATTATAATCATTAATTCTCATATCATTCGCATCATTGTTCTACGCATTCTACATTCATCGTCACGAGATTCAAACACATGTATTTGCCGCACATTGAAATATTGGTATAATTTGAATGTACGTTGATAAGAGTGATATAAAATAATCCTAGTTATACAATCCCACGTAGCACCTCATTTATTGCAATATTCCAGAAGGTAGATGTGTGTGCACTCTCATATAATACATACGTTTTAACTGACTTTATTGCAAATTTCTTCGCGTATCACTGAAGTTGTAGTTATTTATCATAAATGAAATGGACTATCAAATCCAAATATTTCACAGGGATATATACTTTTGGTATTCTCTATGTCTCATGGTATTTCGATTTATTTAACATTATATTCTATCACACCATTCTTCGCTATGAATATATTTTTCGAAATATGTAGCTACATCATGCTATTTAGTGAAAATTTGCACGATTTTGAAAGCATTTATTATTAAAGTTATCAAGTTTAGAATTTATTGTTTTAAGTTTGTTTTTAATTTCATGGATCGTATAAAATAATAACTTCGTAAAGTGTGGTCAAATAGGCAATTATCTGGAGAAACCCAATGTCAGGTTGGAAATAATTGTCATCTATTTTCTTTGAATACTTATCAAAAGTAAGTGGTATTCGGACAACTTCTTGCCTCAGACTGAGTATTCCGAAAAATGCATGTGTAATTTTCGTTCATAATCCTGTAGTTGTTGATCTAGAGTTTGCAGCTTCTGTTTTTAGTTGTCAAAATGATATATTTCACATAAATGGCACATGCAGTGTAGTGGTTAACGCGCTCGCTTCATGTGATCTGGGAGGCGAGAGGAATTTCGAACGCAGTTCGATCCCCATCGCCGACCATCTTTACATGGGTTTTTCATGGTTTCCCTCTGTAATCTAGGCTCATGCCGGGATGGTACCCACAATAAGTCGGCCATGACCGCTTCCCTCCCACTATCCTTCCCATCATCCAAGAACATTCATCCCATCATCTCATTAATCATCCATCCGACGCCATTAGATTTGCGCTATCATAACAGTGCGTCGTTAAACCCAATATAAAAAAGGCTACCGAAACTAAGAACGAATGCTATATTTCCACAACTTATTTTTCACATAACTGTTCGTATGAAACCCTCTAGTGTGCGTGAATGGGAGTCAACCCAACGGAATATAATCTTATAACTTTTGAACAGTATGAGATATCACAATTATGATACAGAGGAAACCCAGATATCTCCAATATCTTCAAGATGGTGTAAATTATAACTAAAACTCATATTGCGTAATTGTGAAGCGTGTATAGGCCTACAGCGAAAAAATAATATTTTTACTTTATACGCTTGACAATTATACGATATTAGTCTAAAAATTTGTAATCATACCGTCCTGCAGGTATTTAACATGTGTTTCCTCTGTATTCTAATTTTGATATCTCGTACCGTTCAAAAGTTATCACGAAAAAAAAATGATTTCTCTCCAAATTGACTCCCATGCACTCAATTGAGTCTTCAGGACAAAATGCTTTCGATGGTGCATGTTGGTATGAGTTCAACAGTTGAAATTTCGATTGTTATATTTATAAACAGTCAGTATTTCCTGAGCACACATCATGCAGACATACGTTATTCTCAATCATCTATAATTGCTATTCATCATCATGCTATTATTCCATTCTTGGAGATCATCATTATATTCGTTATATTCTGTATCGATAAGTGAGCAGAGATTCTAAATAAAGAATTAAATACTCGATCAAAATAGCAAAAAGTGTATTGCTTTGCATAATTTATTGTAAGTGTATAGTAGACAATCAATTTATTATAAGTAGGCTATCCTTTAAACTCGAGTTTAACCCGAGATCAAAAATGCTTTCATCTTCAAACCTAAATGAAAACAACTACGTCAACATGATGAAAAATGTGTACATAAAGGAATTATTAATACAGTGTTTAACAATCTAGGCTTTGCGTAGACAGCGGCAGCACTATAGTATTCACAAATATTTACCCTCACTTCCGTGAAGAATGATGTTATCCCTTTTATACTCTGCACAATGCTTTGATTTCCTACATTTTTAACTCCTGATTCCTAATAATGACATTTATTTCTGGATGTCATCGCAAATCATGAATCATTCAAGCAATTATGAATTCGTCTAAGGACTACCACGATCCATACAAGCGTTGCATACGTACCACTGTGCCTTATACTTGTAGATCGGTATTTATTCATTAGAGCATGTATAATTCCATAAGTCCCTTGTGACTCAACCAAATGTATGTATACATATCTATCTAGAACATGTATACATTATGTAGATAAATATAGTATATAAACGCGATATTATTAATAAGCTTCCAAGATCCGATATCGACGTATGTTTTTTTAAGTCTTACATGTTTGCATATTTGAAACGTATATATGTGTTTTATATATAAGTCGCACATGTTATATTGCTCATTAAAAGCTTAAACATGCGACACAAACACAAACACACACACACACAAATGTTCACATCTCGTCACTCTAAACACATTCCCAACACTAATCAAATATGCATTACCTCTTCACTTGAATCTACATTGCATTATTATTCATTATTAAAATAAACGTGTATAATTTATAACATTTTTAGATTACACACTTGGGAACTTGGTAACAATTTAATTGGCATTTTCATAGTTTTTATACTTTTTTACCGAGTTTTTACTGTTGAAGTAAGTTATATAAAACTGTGGTGGGTCATTTTAAATTTAGTAGACCACCACCCCTACTCTTTTTTTCTATAGCCATGATTTATACTGGCGAGTTCGCGTTGGTTTTAGGCTTAATGCGCGACGATGCATATGGCCGAAATACCGACCACTTATTTTCCCAAATGTATGGGTCAGAATGTCCAAAAAATTTCATAATAACTTCATTTGCTGCGAACATTTTCGAATTTCTGGTCGATTGCATATAACGAAAACTGGAATATGTGAATACATTATCTAAATATGTTAATTTTTATATTAGCATGGCCCCAACAGAATTGTAATTTGAAACATCCTTTACAGCCATGTTATATAGTAGAGAATTTGCCAAGGTATTTAGCTCAAGATCTACTTTCAAGCGTGTGTTTCAGTGTACGTATATTATGACGACAGTCGGTTCTTGGTTTCTATTTTGTTGGGTTGAGATATGTGTGCTTTCTCATAACATTTTTGTGTACGAAATTCACTGTGGGTTAGGGATGCTGACGTGGTGAGGAATAAACATTTCGTCAAGAGTGATTTGCTTGTAGTGCTCAACATTCAGAGTCAATGTGAACTAAGGGTGGCTTTTCCACTAGATCTTTACATTCTCATTGTTTACAGGTATACCGGTGAAAGCTTTTTGTAACTGACACGTATTGCTTGCAACAGTAGCGAAGCCCTGTGGCCAAGCTCTCCTTATGAATTGATAAGGAGTATTTTTAGATGTATACTTTCATTGTTTTGTTTTCTTTTATGATGTAATATTAGGATAAAAGATGTGCTCTAGGAGACTGAACACAGGTAATTGTCAAATTTGAAAATCACACAACAATATGTCGATCAAGTTTCTATTGCTTTCTTCAGGTGACATTTGTGTATAATATGTGTCACATGATATGGAAATAGAAACATTGTCGAAATATTGTTCCATGATTTTTTATTTTGACTTTGGTAGGCCCTACCAGTATAAAGTCTGATAGTACTTTCATAGTAATCCGTGTACATTATTATCTTTTTTTTGATCAATTAGAATTCTACAAAGAAACACAGTTGGTGCTTCTTCTGAGCTTAAATCCTACTAAATTATCCTAAAGTTGTCCTAGAAAGTCGTATAAATGACACTGTGAGGTATATAATACCAAAAATTTATCTCAAAATATCATTAGGATTTGGCACAATATGTTCCGAAACTTGATCAAATTTACATTTTAAATTTTAATGCTCTGGTCCCATTAAATCAGGTTATTTTGGAATATGCTCGTGGATGAAGACTACATAATTGGATTCATGCCAGATTACCTATATGTAGTAGAAAATTCTGTCAAATTTCAGGATGACTCGAACGGATTGATTCATTCTTCGACAAGAATAAGTTGGTGTACATTTTCAGAACATTTTGCATCCAACATCGAATTGTTACACATAATAATTGATATTTTCACGTCTCCAATTACTTTCATTCAGATTAATTCAACATACCACGAGTAAACTGAAACTACCGTGAAATGCTTGAGTTTCCTTCAGTCCATATAATGTTGTCTTGCGACTTGTTTTGCTTCATCGACATTGTTTCATTTTTCTAAATCCAATCATTTATTATAATTATATTTTACGTAACACGAATTGAGATATTAAATTACGTTATTTGTTTCAATGTTGTATCATAATAACATGATGATAGTAGAGAGATGCAGAATAGAACTTATCGTACAAGGTGATAAAGAGTGGGATCAAATAAAAACTTGACCGCAATTCTTGCTAACTCAGTTATATAACGTTCTGCGTTTGCAACTGAAGTCAAATTGCCGCATAATGCATGTTTTTTTCAAAATAGCAGTCATGCATCACCCGGTCATTTGTACTCCCATATGAACTGGCTGTTGATGGGGTCGTTAAGAAAACAGTAATCAATCATCAAATGACAACTTACTGAACACACCTTAATTACGTTAATTATATTTGAGAATTTTGACATGCCATACGTGGTTTAACATTCATGACTGCACAGTTGTTTATATGACATTTATCGATTACCCAGTTTCTATAGTTCATGTATTTAACTAATCCCTACCAATTAATATAAAACGTCCGATTCTGAACTCGGTCGTGTCTCAATTCGATCAATGCGATCGATTCTTTTTTTTCGATTCGATTTTTTGCCGCCCCGGTGGCTAAGTCAATTATCGCTAGCGGTAGTAACTGAAGTCACCGTTGGGCGTGGGTTCGAGTCCCGCATAAGGCATGGGTTTTTGTAAACGTCCTTTCATCTATCATCACTTCATCGTTTCATTATCATACGCTCATTCGTACCCCCGTATAACCTAGCTGTTGGTGGGGTCGTTAAGCAACATTAGAAAACATTAGAACATTAGCGATCGATTCGACCGATTCTCAACTATACCGATTCTCAACGCGACCGAATCTCAACTCGGCCGATTCTCAACTTGACCTATTTCAAACGAAGCCCTTATTGTAACAGTCTCAACTCGTCCGAATATGTATATATATTTCCAGTACAGTTTCACGAGTATACGTTTTCATTCATACATATTAGTGAAATCGGCATTATCATTATAGTACTACAGAATGTGAAATATGCATCAAGACAGGAGTTACATGAAGTGTTCACGTATCGGTATTTTTAAATATCAGATAAAAAGCAGCTTATATCTCTGCGATTATTTCAGATAAATTATCGTTAATTTATTTCCCATCGATGAATATTATTATGAATATCATTCCGTCTCATCACGAAAGATCATGAAACCCTAAAGTTGCTCAATGGGACTATGCGAGGTTGATGTCGTCGTCGTGGTATTCCAACAAGATCACACATTCATTCTAAAGCATTAACAAAAACAAACATATTTCATGAAATCAATGAACCATAATTGATTTGTAAACTTAACCTTTGAATGTGTTTGTGAATATCTATAGGGTCATTGGTATTAAAAGTCAATTACATCCACTGATAAAACATTCCCTTTTCCCACCCACTACGTTCTCAATTGGCTAATCACCTACCAAAGGTGATATATCGATAGCCGGATAATAACCCTCAATTAATTAGAACAGAAAAAAGTTTCATTAATAAGGTTTGTTTGTCAATTAAATCGAGCGACTAAGTACAACCTTACAGGCTCGTCTATCACCTTGTCTACAGTTTGTTATTGCGGTGAAAACCATACAACAAACACGTAATAGTCGCGTTAACCTGAAGAACGAGAGAGAGAGTTGGGAAGGGGAGGGATGGGGGGGGGGAGGGAGAAATAACTGGACGGCAGTATTGGGGCTGGTTATCGCTTATATCCGTACATATGTTTAGCGTGTGCTTTTAATGCGTTAGTATGAGGTGGTGTTCGCACGCGTGAGTGCGTGCATGCATGGCAACTCGAAAGTGGCGCGTCATCCACACCCTCACGCGTTTAAACCACCACATTCGGATTCCACACGGGAAAAGCTCACTTCATGTTCATCATCAGGAACGTACTTGATGTACTTAGCCGAGTATACACCAGTACCATTGACTTGCGCGCGCGAACATGGAAAGAGACAGTCGGCATACGATTGGTTGATGTCTACATGTTTGGATCGAGAGATGACGATGAGTCGAAAGGTGACAAGATGTAGTAATAGTAGGCCTGTTTGTTTGTTCTACACTATCTGAACTAGTTCTTCAGTTCTTGCACTTTCGTGTTTGTTTTTAACCGTGGTGCTGCACCAAAGCCACACTTTCTTGTTTGTTTGTCTGGGTTCACTTGCACTAGTTCAGGTAGTTCTACGGAGCTGGTGTGCTTAGTTCAGTGCAAGATGGCATGCGCTAAAATCAGATTGTGGGCGGACTCTATATAGGGCCTATGTAAGTTTACAAGTTGTTGACGCTTAAATTCGTGTCGATGAGAATGAAAAAATATATAATTGAATGAGGGTTGTCCACATTTTGTTGTATCCAATATCTCTTTCTCCATCAACGGGTCTGGGCTCATTCGTACCCCCGTATAACCTAGCCGATGGTGGGGTCGATAAGCAGCATTAATATATATATACATATATATATATATATATATATATATATATATAAATGCAATATCAACACGTCTTGTATGTATGATATTTGAATATCCCAATTAGGCCTATTCACCAGAATGAAGTAGGCTACTAGGGAAAAACTGTGTTCATCTTACACGTCTATACTCTGGATTGTATGAGAGGCATTTTCTTTGATACATCCCGGTATAATTTGAACAATTTGATACCATGATACAAACGTTTCTCATAAACTATTTTGTTGTGGTTATCGAATATTATGAAGGTATTATATCGAATACTACGACTATCCTGAGAGAATACATAACATTTGTTTCAACTTTTAACAAATATTACCAACTTGAATAAATATATATATATATATATATATATATATATATATATATATATATATATATATATATATATATATATATATATGTGTGTGTGTATGTGTGTGTATGTATAGGCCTACGTGGCTTTGAGAATGGATGTAATTCCTGAAGCATTGGATTCAACTTGGAATTAGTCTAGGCCTATGTTTTCTTTCTTTCAGTGTTTGGAATTGAGGTTTAGTTAGCTAGAGCTTGAACTATCGACTCGCTATTTCAGTTTGTGATAATACGAATTCTGGTAATTGTGGGAATGTTAGCTTGACTGGAGCAAGTATAGTCGTAGATAAACTGTAATTGGTTACCAATATTTATAACAAGACAAATAATAGTATTAGATTAATGTATGCGCATTCTGATATATTCAAGCAGTACATAATTGAACAATACATAATGGTACATATTATATAAACTAATACACAATAGTGCACGTGATAAAATGTTATATTCATTCACATTTATAAACATATATGACATATATTATATATATATATATATATATATATATATATATATATATGTATTTATATATCTATATCTATATCTATATCTATATATATATCTATATATATATCTATATGTATATATATATATATATATATATATATATATATATATATATATATATATATATATATATATATATAGAGAGAGAGAGAGAGAGAGAGAGAGAGAGAGAGAGTTGTAGGCCTATATATATATCGGTACCGATGCTAGTTAACATTGAACTGAACCACATCGAGTTTTCATTTTACACTTGAAGCCACAATTGTATGTATCCAACATTTCAGGCATACGAGAGATTTCCGATAACGATAACGCATTAAAATGTGATCATAAGTAAATTTCGAACTCTCCTTCCAAGATTTTCAATTACAGTCTCGAAGATATCCAATGTAACGTTATCGATATTTCGTAGAATTATTCACAACCAGAATTGAACATTTTATGTGGCGGGTAAATTGAAAAAGATTGCGTGCTTCTGAAAGGTGTTAACTTTTTTCGGGCTGAATGAGCAGAGATAATACATTATATTTTTATGTGACAAATTATACACTGAACTGTCATTCAGGAGACCGGTGTTCGATTCCCGCCATGGTCGACCATCCTGACAGGGGTATTTTGTGGTTCACCTCTGTCGTTCAGGTCAATACTGAGATGGTTTCTTAACAATAGACCACGACCGACTTCTACCCATTATCCAGAGACACCTAATAAAATAACCTTTCATCTCATCATCGCATCATCTCACACATCATTCACCGACGACAATAGAACGTATAGTCATCAGTACAGTACGTCGTTAACCCAATATAAGTAAATGAATGTAACAAATTGGACAGAACTCCATTGTCACAGTTGAGCCGTAGTTGAGTGCATTCAAATGACCTGTTGTAGAATCATGAGGTAGGCTACAGTACAGTCTACGTAGATTTTTGTTCATTCGAAATTATCTTATAATGAGGGTCAATTTGATTCACGGAACAGATTCAATTTTGTGTCAATACACCTATATATATTCTGAACGTTTCAATCAAAATAATTACTCTATCAGAATGGAACCAAAGCCAGTCTGGGCTAGCCTAGATACAAATTCTTGCTTTGAAAGATATGAATCGTATATGTAACAAATTAAACATCGAGTAGAGAATCAAGTGAAATATTATAGAATTGTGCTAAAATTCGATCTTGGATGGGAATCAAAACACATCATTCTAGACATGGACGTTTCAGTAGTCAAAATATGTTGGACAACAGAATTAACTCTTGAAAAACACGGCACTTCCACTGATACTGAAGAAGATGTTGAAATTAATAAGATTCACTTACACTCAACTGAAATAAACTATCAAATTAACACATCGTCTTTTTTTCAGTGCGATCGAAAATGACGTTCAATAAAATATTTAGATATAGTGAATAAAACAATATTGAGAATCATTGATCTTGCAAAGCGTTGCATGGATAACTGTACGAATGCAATATGGTTCCAATAAAGGGAATTATCAACTACTCTCATTGCATTGCGAATATATAATTTGCGTTGGGAATAACCATTTCGTCATTAAGAACATACTTCCATTGTTGTCTAATATAAAACCGGAAATAGTATGCGCTATTGCCTAATTGCGAGAGCAGTGCTACAGCATGCGCTCCCACATAATACTGCACATTGTCCTCGTACAATATTATATTCCACATAACAATCATGAGCCATTTTACGATCTCTCTGAATTGCATTCTTTGTCGTCTGAAAATAATTTTGTTTTCTCCGATTTTCAATCTATTGGTAAGACGTACCATCGCACGATATCGAAGATTTTTTTATCCATTATTTGCACCACTCATCTAGCGATTTGGACAGTGCTTATTCTGCTATTCTCTTCTAAGTTCACAATCTTGTCTGCTATTAAATGATACTCGAACAATGGTTTTCGTTTCTTTCGCGAAAGTATAACGAAAGCATCGGCATGAAAGGGAGTGAAATTGAGGAAGGGGGAGGGGGGTGGGGGTCAGGAGGGGAATGAGATTGACAAAGGGCGATAAATCCCCGAAGAAAGGATTAGAAAGAAGGATATTCGAACCCGGAGCAAATTACGCTTTTTTCTCTCTCTCTCTAGCTCTCTCACTCACTCTCTCTTTCTCTTTTTTTTCAACGAGAAACAAATGAAAACTGTGATTTGAACAATGAACTCGCGTCACCGATCAACCGAATGGTTTACCATAAAAGGTTGTGTCGGCAGAACAAAACAGAACAGATGCGGCGTATTTTGGCTAGACCACCATCAGGTTATTGCTATCGTTCTCCACGGTCTCCGTCGTTCCCCGTCCTCTCTCGTCTCGAGCCAATCATCCAAAGCCAAACAAGTGGAATGAGGCACAGATGTAATTAGGAGACTTGGGTGTAGAGAGAAAGGTGACATCTGACGCCCTTATTCTGCAGATGAGCAAGACATTGCATGCGAATCTAGACTTGGGATCACAGTTCAATCGTAATCGTCTCATTGCGCATAACGAATAACATAATTTTGGCATTTTTCATCTCGAAGAAATAAGAATGTTATTGCTGGCGTTGAATTTCGAACATTTCAGAAAACGACTTGATATAATGAATTAAAGACAAACATTTACTGCTGCATTCGATAGATTACATTTATCAAACCATTCACACTAAGCAAATGTTTGATATTACACAGCTTTTGTAGATAGCATAATACACCGTATATCGTTGATGAAAGCCGTGAAATGTTTGAGTTAATGTTCAAACGTTTTTCTAGAAATGTAATTATAATGATCCATTCCATCCCACTACACAGAAAAGGTGACTTGCCAACGTCATCCGTCGCTATTAAATTCCTGTCCAGTATAAAAGCACTATGTAATAGGTCTATATATACATCTATCACCTTATCATTTATGTACTAGGTCTACGTGTATATCACTTTTACTCATCCACAGTCATTTACAATAGTAATTGAAACTATCACATTTTCCCATACGTAAACCATCAATCTTTCGTACTAATTCTAAATCCCTCCTCAATATGCTCGTTTACTGCTCTAACACATGCAGTAACGGAGGTTATGGTTATGTATATATGCCATGGGTACCAGGCTTGTTATAGACGCGTAAACGTATGCCCTAGCTTTCGTAGACGTATCAAACCCAAGCTCTACTTTGCGGCAAATGTCGCTAAATGCCTTAAGCTACTTATGGCCCTACCGAATGATTAATTACCAGCACGTAGGAAGCGCAGGGACGATGCTCCACTAGCTAAATGGTATAGCTGGCCATATTATTTCCCCAGTCTACCCACACAGATACATAGTCTTGGTCATGCACAAAACGTATCACTCGGAGGATCCAATCCTGGATGTATTTGATAAAAACAGTTCCCCACGAGATATAGAAAAAAATGTTCATGTTTTAGTAACGCAGTTATACAGAAAAGTTAAGCTCTCTGATATGAATTATTTGTTCGGATATTGGAGCAAATATGTTGTACGATGTTATAGCTGCCTATGACTGTACACCTACCCACGGCTATCTCTACCCGGAGTAAGCAGAAAAACCAAGATTTATTAGAGCGTAGAAACTAAGCTTAACCATTCCTGTAAATCACCACACTACCAATAAGATTTAATCCTATTATAGATATTTAAATAATTTTACTTTATGAACATCTAGATTTTAACTCGGATGCCAAATTAAAGCATCATGTAAAGAGGATTAGGAACAGGTTATACTATATACAAGTGTATACAACATAGACAAGTTGGCACATATTGCTGATGAGGTGTGGAAACATATATACTACTCCAAGTTAGTACTAGAAGCAGAGAAATATGAGTAAAACTGATTGAATTATAATATGTCACATGATGGCAGTGACAAGGCTGAAAGTTTGAAAGTGATGCCAGGTAGCGACACGGAGTGGCAGCAACTAGGATTTATCTATATACCCTTTAAAAGTCCTGATAAATACATCTCGAGGTGAATTACCTTTTGTTTCGTGTAATGTTCCCAGCCACTTCTCATTTCGTAATAGCAATTACCATTTGTCTTTATTCAACACTCAATTACTCACATCATGATTCACTGATCGTTTCATATTTTGTATTATTCACAGTTGGAAATATAGGATAATGATCTATAAGCATGCATTTATATACACCTGAAATGATATTTGTTTGTTGTATGTATATATTTGTGGTATATCATATATTAAATATTGTATATCATGTATATATTTGTATACCGGTATATATATATTCGTTTTATGTATATATTCAGCCAGTTGCAAACTGGAAAACTGAATTGGTCATTGACACACTGCCAACCCATCCAACAATCTAAACACTCACCAATTTAATCTTGAATTATACCTTGCCCTGCAGAATACTGTAATCTAAGTTTACGTGTCAAGATATAAACTTCCGTGCTCGTTTACATTTCTATATGTTGATAACTAGATGTTCACCTTATGTATTAATATTTTCATGGAAGTGTAAGCCTATTTACTTACAGTATATCCCCATTCTATTGAATTAATTATTCTTGTGAATACGTAGCACACCTATATTTAATTCGGCATCAATTTGTATAGTATTACGAAATAACCTAAAGGGGTAAAAAAAACACTGGCATAAAATCACCCGCAATACGCATTAGCAGTATTTCATATCGTCATATCTTCTATTTAATCCTATCGAATTAAATATGAAATATACTTCCTTCTGATGCTTTGAAAATACTCGCACTCGAGCTTTTTTAAGACTTCTTTTCGAATCATCAGGCTTTATTAGGTTCTAAGGAGCTTTAAAGACGCGTCCTGCTAGCCATCTGAAACTCCTTCTCTCTAATTAGCTGACCTCTCCGAGTCTGTTCTCCTTCATTCAATTGTTCACTTGCATCTGGTGATTTTACCGACGGAAACGTTAATTCCGTGATCAGTTTTGAAATTCTGTCTACGCTATCAAGGCCGTGAACAAACTCTTCAAATGCTTCATGCAACAAAACAGTTTATAGAATTTGTCCACGTGTCAACACTAAATCTATAATCTCGTCGACACATTAAACACGGCACCACCACCAATATTGATTGAATGTGATATTTTCTCAAATTTGTCTTCATTGCAGATCGTCTTTAGATAGATAAACTAAGCTAACACGTAGGTAATAAATACCACGATGATAATATAACATAACCTCGACTTGATATCAAACCCGGCACATCCACCAATAACTATTGAACATGATATTTTATTGAAATTTTCTATACGATCGTCATTTGATGGATAAAGTAAGCACACACGTAATTGAGATGAAGCGTAATGGGAATATATATTGTCCAGACTTGGATATTAAACAGGGCACCTCCACCAATATACTTTGATCAGAGACTCGCATGTTCTTCAAACATACAGAAAGAGCGTATTGATAATCAAGGAATACATGTAGGGTGATGTACGGTCTGCCGTCAATATGATGTGCATCTGGCCTATGATTCACCTGATTCAATGTGACAATTTACTTGTTCTTATTTGACAATTTTTATGTACATGTATAGGCTCATATATATTTTTTGGTGATTTAATTTGATGATATTGAGAAATTGCTTCACACACTTCTCGCCATGTACGATTTATTTAAATGCCAGAACAATATGTTTTCAAGGAGTTTTTTTTTAAGAATGTACTACATTGAATTTGTGATATTGAATTTGTTTCATATCATTATTTATTTGTACCATTGCCTCACGGTATGTTTTCACTCTAATGATCGAGAATGTTAGAAAATTCCTTATTCGACTACTCTAGTGATTATTTATACAAATCAGCTGAATCAAAATTGCACTTAAAATTGCCCTGTTACAACAAATCAAGTGTTGGTCGTTATTCTAATTTAATTCATCATGTATTGAAGTCCGGGCGTTTAACATGGGCAGTCTGGACATGAAATGAATAGAAACTATCACTTTTTTCGGAACATTTTCCAGAATGAAATTATTTATTGCGCTTATTTTTCAAGTTACCGGAGATCCACTTTCGACTGTAAAGGACTAGGCGCATACAAGGGAATGCCACAGATGCGCAAACGTAAGTCGAATCATTCTCTCCCTTGTTTTGACATCGATTGTATTCTCAGTGTGGCTTTTTATCTTGCACACAAAAAACTTTTAAAATGAATCGGAAGGAGGGTGAGGGTGGGGCAGGGGGGTTGATTCACTGGTTTTATGGTGTGCGTGTTCGAACTTTCATACACAGAAACCCATCTGCGCTCGAAACGTACGACGCATTTCTTCGATAAACATATATATGTGTATCGCAATCAGCTACTCAATGCAAACAATCTAGTGATTCTGTACAGTGGAGCGATAATACAAGTTGAAAGTGTTTATAAAGAACGAACATGATGAAGATAACATCCTATTACTTCATGATTACCTTTTCTCTGCTTCAACTTAGTTTCGTTTTTGAGAACAACTGTTCTTCTTAGTTGACGTCTATATCTCTCGTCGCTCAGTGCTTGCTGGCGATCGCTTGCTCCTTCCAATTTATCTGTCGTTAGACTGTATAGTATCCAAGCTACTACAGTTACCAGACACTAATCTCGTTGATCTTTTGTACATATGTGTCTTCCCCTTTTCTTCTCTCCTCTTCGCTTATAGAGCTATAGGTAAGCGAGCTAGCTCGTCGCTGATCTCTGGGGACAGAAGGAAGCTAGTTTCCGTTGTGTCATGGGCAACTCGCAACGAAGTCAACTTTGTTGCGAGACATTCATTTGTTCTATTGCCATGAAAAATACGTTTTCAAAGAGAGTATCTATGAACAATCACAATACATTCAATCAAGTTTTAACATGTCGCCCGAAGCACAGCGACGTTTTTCGAAACAGGTGTTTTTCTCGTCTTGTTTTGCATTCTCCTCGTTCAACCGTACATGTATCGAGTAGTGGATTTCTAAATAATATACAGCTTTTAAAGTAGCGCCAGAGTAGGAATAACATGGATACGATTCAATGTTCTGGAAATTCTGGATTTTCAATTTTCAGTTTTTGTTTCCAAGTATTTCTTTTGTCTTCTACATATACTTTATCAACAGCAAGCTAGCATATATAGTAAGCAATAACTCAATATTTATGATGGTTCTGAAGCTTGTCTACAAAAAAAAATATCAGAAGCCTTCACATGCTATCAGCTGGGGCTTATTAAGAAAAACAGTGTGTTTCCATTTTTCGTGAACCTGTGTCTAAAACTGTCAAGTTGTGTATCTTTTTTCATTGTTTTTCGGGTATAAATATGAGAAATTAGAGAGACAAGTTAGATTTGTGGAATGACCTTTATTGTCATCAAAATATCAGCAATCCTCACTGGTAATAACTAATAGATCTTGGTATTTCCTCCATCCTCAAGAGACGTATCAATCCATACAAATCAAATGATATCATTCGCATCATTCGCATCATCATGTATGCCTTTATGAGGTTTTTTAAAGTATATTTCTTGCATCTTTACCAGTTTCATGAACGTTTGTGTTTTTAATGTGATCTGCAGGCTGCGTAAATTGATATCTTGATACTAATTAGTATTTGTATATCAATTAACATGTTCACGTAATATCGTAAGCGTTATCAATGCGGAAGAAGAATCGTATTTTTTTCTATTCCACTAAATTGTGAATTGAGACTACCCTATGGTTTACAAAACATAACCCCCGATGTATAAAAATATATATTATATTATAGTAAAGCACTTATCAATCAAATATTGAATTGCACCCTCATACCCCCCCAAACACTCCGAATGAATTTCAGCTGTACATTATTCTATAGTGTATGTATATAAAAACGATAGATGAGAAGCGTAGAAAAAACTGAACAAGGTCATATCCAAATAAGCGTGTGCGATTTACACCTCCACTGCACAGCTAGGTGATGGCGCTTTAGTCTTTCGGAGTTTATTCCTCCGTTTCTGTTTCATGACATTTTGACGCACGGAAAGTGGCCCCTGGCTTTCAGCTTGATGAAACTTCAGCTCGCATGAATAACGACTTTTGACGAAATGCACCCGTTTTTTTGTTCTTTCTCTTCCTTGAGCTGTAAAATAAACGGCTCTCATAGTTAATTAGCTGCGAAAGTATAATACTATACTACCATTGTTTGTGTGTGTGTGTGTGTTGGTGTTTTATACAGTAATGTAATTCTTAATTTGGTAATGGATGCCTTGACTTTTAATGTCAGTTTTCATGGACGATGTTTTACAGTTGAGCTTAATAAAACGAACAAAGAAGAGTTGACAATTCTCTATCAGGATTTTCGTATCGACATAAAATGATATAAACTGAGTTGTTATTGAATAACTTTTTCTATATTATATCCGCCGCGATAAAAGATATGCGTTTCCCCTGCGGCAAAGAAAAAATATTCAGATTTTAAGAAAAACAATTCGATGAGAGGCCTACTATAAGAATCAGTTTTCTTTATCATGCTTCACCTTGTTTAGGCCTAGCTCTGCTTGAATTAATATGTCGAAGCCGTTTTATCTATGCATGCATAAAATATGAATCAGTTGAATCATTCATTCCTGAATTCGCCGAGTTACCGTAGCGTTTTCCTATGCTAATACATAATGGAAAGTCATATTTCTCCTTCAACAAGATACGCCTTAATAAATAGAATGTACGTTCGGTGAATACAAGAATACATTATCAAACCAATTCAGAATAATTTATCTAAGACTGGATCTTGTAAATAATACCATTTGTATCTTTTTAAACGGTGTGCAGACTCGTGTTGGGGTGAAAACATAGGTGATACGTATGGGGAAATAATCGGACATCCGTTCGTTGCATACTCTAGAAATAGTCGATTGGTAGTTTTCAAGCCTCATCTTCTGTGCCAGTGGGTATAAGTGCGTGCTGGTAGATGGATTGGCCCAGTTCAATGTACAAATGTTACCAATACGCGAGCAGTAGCCGCGATTGTGAGCCATCACCCTACGTGCACCGTATATGAAGCAATAGATATAGCCCCCCCCCCCCCCCTCTCTTCCCGCTCCGCTACCGTTCGCCGGGCAAGAAGGGAGGAAAATGCGGATCATCCATTTTCAACGCGGGGTTAGTTAGGAGGAGATTTCTTGTCTTGCCTGCTTCGTTTGAATCCTTCTGGTCTTTGTACAACACAAAACATAACATTATAACGTTTAAGAACACAATACACATGAAATAAGTAAGACAAGTATGAAATCTCAACTACCAAAGTATTAGCTTTAGAAAGTATGAAAATAGAGTATAAGTATAAAAATAAGTTTTCATCTTCTCGAACACACTCTCTCTTCCCATCAAGTATCAAGTTTCTTTTCACCCTAGAAAGTATCGAACACTTTTAATCACTATACTGTCCAACCGGCAAGATCTATAGATATCTCTTCTGTAACGACGGCACCGAGTGTGAATAAGTAACGCTATCCATGTGCGCATGCGCTCTTCAAACTTGCGTCAACTTTGGCCACGCTACATTAAACTGTCCTAATTACTGGTCATTACAGTGATCTCTCCGATGCGTAAGTCTCTCTCTCTCTCTCTCTCTCTCTCTCTCTCTCTATCTCTCTCTCTCTCTCTCTCTCTCTCTCTCAATCTCTCTCTGATCGGATGGAGAGGCTTGGTTTAGAGGGTTCTTTAAGGGTGAACTAGCTGGCTGTCGCCCGCTATGCAATATCCTCCACTGATGACGTGAAGCAGGTCAATCGCTCGAGGCAACACGTGAATCGCGCGTAGATATTCGAGACAAGTTTAGATATTGAGTGAAAGATCGAAAATATTGATGAACGAATATAACAAAAGTCGGAATACATTTGAAATAATTTGTATTGAATATATTGTAATGATATTTTTTCTTGAAAATATACCAGCGTTTTCAACTGCACATTACAAAAGATCAGTTGTGTAATGATTCATTGTACTATATTCACAACCTGTTCATGAAGAATATTTAATCGAAAATCTATATTGAAAATTGTATTATGAATCAAAAGTTTACAATGAATGCAACACAATTAAAATCGTGACTATACTCTGATACATACAGATCCGACGTTGAATTGGAGTGCATTTTCTATTTTGAATGTAGTATTTGTACTTGAAATGATTGTCATTAAAATATTTGATCGGTACTTGGAATGATTTTGTATGCCCTGAATAATTAGTGGGATGCACCACGCACAATGTGTGTCATTGATCACGCTCTGTTCTGTGCCCTTCTGTCATTTGACTTTTTCCAATTTTAAGTCGTATATGATCACCATTTTGAAGAGGCCTATATATAAATTACTGGAAAACATTTGTAATATATTATATATTTTCATAACAAACGAACATCCAAAAATACTGCTATAGGATCTTCGGCCTATATATATTTACGTTTATCCATTAGTATAACAATTGCAGTTTGGCTAGCGCTAATCCTTTCGTATTATTTCAAAAATATTATGATCTTTGTTGCAAAATGTATTTTACCACCGATATTTGATGTATATACAGAACTATTACTGAGCATATGAATATGGACCTCTAGAACATGTACCACTATACATTTCTCTCTCTCTCTCTCTCTCTCTCTCTCTCTCTCTCTCTCTCTCTCTCTCTCTCTCTCTCTCTCTCTCTCTCTCTCCTTTTTTCTCATCTTTTTCCTCTCTGATTTCTCATCTGTGACCCTTCTTGTCATATATAGTGTTTCCCTCATATATATACAGAGGGATCAGAGCAAAGATCCCAACAGAAGTCACGCCGCGGCGCGTTCAACAAAAATATTAAGAGTTTCTTCTTTGGTTAAAATATTTATATTCGATATACTTGTTCCGAATACAGTTTGCTTTTTGCCGACGCTCTATGTGTTGCTATGTGGCGTCGGTGTGCACATGGACGCTCCTGTTTGCTAAGCAGTCCAACACATGCGACTAGAGCGTCGCGAGGCCTCCTCCACCACTGCCGCCGCCGCCGCCGCCACCGCCGCCGCTTCTGCTGCCGAGGCCAATATGGTTGAGTTAACGGGAAGGAAGTTGCACACTAGGGGGGAGGGAGGTGGTAGGGTGGCGAGGGAGGGGGCGGGAGAAAAGAAGCAAAAAGGGGATGTGGAAAATGTATTCTGTTTTGCTCCAACATAGTACATCATAAATTCTTCAATCAACTCGGATGAAATATACAGGCTAAGCAAGAGATAGGAAGATATCCATCTTCTATCTATCTGTATATGTCTATGTGAATATTATATATTTCATTAGGTAACACGCTATATGCACTTTAATAAGCTTCCGCCGACTACTAGAAACCAATATTTCAACATTATGACTAAATCTAAATGAGGACGCCATATTCCAGAGCTTGTGAAACCTATTGTACATTACAAGCGAAGTAGTTTCCTCGTTATCATTATGAATATACAATATAAACATAGAAATACATTGCTTTATACAAATACGTATGCACATATTCCGTGTTTATCCATCTCTTCGACGAGAATGTTGAACTATACTCGATAACATATCGCGTATAAATATAATCTGAGACACGAGAAAATCAATTCGATATTGAATTTGGTTTTGACATTATATCGAAGTCCACAAGAAGTTCTGAATATCAATCAGTTATTTTGAGAGACTGGTCTAGTCTTGTTATTTACAAAACATGCATATATTAGAGTTAAACGTGCGCATTGATCGGAAGCTAAGATTGGTTTTAGCCTCCAAACTTCGGAGGTGTTTGTAAAATGTCTCACCGGCTTCTCTATAAGGTTGTAAGGTAAATCCTTTCAGTGTCACTTGTGGGAAAACGGATCGAAACCTCCGAGCGCTTTGTATTTCACTTGTGAAGAGGGGGGTTCGGAAACATGATCCCATTTTCTTCTGTTGTATACTTGAAGAAGGGTTTCTGTGCGCATGACAATAATAAAAAGTTCGTTTCAAAAAAACTGTCAACTAAGTTGAAACTGTGCATCAAATATTCAAAATTTAATAATGCCTTGACAAACTCAAACAGTTCCTAGCATGAAATAATTTATTATTTTCATTTTATACTTTGATTAAAGCTCACTTTTCATTTTCCGTGCGCGACATAGTAATTTGCCTAAAAGGAGACATTTAGTTCCGTGCATGACAATTACCTCAATTACCCCAGGAAAGAGATGTAAAAAGTTGTACAATAGATGACAGTAGGACTATCTCCGATGACGGTGTTAGAAGCACTTTTAAGCGCAGTAGTGGAAACAAACAACACTGAAATACGGGGAAAAAAAGAATGGAATCGTGTGACCATTTTTAGCATAGGCTAACGTGTCAACCGATCCACAAGAGTTATGTAGGCCTACGCTTTCGCATAGTTTTTGTTCATTCTTTAAACCATTCTCAAATATTCTCGACCCTTTTCAAAGAATATATCTCAAGTATGCTAAGTCTTATAGTTCACCTACGTTATCCATTGAAATCATGAGCTACCCTCGGTAGCTCAGTCAGCTAAGGCACCGCTTCAAAACCTGAAGTCACCGCTGGGCGTTGGTTCAAATCCCGCATAAGTCATGACTTTTTATGGATTTCCTTCTATACTTATCATTACTTCATAGTTTTATAATCACCTGCTCTTTCTTTCTTAGTAACTAAACTCTGATACAATAAAAAGTAAATGAAATATTAGAAGATGAAGGTTGAGGTATAGTCAATGAAAATAAATGATAAATATGGCGTACACTTGTAATGGACAATTGAATTGAAAAAATTATTTTATGTGGAGAGTCGTATCAAAGGACGAAATCCATACAAATGCCATTGTTTTGAGTTATGTGTACCTCGGTGTAGATATCAAGTTGAGCGAACATTCACCATAGATATCTTTATAACTGATGTACCTCCGGCAGTGAGAGTAATAATTGCTGAAAAGATTCAATGTATCCACTTCGCGGAATCCTGTTTTTGAAATAGTAGTCTAGTCTAAGATATAGACATATATTATATTGCGCTGGAGTGATTTTTTTTGACAAATGATATTTCAATTTCAATGTATCGATGTACTGAAAGTCTGTTATATGTGGTATCAACAACAGCTTAATTACCCAAAAACTAGATTTTATTGCATAATGACAATATTTGTTTCCGTAATTTTAGAGAAAACTAGAAATCACCATCCTAATTTCAGAATTCATGCATTATTTTTTGTCCTGCAGAGACCATGGGTCGTGACGTAGGCATTACCTATTCTGTATAGAAACATAAACAGAATCTAGTAATGTCTACATCATGACACAGAAAAAGGGCCGAGTCCTGGAAGACAAATAAATTTATTTGAATTTCTAAATTGGGATGATGTCTTCTAGCTCTTTCCAAAATTGAGAAAGTAAATATCATCATTATTCGTTGAAATCCAGTTTCAGGACTGTGATGTCCTTTAAAGCATACTGTAGAAATGAAGTTTTTTCCGTTTTTTTGTGACCATCATACATGCGCTTTTCGGTTGCATGATGGGATTAGGCTATTGCATCCAGCAACGTGTGGCCGTATTGATGAATCTATACATTTAAAAACGTCAATAAAACGACATGACATATTAATTATTGAATATAGTCAAGAATGATTTACAATTCACAGTGACAGTCAATAATTCTCGCACATTTTTCGGCATAGTCATAAATTATCAGGTCTTCCGTATTTAAATATATAGGTTATTGCTTACTATAGTATAGACCCCCTATCACATTGATTATAATGATAATATAGTATGTGTCGGAACATTCTATAGAAATACAATAATGTTGTCTCACCATTATAAAACATAATTATTATCATTATATCCAATATAACTTAATTAATGCATATTAAATAAACTTGAACATATTCATGGAAGCATTTTGGTAGGATTTCTAACTGTAGCGTCGTTTATCCTATATTAATTAGACCTAATATATATTTTCATATACGTTAATCCGATTCACACAACGTTCATCTTATTACATGTTGATGTAACACGAAATGATTAAATTAATAAAAACATAAGATTTCAATAATTGCTTTCGGGAACAAGACCCAAGTAAAACTATTTCAGTAAAATAATGACCAAAATGTGAATTAATGAAACCTACATAAATTATATTGGCATATTATTCATACGTCCATCACGACTGCCTGAACAGGTCAATACAGCTGTAAAACTGTCCATATTCGGCGCCATATTCGTCGATGATATGGAAATTGTTCCTTTAATCAATACGAGCCCTGTATAATGGCGAATAACGCCGTATAACGGTGGCTCCCGTAATTATTTTACTATTGTTTATAAAGTTCTCGAAAATTAAAATTGAGTCTTTTACCAGCTAATATTAATATCTCAAGCTCGATGAGTAATTTTAATTTTTAATTTCAATATAAAGTTAGACAATAGTAAATTGGCACATTCAGAAAGATGTAATGACTTTCCAAAGTAATTAAATCATAAGTCCTCACAAAAGAAATGCATAACGTAACATTTCTTTTAATGTATGAAAATGATTATTTCCTTGTGAAACAAATGCTTAAATTATAATCTATCTTTATATCAGCATATTTAAACGCTAGCTCTGAGAATTATTATGTGTGACCCATTATGGCAGCGGACTTGGAAAATATATTTCAAAGAAAATGAACAGGCGAGGCTTCTTTTTATCTTGTTGCTTTGTTTTCTAAATTGCTTAAATTATTTCCTTATACTGAAGTAACTTTTTTTAATTCAACTTAGATGGCTCTGGAGGATGCCTTTTTAGACTTGTGGAGTCTGTGTGTTTGCACACGAAGCTGGAGTGATATTTATTAAAACTGGAAGTTTTCCACTCCAAAAAGACAAATTATGACGTCACTTTTACATATAGTAGGTGTAAAGTGTAAACACAGAGTGTAAACAGTCAAGTGCGCGATTTATGCCGTAAGATAGATGGTTTTGCCGTACTCGTGTATACATGGGGCGAAAGAAAGTCAAACCTGATCATACCGAGGATTAGAGAACGGTTTAGTTTAGCGACGTAGTTTATTTTGTGTACATTGGAATACAAATCACTGTAATTAATTATTATGAAATAATTTCCTTTGTGTTCCCTCGGCTATGCATGGTTTACTTTAGATGGCAGCTGGAAGGTTTGATAACACCTATGCTGTGTTGCTGTATGTTATTGATATAACATTGTGTAAATATTTCCATATAGTTTTCCACGTTATTAAACATTGATTGCGTGTTTTTACTTCTATACAATATACGTATCAACAATATTATTTATTAAAAGTACTTAGCTCTACCTAAATAGAATTATTAGGTTGGTTGATGAACAGAAATATTCTTGCAGTAAATGTGATGTAATAATATCCTATTATATCTGTCTAATAGCACTACTTTATATATATTAGACATATTTTACGATGTTAACCTTTTATAAAACTTTATCATTGCCAGGTCATTAAACCATAACTCTGTCGTAGTTTGTTTTTACTCTGTTAAACTTACGAATGCTGCAGTAAAATATTTAAATCACGTTTTTTATTTTCGTGCAAACATCTCACCATTCACCGGTGTCATTTATTTACAACCGAGAGCCGCCAAATATGCTCACCGTCACGCAGCAGCCAGAATATTTCTTACTAAACAACATTTTACGTTTCACTTGCTAAAATATTTGACTACCTTAGGAGAACTTCGTTGTTGTTATCGCGTATTCTTTCGTACGAAAAAAACGTGACCTGATATTGTATAAAAATGGTATAAGAGCAATTTTATTCATAGCCCCTTACAAAAGACCTTAGATTTCTACTTTGCGAAGGTATAAATGGACGTGAAATTTTCTGTTGTGTTATAAAAGAAAAGATGATAGGATTTTATGCGATGCCTGTTAGCGGAAGTAAAAACTATAAACCTCCATGTTTTTTTTCCTGGGAAATGTGAATAGACTGTGGGCAGAAGTGATAGAGTGGTCGAAACCATATCAGATCACTGACTGCATTTTAATTACGTGCGGCGATTTATTTTTTGAGAAAGTTTCCAAGACGCTCTGTTGGCCGGGCCGTATTTCACGGCCGCGTGCTCGAAGCAACTAAAAGTAATGTCGGTGATTGTTACTATCACAATATTGATCGAGAAGCTCTTCTAATTAACTCGTCTACTTCCCAACTTCTCATTACCAATTGTTTGATTTTGTTACCATTGTCTGTTACAAGATTTTAGTCAAAAGATTTTCCTTTATACAAGAATTAGTCACCATTTATCGATTGTTATATTCATAATGGCTATTGTAAAGAGCATTTACCTTTGTTAATTACCCACCGTGAGTATCATGTTCATAGTGAATGATAACAAGATGATAATTCTTACTGATCCAATTAATTTGTTGAAATATTATATCAGTAACTTATTGATTAGTTGATGTTTGCAACGACCCCACTAACAGCTAGGTTATGCAGGGGTACCAATGTGCATGTCATGATGAAACTATGAAGTGTGATAAGTGAAAGAAAGACCTTTACAAAAAAAACTTGACTTATGCGGGTCTCGAATCCACTCTAAACGGCAGTTTCTGAAGCGGTGCCCCAGCTGACTGAGCTACCGAGGGCGGCTAGTAAGTTATTAGTGGCGTTATGATTTTTCACCTTCTACCACTACTACAAATGATAATGTATCATCTTTCCATCGGTCGAATTTGAATTCCAATTGTTCACATTTCAGCACAGATAATCGAGCTATTTCTGTGATTCCAGTATTGAAGTGAACATAAACAATTTCAAAATGAACTTTTCCAAATTTTCTCGAGACACCAGTCATCACAGTCAGTATACACTCAACTAAACAAAATAGAAACAATGAAGCAAAACCTTATTAATTCTAGTCTTCGATGTCCATCTAGTAGAGACAGTTATTCAAAAATGTAGCAGTACTTGGTTGATTGCTAATAACTAATAAAAGTCGTAACCAAGCTAGCCGCAGTCAAATATCAGTATTTAGCTCCGTTCCATCTAAACCACTCGGCCATCGGTTCGGCCGCTAGCAGGCTGGTCATTGCAAGTTCTTATTGAATGCTGGGGGCGAGTTGTTTGATTGTTTGCTAACGGGGCAGGTCAGTGAGCATCTAGGATATCTTGATATTAGATGAGGATTTACACGTGCTGCCCCCTGTCACCCCCCCCCCCCCCCCCCCCCCCCCCCCCGCCACTCCACACACTCTACTACTACTGCTGTACCACCCCATCGCACACACGATCACGACTAGGCATTATGACTCGCCGCCAATCCTAACTAGCTTAGTCTCGTTTAGTATGCATTTCAAGTCGTTACCTTGTATAGTTCAATGGTGACACGCACTGATAGGTTATCCGGGTTCGTGTCCCCGTGGCGATCTATCATCTTGATCGAATTTATGAGCCTGATTTTTGATTCAGCTTGAGTGGAATTTCCTATCAACTCTTACAGCGCCAGCAGCTGTGTGTTATATGTCTTTGTTGATATGTTTTCTTGGATACGCTCCACAGGTCAGTAGGAATTGACTGAACGATATGTGCATTTGTTAGCTCTGTATAAGATCAGTTGTACTACCATCTACTGTTGATATTTTGGAGAGAGGGGGTTTAACGACGCAATGTAATAATAATTAAGATCTATTCGCATCGGGTGAATGTTTAATAGGATGATGCGATGATGAGGTGAAGGTTTCTTAGGTAATCCAGGATAGTGGGAAGAGAGCGGTCGTGCTCTATATTGTAGGAACCATCCCAGCATTAGCCCAGACTACAGAGGGAAACCACGAATTACCCCTGTATAGATGTACTGGAGAGGGGATAGAACCAGGTCTGATATTCCCCTCACCTACTGGATCAAATGAAGCGAACGGGTTAACCACTGCGCTGCATGTGCCGGTGAAACTGTTGATTATTCGGGAGACATTTTTTATCAACAGTATTTTAGAAAATTAAAACAATTTTAGAAAATCCCGTTGGATATGCATGGCTGAAAATGGAGGCAGTGAAATTATGACTGTGAAAGTCATTGGAAGTGTTATGCAAGATATTATATTGTTTACATTTATACCATCGCGAAAGATTGGTGTCCCGGCTGTTCATAACTGTAATCGCTATGTAATATAATCTATTCATGTGAGTAGCTCTACCACTTAGGTCTTTCAAGTCAACGGTATAATAAAACGAGAGGGTACAATCAGTGAGTGTCTCATTTTACACCATGTTAGCTCGTATTTAATATCGTCTATTCATATATACATATATATATATATATATATATATATGTATATATATATATATATATATATATATATATATATAGGCTTACTCAAATTTTCGTCAGTTGACAATTTCGTTTTTGTAATTACTTCTTTGTTTTCGCCTTGTCTCTGGAGCTTTTCACATTCTCTATTGTTCCATCTAAGCACAGTTGTGTATATGTTCCGTAGCAATACGTCCCCTGGGATTTCACCGACGGGGTAGAAGAGGCGAAAGGAGGCAAACTGTTGTTCTCATTGCGTTGATCTGACGTTAGGCTACGACGTTAGGTTCTTGCTTCCGTCTTGTTCAGCCTAGTCAAGTATGGTCTAGTTGTAGATTAACTTGTACGAGTGCGTCTACGACGCCATAGAGACGGCGAGAGGTTTCGGGTGGTTACGGTACGTGTATGCGTTACGAAACTTTGCTTGACTTTCCCAACCCAGCAATACCGAAGAAAATTCATCAGTTAGTTTCCTCGAGTCGAAGTACGCTCGTTTGCTCCGAAACAAAACACCGGACAACTTGATTAATTTGCGTATACTATTGGTTCGTCGCGATTAACAATTATCTGGCTTGCGTTCTCGAAATAGTTTGGATTTCTGAGACGATACCGATTTTCCTATCAACTGAGGAAGATGCTTTTGTGGGCGTATTCTAGTTTCACTCAATGTGGGAAGGGATTAGTTATATTCTACAGACAATTATCGGAAGAGAAATGAAAGCTAATAAGACATTCAACTAACTCCCTCTTACTCAAGAAACGTTGCCGGGTAACTTCACGACGCTTAATATTATGCCTAGCTGATATAATTTCCGAATCAGCGGGTTTGTACATAAACGAAGTTATATACGGAATGAAGTGATTCTGTTCCGTATACTAACAGCAAATCTTAGTGCATTTAAATACATAGACTACCAGTACAAATTATGACAGGTAGAAAATGATTTCCCTATAACCTTTTCCGTCAATCGAAAGACCAATGGTGTTTTGATGATATCCGTGAATGACCCTATAATAAAATCGGTAAGCCTACCACAAACCCTTCCGTTATTCTATTTGTTCAAATTAATAGAAAAACTCGTTATTAGAAAATAAAATTGCCCTCTTGTCAGTCACTCATGAATATAGATCGTGATGTAGTCGCATGTACGACCGTTCCATCATCATGATGAAGGCCCTTGTCGTTATGCGCTATGAATACGATCACACGTTCCCTATATTCAATGAATATAACTATTCACGAAATTCGAGCTTGCATTTCGATCTTTTTTTAATTAAAGGTAGCTTGACATCTTCAATGATACCTCGGTCAATATGACATGATTCTTCAATGTGGTGGATAATTTCAACAATTTTGTTTTATAATTCACAGCTAGTCATTTCCGATTTTATTGAAATACGAGGCACTCGTACATCCCGTATTCAGATACGCTACATGCTTTCAAAATGCAGTATAATGTTTTTCAGATCCGGAATGTATGTATATGTATGTGTGTGTGTGTGTTTTTTTATCCGGTTTTGTGCTCTTTTAAAATAGAAGTCACCACCACCACAGCTTTCGGACAATGGGAAGTGACGCCGATATCTATTCACCCCTGTTAATTACGATCAACTGTGTCCGGTCACATGTCCGAAAGAATAAAAGAACCGACTAATTTAATAAAACATGCAAGTTTATATAATATATATACTTGACATTTTATTGTATTGAAATTTACCTACAATTGGATAAATAACAAAACAACGGACTCTGTGAAAAGTGTTATTTTCAACACAAAAGCACAATGGCGCTCACCTAAATCATATATTAGGGTATTACTGTGTAATGTGCGCATAAAACGAACGTTTGTGTGTGGAAAATATGAAGCAAAAGAGAAAATGTGAGCACACGTCGCTTTTCTCGTTATACCAGTTTTCCCTTCAGTTTTATCTTTTTTCCAGTGATAGAAAAATATTCACATTCTTATTATAATATAAAATAAATGGCTTATATATAAAGAACAACTATAGAAGAACGCGGAATTTTTCCACTCACAGAAATGTGTACATTTTATAAACTTAGCAACGATGGAATTTGTTTTATACTTACATTATATATTTAAAGTGAATATAAATTCTCCCCCTTGAAACATGTGCTGTCGAGATGGACACATTTTTCGGCTCTATACGATGGATAAATTTACGTAAGTTATTTTCATAGACCCAACTTTCCGGATCATTTATAACTAAACATTTTGAATGTATACATAAAAGAAGAGTGATCTTTCGTTTGGTTGGCTCAGTCCAATCGAAAAAGTTGAATTGTTAATACGGGCGAATGCAGGCCTATGTGTTGTGGTGGTTTCATCGTAAAAAGCTGGAACTATATTCAAATTGGTTTACACGAAGAATCTCATACACTGTTTCTAGTCGATACCCATCACGATACTTGAGGTATTAACGATTATTAAAAGAGGGGTCGAAATATTCTTCATTTCTCTATTATTATATAACCTATACAATATTAATATGTCAGAGAAAGATATCACGTTGCTGAAGAATAAGTTACGGGAAAGTGCTTGAATTATAGTTTATAAACATTTTAGTTTGCAAATCTGTAGCGCGACTATTACCATTTGCTCAGTCTGAATAGAGCTTGGTTGCATTTTAATTGTGTTTTGTATGCATTTTTGTATTTATGAGTTTTGTGAATACTAATGATGTTCAGTGTACTTCACTAATTTCATCAGAATTATTCCAAGATGGAAATATTCGAAGATTATTTTAAGATTTGAGATTTCAATATAGTTATTGCTAAGTTTATGTCTGTTCGTAATAATATAAGCATTATGTTCCAAATAGCATTTCAAACTTTGCTTGATATCGAAAACCTTCATTAATATAGTCTATATTGGCTTGCTTTTGAAAATGAGGCAGTGAAAAGTGAACAACTCTATATTAAATAATAATTTAAAATGACTACCGTTATATATATATATATATATATATATATATATATATATATATATATAAAATCCGTTGGATTATTTTTCCGATTGCGTAATATGATCTGAAAATATGTTTACCAAAATTTCTTCGCCCTCTTCGTTTCGAAACACGATCTTGTTCTCATTAGTTTTTCAATTACAATACGATCTTGATCGCAAATGTTCACCGTTTTCGGCCTAAGATAGCGATATTTTTTATTCTAGCGAAAAGTGTATCGTCCATTTTATTTTGGTGATGAGGCAAACACGAACCAATGTACCGGTATATCTCAAATTGACTGCGATACATAAATCTATACTCTATTGTATTCCATTCGCAAACAGGTCATAATATCATTTAGCCATTTTATCTCTCTCTCTCATTTCTGGATATAGTTTACGGTTTGCCACCAGAGAAAGAGAGAGAAAGGACGAGGGTGAAAAATCTCCCCATTTTCGCTGTAGTATAAAAGCGAATGTAACTAAATTAATGTTACAAGGCAACAACGAAAAGGTTTTCCGGTTGTCTGGTTTAATCAGCACCAGAGACCCCCTTCATACACCCCCTCACCCCCTTCGCCACCCCCCTCCCCCCTCCCCCTTCCCCTCAGACAGCACACAAGTAGTTAAATGAGTGTTCTGTACTGGGGTAGCTCGTCGTTGATGACAATCAACGCACACTTCAAGCTGCTTGGGAATGCATTTTGAATGGTCAAATTGCTGATGTTTGGCATGGACCGGATACTCATTTTGGCTAGTGTAAATGAACGTGCGCATTTCATAATAAATGACAGTATTAATCAGTGAAACTGTTGAATGTCATAATAATAAATACAAATCGTTTACTGACCTCGCATGCTTGAGTAAAAACGTTTAAGCAAATAATATAAATGGCATACTTTAATTTCATGACTGATATTTTCTTTCTCTTTATAGATCCGGGTAGAGATTCACGCTAGAGATAAAAAAAAAAATCGATGTGTGTTTCCATTTCCATTGAATTCACATAGCAGTAACAATATTTTTCTAGCAAGTATAAGATTACGGCATTTGACTAGAAATACTATACTTCATTTGGCCACTTGTATGGGTTTTCATAAATAATAACATTACATGGAAGAACACTATAACTCCTTTCGTGAACGTGAGAAAAAAGATGAGATCTTACTTTTTATTTAAACCAAGGTAAATTGTTTGTGTGAATTCGTGTATTTCAAGAGATTGGAGTACATTTTAATGGAGGCAGCATACATTTTTTAGATTCAGTACACTACAAGGCTGCTCTCGTTTCTCTTTTGGAGATTAATAGGGTGACAATTTTCACCCTGAGGGGCCGCGCCAAAACTACAACAGTATAACGAGAAAATGTATGCATGAAAATGAACTCCGTGTTCATTCAAATTTGGCTTTGTTTATCAGTTTCGATGTTCTACACTGTAGAGTATAGACTTTCACGGTACTATCTCTTTCACTGCATGCGTAGTACACTCGCATTACTTCTGTTTGTGAAAATATATATTATGCGTAGAATTTGTGTATAACAGCAGCATATTAATATTGGTTTGCACGTTAAGGAGTGAACCACTCATACTTATGGGACGTCACTGAGGGAGTATTCCTATGGAAGAAACCTAAGGGAATATTGTACAGTTTTGAATAATTGGTGGGAAAAATCCACACCGCTATAACACAGTTTTCTAATGTTAACTAAACAACAAATAAGTATGTGCAAGTAAGTAAGTATGTAATAAGTAAGTATATAGCCTATATATATATATATATATATATATATATATATATATATATATATATATATATATATATATATATATATATATATATATATATATATATATATATATATATATATATATATATATATATATATATATATATATATATATATATATATATATATATATATATATATATATATATATATATATGTATATATATATATGTAGTATATATATGTATATGTAGTATATATATATATGTATGTATATATATACATATATGAGATATATTGGGTTTAACGACGCACATGTTATGATAGCGCAGATCTAATGACGTCAGATGGATGATTATTGAGATGATGGGATGATGAGATGAAGGTTTCTTGAATAATGGGAAGAATATTGAGAAGGTAGCGGTCGTGGCCCATATTGTAAGAACCATCCCGGTATCGGCATCTACGAAAAAAAACTGTAAAGATGGACGGCGGCGGAGATCGAATTGGGTCCGTTAACCCCTCGTCTCCCGGATCACATGAACGTTGTGTGTACTTATCTTTGAACCCATTTCTTTGGTAAGAGGCCCTAATAATTCATAGGATTTTTATAAGGATTTCTATATAAGCCACAGGAGTGGCTGATATAAAAATATTTCTGTAATGATTTTGATCACTAATATTCTTTGACCAGTATTACTTCAACTACTTTTTATTCTTAAAAATATGAAGATTGTGATATGAATAAAATATGAAGAACTGTGAAAAAATTAACTATGTCGTAATCATAAAACTAAATGGCAATTGAAAATTATCAGCTCGATCAGTGAAAATAATGCTCTTCACTTTTCCATATATTCTATATCATTTCCGTTTTTATTTTCAAATTATAAATTAATACAAGCATTGAGAGCTTTTATGTACGAACCGTATTGTGGTTTAATATTATAGTGTGTATTTTATCACAATTTCAGATTCATATCTGATGTATGAAAAATTAAGAAGGAGAACTTGCCATGCATTTTCCCTGAAAGCAAATAAAAACCTCTAGATGGTTGCGAATAAACGTAACATGCATCTTTAAAGTGTGACCTACATTCATCTTCACACCGCTACGGAACCCTTCCCAAAGAAGATGTGCTAATGAATACTTGAACTAGCGATGTTATAAACAAAGTTTTACTGTTAAATGTATAGTTCTACATTCACAAGCTCCATACGAAGAGTTAGCGCCGATTAACAGGTCTATAAAATATGATACCATTGATAAATAGTCAAACTTTTGATAACGAACAAAATTCAGGCTACAGAAAAATTGAATTGAATTAACTATGGGAAGTGTACAAACGTAGTTCTATTCCAGGTAGGGTCAAACTGTATAGCCTTTATATTCCGAGTACTGCGATACTTATATGTGATGAATATGAGTAAGTGAGAAATAATTATTTCTTAGGAGTAGAATTATATTTTCAAAAGCATGCATAATATCATAGCATGCCAAGTTAGCTAAGTTTATGAACGTATCCAGAGCTATATATATATATATATATATATATATATATATATGTGTGTATGTGTGTGCAATCATAAAACTTTTGTGATACGATCCAATATCGAGATTTTGGGCTGTAATAGCCATGTCTTAAAAGATGCCTCGACCAGGACTCGAACCCGGGACCTTCTTCTGATCATGGTGAACCGGTCAGGTTCTGTCCCATCTGAGCTACCGAGGTATTACTCTTAAGACATGACTAGACTCAGAGTGACGACACTTCCTGGAGCTAGCTCTGTAGATTCACCAAAGATGTAACGATTACCAATTGGGAGAGAACCTGACTGGCAATAAGAAGGTCCCGGGTTCGAGTCCCGGTTGAGGCGTATCTTTTATGACATTGCTATAACATCCCGTATACGTATATATATATATATATATATATATATATATATATATATATATATATATATATATATATATATATATATAAATGAATATATATATATATATATATATATATATATATATATATATATATATATATATATTAGTTAACTACTCGGCCGTAATTGTGAAACAGGGAATCATGTTATTTGAAAGTTATGATAGCATATATTTGTGTATACGGTTGATTAGATGTAACTAGAAATGACCGGCCTATTATGTGGTTTTGATAATGGGGTTACACGCGCTGGCACTCACCTGTACGCAGTTACGCACAGGTTACCAATTTCGATTGTATACTCAACGCATAAAATGTATCATGCTTTTTTCCCCCCAGTAATGAATACAAAAGAGCAGCGGTATGAATCACATTTCTATTTGTTAAAGTTGATCATTCATAGCTATTTTCTCAAATACTCTTCAAACAAAACACGATTCAATACATATTTGAAATCCACAGAGATATATCTACCGTCCACTAACGCGAGCTTACACGCAATATGCCTATCGACTAATATAGGTCATAGGTCACAGTTTTCAAACGGGAAACCAATTTATTCAATTAGTGCTATCTCACTGATCCACAAATATATGTCCAATGTCACTCACATTTCGAATGTGAACGGCGAACGGTTGAGACATAATCATAATTACGCCAACAATGCCAACTAAAACCGAACTTGAACCATCGTTATTCAATTGCTAGTCATAAATCAAACATTTTGAAACAAACTTAATTAATAATTCTAGTCGGTTCTAAATTTAGTGCTTGCCTAACATGTAGATGAGTGAGAATATACAATGCCCCCCATAACAATTGCACGTTTATAAAGTTCACTTTGCCAGAGCCGGTTGCACTATGGTATACACGTCTATGAATACAAATATTTATTTGAGCGTGGAAGTGGGATGGTGTGGGAGTTGGTACAGAGGGAGGGAAGGGGCTAATAATTCGCTATAGTACAATTCAGACGTCAAATTACAGAGGAACCATGTCTCAATGAATTCCTGATGATGAATGAATTGGATGGAAATGGAGTTTTGTTGATGCGTTCAGTGGGAATAGGAGAATGAGCCAATGTGTTTTCATTCACATATCATACTATACGTTGTATTATCCTTATACTGTTGTATTTCTATTTAGTACTAAGCCTATAGACTAGGCTTCAGTCTACCAGCCAACTATACACTGGCAATGGAATGCATCGTTTTCAATTGCCTGTAATCTTATATTCATGATTATTGTTTACACTGGTATATTTGAAATCAGATGAGGAATGAATTGTATGCACACATTGATTCGATTTAACGGTTATACTGTTTTAAGCGTTGTAAAAATGGTGTATCCACTATAGACATAAATACCCACGCAATTGAAGAATGCAAAATTTTAGAAACGTGGTGACAGAATTTGTTAAAAATAAACTGGCCGTCCTCATGACAAAATGGGATTTCTGTGGCAGGTTTGTATGAAGCATCAGCATTCTAGTTATATATCCAATTAGAAGACAAAATACTTTTGATATTTCTCCATATTTCGCATCTTATACTTGTACTCGTCGCATTTCATGTACGTTCATTTTTTAGAAGGTATAGCAACTGAACTAAAAACCAAGTGACCTAAAACCCAACTGTACTAGAACCTAATTGACCTAAACTTATACATCTTGAGCAACCTGTACAGAAATCCAAGTGGGAGGTTTGACTCCTCCCCTACAGAAATTGAAATCGACACAAACCTTACCCAACTAACCTCAACCGTCACTAGAGCCTATAGGACATTTGATGCTTGGTAACAATTTGTGGAGGGTTTGAGAGCTAAACCCCTCAATTTTTACTTCTATACAGGTTGCTGAAGAAATATAAGTTCAGGTCGGTTGGTTTTTAGGTCAGTTGATTTTGAGTAGAGTTGGTTTTTTGTACAGTTGGACGTTTTTTGTAGGTCAGTTTGTTCTTAGTACAGTTTTGATTTTCAGTGCAGTTGGCCATTCCCCTCATTTTTAAGATCAATTCAATTTAAATACATATTTCGAATATTTCAATTTTCACTTGACATTCTACTGTAGTGAATAATTGTCAATAAATATTCCTAAGAGATTGAGATTGAGGGATTAAAATCGTTAAATCAACGATGTGTTACATTATCTACTATTGCACAATTAGGGTAGACTCGTTTTAATGAGAGTGGTCATTGACTCGGGCCATTTCAACTGATGTACAACTGATGGGACCACAAAAACGTAATTATACTCTAAATGGTATAATATGTCACCGTCGACATATACGCTAACGCTTCACGCAATTCCAGGTTGTAATAAGTCGGTAAATTTCACACCCCTACTCATTAGGATGAGTCACGTTTATCGTATAGGAACCTTTATTGTGGTCATTTTATATATATATATATATATATATATATATATATATATATATATATATATATATATATATATATATATATATATATATATATAGGCCCATAAATATATATAAATATAAATATATATATATATATATATGTATATATATATATATATATATATATATGAAGAAATTCAGTTACTCGTTCAATTAATCGTACCAATTAGTAGTATCAATTGATACTGTACGTTCTGTACGAGTACGACAGGAACGTTCAGCCTCTCTCTTTCAACTGAGACAATTCTTTGTTCTGAAACGGACTGATTCTTTTGAAAATGTCTCCACATGGAGGCCGAAATGTCGCAGATTTCTTCATCACACATGATGTGACCAGATCATCCAGCATCAAATACCTCAATCTTCAAAGACTATAATAATTAATTTCATCAGCATCTGTTTGAAATTTGTAAGGGGTTAGTGGCGTATAGCACTATCATATATATATATATATATATATATATATATATATATATATATATATATATATATATATATATATATATATATATAGGCTATAGGTTTTGAGTCAATATGCCTATACTAACTCCATTTTCACCAACACTCTTGGAATTAATATGTCACTACTTATTATAACATTATATGTGGCGTGTTTCCATGACGGTTTATTGCATTGAATTGCGACGAGTTGAACTAAGTTAATAAAAATAATATGCACACTTTTCATAACTCGTGATGGCAATATGAAATGGAATGATACAAAAAAGCGTGGCATGCATTATACAATATGATTATGTGCCTAATAGAGTTGTACACTCACACACACACACACTCATATATATATATATATATATATATATATATATATATATATATATATATATATATATATATATATATATATATATATAAATACATAACTGTGAAGACCTTATATCGCAATATTCGCGTTAGTGTATTCGATTTATTAACAATGTTCGCGATCAAGTTTGCTAATCATGGATACTCTTTTGATAGTGCATCTTTCCATGGAGATGCACTGTAAAACCTTCACTCCTCTCTATATTGTGTATAAGATGGTGATGGATATTCAAGTCATTTTAAGGGTACGAATGAGCCGGAAGAGAGTATACCGGAATAAAGTATACTCGGTTGTGTGGCATAGGCTTTGCTGTCAGAAATTTAAATGAACCCCAACCACATTTCACAATTATCCATTCATAAGTATCCCAAAAGCCCATGTCACACAGTCGAGTAGGCCCGTTTGATTCTGATATACGCTCTTCAGCGTCCCCGAATGAGCAGGTGGTAGATGTTTACAAAAATAAAACACGCACGGGTGTCGAACCCGACCTTGACTCGATTCCAGTTTCTAAGAGCTTCAAATGCTAGCTGACTGAGTCAGTAGATTGGCCATTGTTTTTGCTTTTTATGATAACGTTTATTCTGAAAATGTCACAAACGAACAACTAATTAAAATAGTCACGTTCTTGTCTTCAGAACGACAGTGCTGTTTGAAAACATAACTTCTCATTTGTGTTGGGTCCCAGACAAATAGTATGAGAACTAAAATTATTGCTTGTGGAAGTATGTATCAGTTTTGATTGGATCCCAAAATTCACAAAGATCGTTATTGTATGCAATAAAATGTGAAAGTCTTATAAAATAAACGTCCACTATTCTTAATTGTATCTTGTTCATTTTTAATGAGTGGAATTAAAATTAAATATAGAAATTATTGCCGTGTTAATAATTTAAATAGTTATTCCAAGCACTGCTTGTTCGATTATTTATACTATCGCATATATGAATGTTAATAATAATTTCCATGTTAATCTCCAAGTCATTAGATATTCTGAGAATGTTATGTAATTGTGTTACTTCTGATAGAGATTATAAGCATCTTAACAGCTTATCGAGGCGTTTAACGCTGTACTGTTTCTGTGGAGGATAAGTGTTTTACATTCAATACTGGAATCCTATGAAAATGATTGGCATAGTTCTCTAACGAGACCGGGGTACACTCATCGTCGAAACGAAAGATTGTACGATATATTCAGATTTCAATGTTGATTGATGATTATTGTTTGCTTAACGACCCCACCAATAGCTAGGTTATACGGGGGTACGAATGAGCTGGTGATTATGAAACTATGAAGTGATGATAAGTGAAAGGACGTTTAAAAAATGCCATGCTTTGTGCGGGATTCGAACCCACGCCCAACGGTGACTTCAGTGTTAACCGTCTGGTGGAGTATTTACTCTATTCAGTAACATCATCAAGTAATTGATAGTTGCGATCAATTAGAGACAAAAAGTGTTCAGAGGTTGATGTTCTTTTTATCGAATAATGTGATATCTTATTTGGTCCTGAACTACTTGAAGAATCTAGCATGTCATTCCCATCTCAACGTGACAGTCAAGATTTGCAAGTTTCAACATTTCTATATATATATATAATACTATATATCTGTAATTATGGGCTATATTCATGAATATATAACTATAAGTTGATAAAAATAATATGCACACTTTTCATAACTCGTGATGACAATGAAATGGAATGATACAAAAAACCGTGACATGCATACAACATAATTATGTGCTTAATATTGTTTATATATATATATATATATATATATATATATATATATATATATATATATATATATATATATATATATATTTGTGTGTGTGTATGTGTGTTCATAGAGTTCAGATCATGTGAACAAAACATAATCGAAGATATTGATCACAACATTTGTATTCCAATTGAGCGAGGAAAGAATAAGTGTAATGCATACGTAACGTAATTCAACAGTCCCATAACAACACATTTGATTATAGCGTGCGATCAGTACTTCTTATTTCGCCTAAGTTGCGTATGTTCAATGGGCTAATGGCTCTCGTTAAGATATCGCATCGCACTTGGGTCGATACTTCTTCCTCATCCCCGTATTACATATTTGTTTCCCAGTTTATCATATATATATATATATATATATATATATATACATATATCCACTTAGTTGGTTATTTACTTATTAGATCCACTGAATTTGATCAACTCTGAGAAATAACTGGCCCACTGTGTATTCTTTATGATCACTTCTTTGTTTTCAAAACTTGATAAAATAGGCATATGTAGTTTCCACTTCCCACCGTTATTATTGCCTCTTGTCACTCGCGATTGGGATCTGATAGAAATAATTACGCCTGGAATAGTGCTCTATAAAATAATGGATTGTTTTCGAATGGAATTGATTGGGTAGTATTATTCTACTATTTTCCCTCAGCGTGTCTTCATGCGAACTCAATCGGCTTTTGATCTGTAATGGGATGAAACTTAGTCTGACTGGGATCAACCTAATCCAGGCTTATATAGCGAGAGAGAGAGAGAGAGAGAGAGAGAGAGAGAAAGAGAGACAGAGAGATAGGTAGGGGTGAATATAGGGATGTAGAAAGAGAGAGAGAGGACAGAGAGAAAAAGGAAGAAATGAAGTAGAGGGAAATCCTAGACGGGTATAGCTTCATTACTATATATATACCTAAACAACCAAATGTTACAACCACTTGCAATACCGAACTTAATTATGCTTAAAGAGTACAACAATAATTTAGTCCGAGTTAATATAGTGACGTATATTGACTTGACTCGCCATAACAGCGTTCGTCTTTGATGCGTGACAAAGTCTTTTTGATGTATATTCTGTGGTCTCACTTGTATAGAGTCAGTGCGAACGCATAGTTTTATATGTAGATATCCCCAGGGAGTTAGTACATGGCAGCTAATTGACTGCTGTGCAAGAAAATTGTCAGGTACACAAGACAAAGTGTTTTAATTAATTCAGTTTCAAATCATATTTAAATATATTAATGTGAATTCATTCGTGTACAACCTCAAACGTTATACTCATAGCACTGCATTGATTACGTACATAGAGCATTGTAGTATTGTATGAATTGTATTGTATTTGTTTTTTTCCACGAGGCAAAAAAAAAGAGAAGAAAAAATTGTATCCTTCCACATAAGACTGCATGAGCTATTGATCCATTCGACCATTGTTAATTCGTTGGATATATAGGTACGATAAATAATTGATAATTTTTCAACTAAACACATTCCCAATGTTTTAACAAAAAATGGTGTGATCATTTTATAGAATCTTGTAATTGTTAGATGAGCCTTACCTCAATATGACTTGATTCACCTGTCAGTTATCGTAAAAGCTTTTTTTTATCGGAATTTTGAAAAGGATTATCACACTCGAGTGCATGTCTCTACTAACTAACCTAGCAGAGTAAATGTTGCTATAAAATACTAAACGTTCTACGCTACGTACTTATAAAAGTAAATCAGCATGCACGTCCGGCGATAAATAATAAATGACCCAATTGGAATTGGACAGATAACATGGTGAGCAATGTCACAAGTGCAAACATTTTTTATTAAAAATGTTGTCAAAATAGTAGCTGTATGCTGATAAATGGAAATGTCTGATGAATGCAAACAAATAATTTAAACAATACAATCTGAATACAATAGAATTTGTAAAAATAATAATGCACTGGTACAGAACGGAGGTTAAATCCACTTAGTCACTCGACGAAATGTGTGTAGAAAAACGTCGTGAGGGATTATTTTATTTCATTTTTTGTACAATAATAAAAACTGTCTACATAAATGATATATTTAACAAGTGCTCAGCAATAATAATACAAAATGTATCACAATTCACCGGGTAGTTAAGGGCGTGACGGAGTTAGTAAGTCACAGTACATGAGTGAAGATGTTTTATGTTAGTAGTGTCCATGAGCTAAGGCATGCAATCTGTCACACGGGCCATGTTGGATATGATTGAAATGATATCACAAACGAATACCGTAAGACTTTGTACAAACTATTTATTGTCCTTACGTAATGTACCGCCGTTATAGCTCAGTCAGCTGAGGCACGCTTCAGACTGAAGTCACCGCTGGGTGTGAGTTCGAATCCCGCTAGCAGCACTTTATTTTCTCACAATTACTTGCCCATTCGTACCTCCGTGTACCTTTCTGTTGGTGGAGTCGTTAAGCAAACAAACAATAATCAATTATGTACCCCATTGCTCCAACTAAGTTTTACTATTTCAATCAAAAACCCATTCACATGGAAATAGAGAACGAGAAATATCATCATGATAACTCAATATTCAGAAGAAATCATCCCCTAAAAAATTCTCAGTGAAAAACTGAACGAAACATTAAATCCGTCTCTCGAATTTACATCTCACTGTTTTTTTTTTCACTACTTTTACAAAAATGTCTTGTGGTCAGTACTTCTATATACACGCACTCAAATAAGAAGTTAAGGTAGCCCTCAAACCGGGGACCGGCTCTTTAAACCTCTCTATAGTGTGTATCCTATTAAAACTAACGACTCGTGTACAAAACCTAGGGCTCTATGCATCGGCCTCTCTCACTCTCCGCTCCGTGCCACACCGCAACGCACTGACTACGTTATAGCCCTCAGTTATTGCCTTTGGTTATAGCCCCACTACGCTCGAACCACGCTAAACTTGATTAACAGTAGCAACCTGTATACACATGCCTTATCATAACTTGCTTTGCCCTCCGTTATGTTCTTATCGGACGGTATGGACTTTTTACATGCTTGATTGACTACTAACGAATTAGTGTGTGAATTTTAAAAAAAAGTAGAATCAATCGTAATTGTTGGATGGATGGATTATTTTGTTGGACGGCCCTCCAATTGAATAAACAAAAGATTTATTTGGTTATATGGTTATAGCTAGGTTATAGCTAGGTTATATGGGGGTATGGATGGGGAAGTGATAATTAAATTATGAAGTGATGATAAGTGAAAGGTTGTTTACAAGAACGCATGCCTTATGAGGAACTATCGAACCCACGCCCCACGGTGACTTCAGTATTTAAAGATGTGCCTCAGTTGACTGGGCTATGGAGGGTGCTCGTAATTGTTGAAAAGTTACGTTGGAAAGTTGTGTTTTTGTGTTTGAACTAGAGACCTGGTAATGTTGATTTAGTTCATTGCACATAATTTTTACAATATATATAGGGCCTATATACCAAATGTTATCGAGAATATCTCGCAAAAAACAAAACTGGAGTATATTCATATTTAAATCTACTACAGGGTCAATACTTCTCGGAATAGCTTTTAGTACAATATAAGTGGCGATTCTCTTACGTACGACAGTGAGAGATTTTCGGCGTGATCTAAACCTCCGAGCACTGATGATAGTAGATATCTGAGACTGTCGATCGGAATCGCCAACCTGTAGCTGAATCGAGGTATCGAGTATCGAGAGATTGCAGCTAGAGAACCGAAATACCCAATAGACAGGTCATTGAGGGTTTTGTGGGTCTTATGTGTGTATAATATGGTTGAAAATATAGCTTCATTAGATTTAAAACTGAAACAAACCAGAATTTAATTCCCTATTGAAATTCTTGATTGGATTTTGACTTGATGAATTGATGTTCTACGAAAAAAAGATTAACGAGATGATAGATTTATGTTCATAATCTCAATTGAACTCAGGTATCAATCGTTTGTTTGCTCTTGTTTCTGGAAATTATTCACAAAACATGAATCACGGAATATAATTTTGCTATTTTCTCACTATGCATTTTTTAAGATATCCACATTCTGCGTTTAACATTACTTACAACCTGAAAATTATATTTTCACTTCCACTCATTCTACATATTCAACTTTGTATCACTCACTGTCATTATCACTTTATTATTACTCTTATTATCACCATTATTACTATCATTATTATCATTATTGTCATCACCATTTTGGTAATAATATTATTATTATCATTTCTTATATATTTTATTAGTAATTCCCTTCGTAATTCCCTTTCCCGTCGTAGTTATTTTTATACGTATTTAATTTCTTGTTTATTTATTTCGTTATTCATTCCTACATTTCTTTACCTATTTATTTATGAAAATGTAAATACACAGATATGCAAACATCAATTACAAGCTTGAATAAACACAATTTATCTCACTTACACGCGAATGAAACCTTCATTTCCAACGATCTCACACATCGTTCAGGCCGAGTGCTTTCTGAATTCATTTCTTACGAGTTGAATCGTTGTTCTTGATGTTTACACGTCTTTTAAATAATTGGATGAGCGATAACGAAGACTTACATTCAGTCAGAATCGGCTCTTTCTCTCTTTGTTTGGGGGTTTGTTTAGCTTTTGTTTTTTCTTGTGGTAGCTTCATAGGTCGCAAGGCAAAATCTCGGTCCATATGACTCTTTTTCTAGGCAATACACCCATCTTCTAGCATTATAACCTACTGTAGGCCTGTAGTTTTTGCCTTTTGTCAACAATCGATCGAGTAGAGTTTGAGAAATTGATGATTGAAAATTCGAAATACTCTTAATAATAATATAATACAAAAGTGCAAAACGTTTTCATTCGAAAAATTTAAATATTGATAATTTGTAAGGAGAACAATGACGGCCATGTCTGAAGAGTTATATGGGTAAACGGGTACTGAGATAAATATATAGATAATTTTCTCACTTTCGTTAGAGTTTTTCGAGCTCACCACGAATCTGTATGGACTGTAGCGTTTTCTTAGTTCAAACATTTTACTAAACAATTGCTGACAATATCGTTAGTTTGATCAATTCGATCGAAGAAGATCTAGCTTTTTTATATAGGTACGATGGATGGATGAAAATTTTCAAACCGATACGTATACGAAACCAACAATAAAATATGGAACACACGATGTACGAATAAAAATAACTTTATATTACTTATAATGATAGATGCAATATTCAGAAATTCGACTTCAACTAGTGAATTCTAAACGAGGATACGGCATGCAGCTCCCTATAAACCGGGAAAAACACATAAAATGATATATCCATACAGAAAGTTCGATGCTTAAAATAATATAAAGTGTAGAGTTTATGCTTGGCTGCTATTTCAGAGCTCACGGATCATGTTGACTGTAGAGTCGCCTGGAAAAGTAAAACCTCTTTCGTATTCATATAAAATTAATAATAAATCATTCAAAAATGAGTTTGCATATTCTATAATAATACTGATAATAATATATCTCCTTGGAGTAGACCTTCCAATTTTATCACGTGACAATCGTGCGGAAATATTGACACGATTGGAAAAGCTTTTATATATCTAAGAGAGATTACTACAATTCTAGTTCTGAACTATTACTATTTGATACTTTCTAGCCGCCCCCGTGTATCAGGCACTACTGCGATGAGAACTGAAGTCAGGTGGGACGTGGGTTCGAGTCCCGCATAAGACATGGGTTTTTGTAAAACTTCCTTTCATATATCATCATTTCATCGTTTCATTATCACCCGCTTATTCATACCTCCGTATAAGCTAGCTGTTTGTGGGGTCGTTAAGCAGCATTAAAATGAGAAAAATATGAAAAAAAATATATACTTCTCATTCTTACGACGAGCTACTTTTTTATGATGCCGTGGGTCAAGATTCGACAAAACGAAATCGCTGAAACTGATTGCTAAATGTGTCCTCGTCTGGATTTAATAGTCACCACTCATCCATGGATTATGTGAAGGTTGTAAATGTTCATTCACAGACACGTTACTTACATATCGTTTTATTGTTACTGTTCCACATCTGATGGGTTACGACAAGATGTATGGAGCTTACATGGTGATTTCACTCGGCTCTCAAATCTTTCTTTTTCATGCGTTATCCTTGAACCTACGGATCGCTACTCTCCCTAGTGAACAGTTTGTAACTTTGCTTCGTTCCTTCTATATATACATCAGAAATGGTCATTTGAGATGCAGTGCATTTTGGTAAAAAAAGATCCGGTGGTGATAAACAAATAAGCTAGGCTTATAACTGGTGATAATATAGTAATGGTGCAATTGAATAATAATTAGTGAATAATAAAAAATACTTATTTGTTTGTGACTTCTCACACGATTGCGATTACATTTGACAATCATCTGGATGTAAGTAGATTGCAATATCACTTGCAATAAAATTAATACACTTTACAATTTAATGATGCTTAATTTATCTCACTAGCTCCGTTTTCTGTCACAAAAGACTGCGCGAATGAAGTTTTGCTTGTATTAGTAAACAAGTCAGTTCCTTTTATCACTACTAGATTACTCACGATCGATAGGTTCATAGATTTGGACGGTAAATTGATACATATTTTCAACGTTGGTGGGATGAGAAGTTGACCCACTATAACAGACTGGCAAACCAACGCAACCCTCAATACATCTTGGGTTACGATCAACGTATCGTTTGTCAATCCTTTTCAGTCCATTGTCATTCTGTTCGCCAAGCGAATACAACTCCCAACTTCCATGTAATGGGTATAAGAATTTGTTCCATGTAAGTTTGGCACTACCACCGTCTCCTTACATGCTAGCAACTGCCATAAATAAGTTTATGCGTTTACCATTGCTTCAGCAGAAAAGAAAATGAAAAATGGCAACTTGAGACGAAAACCGTTCACACCATTAGCGCATAAAGGTGGGTGCACTTTTCATGGTTGAAGAGTTTACAAACTAGTGCTCAGCTTTTATATATTACACATCTAGGTATAGGTTAACACACATACAAACACACACCCACATACACACTGCCATTCTTTGTAGCTAAACGATGTCAAGTGTTTGAACGACTCGTCGAACTAGCTTTTAGTGTTACGCACTCAGTCCTGTATTTTAGCCCAATTCCTGAGGGCATATCCATATAGTTCAGTATTAGAGGGAACTTACATTATTGAGATGTTACTTTCAACTCAAAGACTAGTAGAAGCAGAAATGTGTGAATCGACAAAGAAGAGGAGTTTTCTTTACGACACAGTTCAAACAGTTCTCATATCACGGTTTCTCATTTTTAATTGAAATAATACTTCTCACATTTGCTGCCGAGTTGAATGTGTTTTTTAAATTATGATACTTATCGAAAAAGTTTCATCAACACCTTTTAATTATTTCATTTCTTCTAGTCTCACTCTGACGCTGTCATGCAAATGACACGACCCAATGCGTTATAAAACATGGGATGATATTGGTGGAGGTGCCAAGTTCTTACTGGTGGAAGTGCCAAGTTTTCCGTCGAAAAATAAAATGTTCGTCTAATCATATCAAGAGGTTTTATTGAGTAATTTTCAGATTTAAGGAATGCAATTTTGAAATATCAATCAAATTCTCGCGAACAATGATTTGAAATATTGAATTAAATATTCATTTTCCCATGCTCATCGATTAACATAGTCAAGTCAGTGGAAATAATAAACTTCTGCTTGAGACTGTACACTTGAATAGTTTGCCTCATTCATGATTCAGACCGTGTTGTTACCGCAAGGGGGTATCGAACCCCCTCTACCCCCCTTTACCTCCTTTACCCCCTACCCTTTACCACCATCTATGGGACCACCGCGCTCACTACGTAGAGAGGGACCGTAGCCAATTTCAACTAAATGTTTTTAGACTTATATCACTCTGATCCCGCGCACGCACTCACATCCCTAATGCAATATGTTAACGTCTTTCATGCCATTGATTTATTGAATATCTCCATTTTTACACTCATATATCTATTGACCCACACACACCCACAGATATATATACATATATATATATATATATATATATATATATATATATATATATATATATATATATATACGTGTGTGTATGTATATAATATATTAGATATGATATCACAAAACATTTTTTTTCATTGATGAATCGGATATCAAGTTGAATTAGAAAACAATCTACTATCAAATTTACGATCAATGTATTGGTGTAATCATCATATCGGTTATCCACAATCCCGATAATATTTTCAGATTCTTTCTGAAACAACACTTTAAGTTTATTATGATGTTTGTCTATTCACATTTCGTTGATTCTGGCGCTTCTTTTTCACGGAAATGAATATGTATACACTGAGAAGGTGCTATATACCATTGAACGTCATACTTCCGTACCCTTTGAATGCTTAATATGTTTGAACGTGAAATCACAGCAAATTTTCAATGATGTCGATCGTACTAATAATAATATTCAATATGAAAGGAAGAAACGTCTGCGAGGACTCGATTTGTTTCATGATGAACTCGATTATGGGTTATTTGTAGGTCTTCTGAATAAAGCGAATATTTATATATTGATAGCCAGTTTCTAAAACGATTCTATTAGCACACACACAAACACACATCCATACCATTACTTGTATAATTGACAGTTATAATATATTTGGTTTTTACATCATTTATTTTCATGCAAAGAAATTGATGTGGAGGTCTATCTCGCATATCTAAATTGATTTTAATTCGACTGTCATACTGTCATTATATCATAAGTTCCTCGAATGGAGCTCTTTCTTTTCTCGCATCTCTGCCCATACTGTTAAAATTCGAATGATGAATACAAAATTCATTGAAACAATGATTCATTTATTTTCGATTCAAAACAATATTAAAAACATAAAATGGGTATAGTATGAAAAATGCATCAAAAGATCGATAGAACTAAATACAATCATCTGTATAATAAGCTCTACTATTTGCTTGTTCAGTCAATAATTCGAGAGGTATATAATGATAGGACAGTTATTAAAACATAAGAGCTTAATTCTAACACTATTGTCAGCACGCGTTGTTTTATTCGACAAAAATAATATAATTTGCAATCTCGAATAACGACTGTGATTCGGTTTGGCGGAAAAAATGTTGTTATAAGCCCAGTATATATACGTAATGACTTTTAATTGCTTGAAATTGGCATCAATCGATGACAATTTTTGTTCGGTGTGTGTATGTGGATTTTATTCGCTCGTTATACAGTACCCCATCTAGTCGAGCTGCCAATCGACTATTTGCATAGGCCTATGATTATATATATATATATATATATATATATATATATATATATATATATATATATATATATATATATATATATGGCCCTATGCTACGATTACTCTTAAATGAAATGAGGCTCAGTAGCGAAAAGCAAACATTTCTGCCTCATGTTATTTATATTTATTATTTTTGGAATGAGGGAAAGGGGGAGTGTTTTCACAGAACTCGATCGCTTACGGCTATAATTTTACCGAATACCATGTTCCCATAGAATATATAGGCTATCTCCAATGTAAGTGTGCATAAATGGTAAATACTAACTCTCTCTGAAATCGGAGCTCTCTCGGAATGGCTTTTATAATAACACCAACCCAGTAGAACCAAGCACATGTGTAAAAAAGCGCGGCATCATTTCAAATGTAGATTGTAATTTGTAAATACTCATTTTGAACTTACCTGAGAATATTTTTGAATGCTCATTTGAAACTTACCTGAAAATATGATCGTAGTGTAGGCAGTGAATTTGAGATCAATATAATCTGTACTGACTATGATTGTAGGTTCATATTCTTATGTAAGCATTCAGTTAAGGGTGAGGCAAGGAAAACAAGGTGAGCGTCAAAACGAAAGAGCAAAGATAGAGAAATGTTTCGTACTCAATTGAATATCGTTTTATATACATAACGCTCACTACATGTTTGAAATTGTAATTAGTTAGATAGCATAATTATATGTTATTCGATTCACCAAACATAATAATTAGAATGCTAAAAAAATATTAATGTTACATTGTGTGAATCCACTATATTCTACGAACGGACGTACCTTGTTTTACTTTGAGAAATAAAGTGATGATGTAAAAAGCTCAAAGTGAGAATAACAACTAAAAATACTGTATGAGTGGTACCAGTAGTATACTAATACAATAAATACTAAATAAAATCAGTTGTACGCATGGGCCGAAATAATTTTTCTATTATATAACTTGTAATGATTATGAAATTGTATATTGTCAATTTGATATTTCCCCCTGCCTAGGCATGTGCCTGGTTGTAACGTTCTAAACTCTAGTGTTATTCTATTTTTGATAACAGAAGTTTGTCTTTTGCATGCAGAATCTCTTTTGCATGCCTAGACTCTCAAACTTGTCAGTCTGGCAGTCTGGCAACATATTCAACTATAAAAATATATCAACAATAGTATTGACACATTTGTAACAGTATTACATTATTGCTCAAACAGTTATTATTATGAATGAAAAGTACAGATTTAAACAGTTGATACTTGAAAAGGAAGAAATAACAGGAGGAATACAGTCGACTTTGTTGTGTGACATGGATTTGGGTATCCAACCTTACCTGAACCCTAACCTTATTCCACAGCCATCCATTCATAAGTACCCCGAAGCCCATGTCACAAGACCGAGTCGACTTTATTCCGGTATGCGCTCGTCAGTGGCCCCATTCGATTCACTTTGTAATTTGCACGGAGCATATCCACGTCTCCTTCATGAATAAATTCTCTCGGAAAAGGAGCTGTTGATTGACCGTCATAATGACGTTTGGAAATAATGTGAGAGAGAAAACACATCAGTTTCAACACTTCTGCAACATTTTGAAAATAGATAATACAGCATTCACGGTGTTTTTATGCATCTTGATTGATAGCCTATCGTTTGATTTCATGACGATTATATTATTTAATAATGAATATATAGTTGTGAGCTTGTAATTTCCGAAAGCATATTCGATTAAGGGCAATTCATTTTATGTTAATTTCCATGGTGAAGAATCAGCATAGTTGTGCAATACCGTGTAACAGTCAATGATCTAACCTGCTTTTCCAAGTAGGTGTGGGCCTATGTAGAAATAATGTATCCATTAATAAAATCACGTTGACCAAAAACGAGCCTGATATATTCAGATGGACACAACGAAGATTGAATCTCAAATACTGGATGAACTCGATGTGGTTGTTTGATCGTGTGTGAGTTATATATTTTCATCTTTGTGCGTCATCACAGTTTACCCGAAGACATTTTTGTGAAATTTTGCAAAATCAGGCAACTTACTGAGTGAAATAATATTTCGAAATAGGCCTGCTCACAGAGAAAGTCTAGTGGGAAATACGAAAGATCTACAATATTGGGAGAAAAAGAAACTGAGCCTACTGAATTTGAAGAAAATAGTGTTTACATATTATTGAGAAGTCTTAGTTCACAATGAAAAGTTTTTGAAAAGTATAATTCTCAACCCAAACTGTCATTTTCATAAGCTGTCTCTCATCTTACAAGTACATTTATATCATTTTTCATAACACACAAGTCTTGTTGAAAGTTTAACGTATCGAAGACGATTCCGCATCATATCCTCAGTAAGTGCACGGAGACTTGGGAAGTGCTCTTTTCAATTACACTCTTATCGTGCACTCCTATCTCCTACCATTTATGTACATTAAGCAAACGCTTAGAATAAGTTGAGCTAGAGAAGATTTTCAAGACAATTTTACCGAACTAATTATGTTAAATATGATATGCAGCGAAAATGCGCTTTAGAAAATGGAGGAGATTGAATATAAGAATGAAATCATAATATTCTGGATAATGAAAATACGACTGTATCAATTGAACGAACATTGTCAACACTAGCCATTGTTATTCTCGAGGCAATACTTGTAATTCTTTGTCATGTGTAATATATATCAATTTTTACGTTGAATTAATTACGTGGCATTTTTTTAATAGGCAATCAATGTAGAAAATGAATTCATTGAAAACGTTGATAAAAGGTTGATTGGATTCTCGTTCGAGTTGGTGGAGCTTGGAATAAAAACCAATACCAAACTCCACAGAGATGAAACAAATAAGAAATCGGTGCAATTCATATAAAATCAATAAACAAATCATGAAAATGAGTTCACATTCCCTCATTTGAATGTTCTTTTCATATGATTTTTTTAAATTTAATACTGCTTAACGACCCTATCAACAGCTAGGTTATACGGGGGTACGAATAATAAACGATAGTGAAACGATGAAGTGATGATATATGAAAGGACGATTACAACAACCCATGCCTTAAGCAAGACTCAACCCCACGCCGCATCTGACTTCAGTTACTACCGCTAGCGATAATTGACTGAGACACGGGGGCGGCCTTTTCATATGAAAATAGCTGTTATATAGCACTGAGTAACATCGATCAACTTTTTTTCACATAGCACCGATCATGGCGACCACACACATCAACGGTCACTTCAGTCGAGTCCTCGCCTATACAACACTTATCCAAGCGACGCTCTTTGCTTTTAAACGTTGATGCAGGGCCATTATGCAGTAGCGAGAAGTCGATGCAGTGGATGCAACTTGACTATATGTGTGCACAGTTGGTAAGCTGTTAGGGATTTATACTATTGTTAAGGTACCAGGGCGTGTAACAGCTGTCAAAATAGTACTTCCCTTCTCGGAAGATATCTCTGGCAATTATTGCTGTATTGTTCCGTGAATATATATATATATAGATTGTTCTATTTAAATACGCGTTGTGGAATGGAAGCGAAATCAGGCAAGCGTTTCGAATTGTAGCATATTATCAAGAAAAGTGATCGCATCTTATTTGTTATCCGTTCTCTGTTTTCTCTTTGCATTGAAAATCCATATGTGTATATATATATATATATATATATATATATATATATATATATATATATATATATATATATGTGTTTATTTATATATATGTTGTGTGTCGGTGTAGTGTATTCATGTTTGTGTACAGTTTGTATTAAGCACGTAAGCTTTTCAAATCAGAAAAGTTTGTCTCGATATGAGTATTAGATGAAAGGTTCAGAAGATGAACTCTACAATACCCAAGCAATATTGAATTGACCCTTGTCATTCAATCAATAAAATGATTCGTTTGGTTTATTGATAATGGTCTTCAATTCTTCCCCTCTCTATACCTACAGTGTATAATTGGCCATAACAAAGTAGAGCATCTGTCCAAATACAGGAAATGTTTATCGTATTCGACAGGTATTTCGTATTGGAGATATAGTAGCTTACTGGGCGTGTGCATCTCTTGATAAGACTGCATGCCGCTTAATTCTACATTACTCCACTCTTTCAACATTCTATTTGCATCCTCGCCCATTAGACAAAAGTGAGTCTAGTTACAATTCGATTACGTTGAATAGCTTGCTGTTTGATTGACCGTTTTGATTGAAAGACTGCTTCGTCGTACTGTATATTTCTAAATTTGAAAATCAAGTTCAATTTTTTAAATATCCATTCACAATTCAACTTCCTCTGCCGTACAATAAGTACAAAAATATTTTATTTTTCAATTGTATGGATGATGTTAAACAAGAATTATATTTTTCTCGATTTTATTCCCAATCTTCCGTAAATCATCACTGATAATACTACAGTTCAGTCAGTTATTATGTAATTGTGACAGTGGGTTAGGTTAATGATAAATATTCCCATAGTTGAAACGCAAGTCCCAAACCCATCTTTCACGCCTCAGCTATCCTCTCAGATAATGTATATTATATAAGAGGGAAAGTGAAAATTGTTTGCGCGTATCCAGATGTCTGTGTTAGAATTGTTATAACGTGATATCCGTACACCGATATTGGCTACACATGCACCCTTATACTGAACAACCATTCCGCCCCCTTATTCGCACCCCTTAATGTCCAGCCTAATGGCACCACCACTAACTTGCTCCTTTATTGCTCTGCAAAGCTCCAATTGTTGAGACCTATATCTCTTTGGCCGGTACACTGTACAAGGATTGCGGCTTTTGCCCGACATAGTTGCCTGTGCCTTTCATTTATGTTATAACTAGATAACACATACCACGCCTATCATCGTAATATTCAGATATACATAACTATTTACAAAAGTCGTAGATACAAAATAGGAAAACGAGTTCCTACCTAGTTTGAAGTTTCGCAGATTAATAAAAGTAAGGTGGTTGGTTTTTATTTTCTCAACTGTGGTGGAAATGCGTAGAACATTGAATGAAATCGCTCTATCCTTACGTGACCACAAATAAGAAAGTAATGTCTTCCCACAGAAATAAGTTGGGAAGGTGGTTGAGTTTTACAGGGACTTACCTGAATACCAATTTGCTCTCATGAATAAGTCAATATTTAAGTAGGTGAAATTAATGGTTGTGTTTCACAATGATAGCAACAAGGCAGAAAAAGATTTGCAATTTTTATGTAATTGGAACAGAAGCTTTCCAAAATGCGACTGGAAATGGACTTGAAAATACTTTTGCTCGTTTCACTTTAATTGTTGACGTGAATCGTTATAAATTGAAATATTTGTACTTGAAAAAAAAGGTCTCTTAGTATGACATATTTTTCTTACTTAATATGAATGAGAAAATCTGGAATTATTTCCATTTTTTTAATTGTAAGGTACTTGAAAGTTCCATTATGTGCGATTCGTGTTGAATAAATAAGCTGAGTTTGATTGATTTTTCTTATATTTGACGACTCGACCAAAATATCGAGAACATTGAAGAGTGGTTAGCTATTGTTTTACAATCAGATCACACAAGATACCATTTGGGTGTTTTCGATTTACCATAATTATTTCATCAACTTCTGGGTCTGTCAAAAATTGATTGTACATGTTTTTTAAATTATTGCTAGCATAAGTTTTACAAAACAAGAGATTTTTCTGATTGAAATTTTCTGACACCCATTCCTATTCATAATATCTAAGTTTTAGGGCCTACCCGTTGTTTTTTGAAGTGTTATCCCAATCTGAAATAATTCAACGCTACTTCCTAGCCTCCAATAAAAACAATATGATATGATAGCTGATATGATGCTCAAGTTATGAATAGAAAAAGAGGTAACAAAACAGATCTCTCTAAATTGCGTACACTTGCGATTATGGAAATTCCACGATTGCGTCGAATCACCGAATATCTCTCAATTCGATGTCTTAAACGAATTTGAAGCTCAAATACCATATCCATTATTGCTACAATCTGAGATTAATCACTATTCATAGAGATACCATATGTAACCGTAAGTGTATCATATTTGAAGTGTATTTCATCCATTTCATTCTGATGCTAGTTTGGTAATAAGCCACAGAAGTATTCTTCCAGGTGAAAATAGAATAAACAAGAATGCACTTCATATCGTGGCAATCAGATGATACTACCTCACGTATGGGAGTGTGATCAACTGTTCAATAGTAAATCATACCTTACCTTCTTGGATTACTCATATCACGGAGACAAATAATCGTGTATGAACCCAGACGATGTTTGATTCAGGTCAAATTCGGATAAATTGCATGCAAGCATTTCCTCGAGGATATTCAGTACAGATAAGGTATATATCAAATTTTCCCAAGAATAATATGCATAGTGATCTGAGTTATTTCCATTCCTAATAAGCAGCTACTTGAAATTACTTTCAAATTAATTAAATACATCACACAGAATATTAAAATCATAATCCAACTGCATTCTTTGAAATGTAACATTTCAATTTATATCTTATATTTCTGTAAGGGTGACAGGAGTAATTTGTTAACTTTTAATGTCCATATTTATACATTTTGTATGCTGCATTCGAAACTGTAGTATTCTCCCTCCTAGGACTTTAAATGCTATTTCACTTTTCCACAACTATATGGTTAAACACTCCCAAGTAGAAACGTTCATCAAATGACACGAAAACATGTATTATTAATAGATGACTAATATTTATGACCCGCCACCGAAAGTGTCAAGAGAGAGAGAGAGAGAGAGAAAAAAGATGACGTTTAACGATCGTTGGGAATGGAATTAGGTAAACCAGATGTAATTTCTATACTAGTATTACTTTTTTTATTCTTACATGGAAGAGTTAAATTTTATCGTAGTATATCAATCTATATGAGGTCTATATAATGATGAATGATGTCTTGCTAGAAGACACGCACAGTCACCCGTCACCCAAGTCGCACGAACCAAGTGACCAACCAATAGATCATATTATAACAGACTTTCTGTCGATTGAAATATGACAAAATCAATATAGCATAATTGTGATACCATTATCACATGAAATATCCGATATATATTATGAATAAAAATTATTTATATACATGTGTATATATATATATATATATATATATATATATATATATATATATATATATATATATATATATATATATATATATATATATACATATACATAATACACATATATATATATATATATATATATATATATATATATATATATATATATATATGAATATGAATATGTGATGACGGATTTGGAAAATTTCGAAATTTATCTACGATTCAACCCAAAAGATTGTAGTGAAATACTATTCAGACACTGTTCATAGTAGGAGCACAGAGGAATTAATTTCATCTCATAAGACCAACGTTGAACTGTATTTCACTAAATCCCACGTATGAATATATTCGGAATTCAATGAAAAAAAATGTGAAAGTTTAAGCATAAAATGATCGATCATAGCCGGTGGTAACCTATTCCACGATTTTCAACTGTCTGCGCTCGTATCACAGATAACCGCAGGTTAGTTTCAATATCGTTCAGTAATGAGATTAAAATTAAAGCAAATAAAACCCCTTTATTGTAAGTTTTTCGTTACTTATATTGAACTCATCAAGAGCGATTCAGACTTTCCTGCACGGAAAACAGGCAGGCACTTTTCCGTGCGTCGAATTTTCGTCTAAATTAATCAGCAAACTTGGGATTGCCATTTTAAAGGCCTCAACAGTTTTTTTTTTCAAGGTGGGGTGAGAGGAAGGGGTTAAAACTAGTGGAGTGAAGCAAATTCTGTTTTGAAAGTAGGAAACGAATAATGAGAAGAGTTTCTCTGATGAAATAATATGATGAATCTGTAATGAGATTAAAGTTTCAAGGAAATATTGAAGTGCGGGCAAACTTTGTGGGGTAATTGCATTAGAGAACAATTGTCAGTGGGCTGATGAGCTTGTACTTCTCTTTCACTTTGTTTCTCGCTTCACACACACTCGCTCGCTATGTCGTTCTTTCAATTTATCTCGCGTGTATACGCTCTTATTTTTGTATAGACAGCTAGCTACTGCATGTAGGTTTTATAGGAGACTATAAGTAGAACTCACTCTCAATTAGCGTACAATATTTTTTCGCATGTAATATCAAACACTCTCTCTCAGCCTATAATCCATTTTATCTTTCGTCTTCCTTACGTTCGTATATCTGTTCATCTAGCCGTACCTTTGCATGCTAGAAACTCATTGGCTTATTTCCCGTGCAACCACCCCATCGTCTAAACATGATAGCCGAACAGACATGCCTATATTCACTGGAATTCCTTGCCCCGTGAGGATTTATCATTATCAGAGAACAATTTAACTCAAGGAATTTGTACTCATATTCATCATGTTTGTCAATATTGGGTTGAATCTTTCTATTTTCTCATTGACGTAGATAACAATGAATAGGTGCCGTCCGTTCCCAGTGCTGAGTCTGTAAATGTAGCTCTTGTTGGTGTTTTCAAGCACTATTATTTCACAAAAGAATACTTCTCTGAAAATGTTATGTGGCATATTGGAATCTTTACAAGTCAACTGTGACTGTGTCTAATGTTCTATAACTTTTAATTAAAGGAAGTGCATTCCACAAGCCAAAAAAATCGAAACTTTCAATTACTTTATGTCCAATAACATTTTTAATCAGTTCCGCTGCAAAACAAATAATTAATATTGAAAGGTGACTTGTTGGTCTATATATATGTTTATATATATATATATATATATATATATATATATATATATATATATATATATATATATATATATATATATATATATATGTGTGTGTGTATACGCTATCTCGAAGACTTAAACGACTCATAATGTGAGTAAATATATGATTCTGATGGAATTGCTTCGAGAAAGACCAGCATATACTTGGTGAAACGTCAGCTGTACGATATAATTGAAAATATACATAGTATATTATTATATTGTATTGAATGTTTGTTCATCAAAACGACTAGTATTGTCCATCAGAATAATATATATATATATACATATGTGTGTGATGGTGAAGGTGTTGAGGGCCGATGGTTGATGTTACATTATTATCAATCTGCGGACTGCCCTTCCGTGAAACAGTTAGCGGTTCTAAAAAGAACCTTGTCTCTCGACGTTTCGACCAGCTGTGGCTGATCATCTTCATGGAGTCGTCTCGTTCAAGAACTGGAATCGATTCCAGTTCCTGACCGTTCCTGAAGGGCAATCAGCAAATCGATAATAATATAATATATGTATATATATATATATATATATATATATATATATATATATATATATATATATATATATATATATATGTATATATATATATATATATATTATCATTATTATCAATTATTATTATCAAGTCTTGAAAAATCTATTAGCGAATACTGTTAGTCTCCATTGTAACTGAACTGTTGTTCTCCACATACATATACTCCAGTTCAACCTGAGTGCGCTGTGAATTAACTTGGTAAACTTATTTCCGTTCAGTCTTGTTGCACTGAGAGATGATGTAGGTACAAAAACTCTTCATTTCGACTCACTGGATTCCTAACATTCATGTGAAACATGAATTCAAATTGAAGAAATCCAAAAGGAAAACGTACCCGCATGCATTCAAATAGGTAATGGCTATCCGGATGAAGTTAACCTTGCCAAGCAAAATAGCCAGTGCAAAGAGAGTAGTGAAGAGGGTGGAATATTCGATTCGAGTTATTAGAGCGTGAGCAAGCAAGTACCATCATTTAAATGTTTCAGGATTTTTTCGTTTTTCAAGATTAACCTATAACAAACATGTAGATGTACACATTAATAACCAAAGTCACCTATTGAGACAAAACCAATACTCAAGTTTATAGAGAGTTGAAATTCGGTGCGGTTATTCACTAGGTTAGTTATGTTGTATAGAGGATGAGAGCCATAGTTTTCCATTCAAGTGGCAAGAGCAGTGCGGTGAGCAGGCAATGTGCGCCGCGACGCCTGCCGACGCCTGCCGACGCCGGTCAAAGAGAGGAGGTTTACAACCACCCTTGACACGCCGTAGATCTTCCCCGGCCGTCGGACAGCTGCTAATAATATCATCATTTCGTACAGCATCTGAGACGTTTTTTCTTACGGAAACCAGATGACGATACGTTGCTCGTTCAGATGATATCTTGAGTGTATCTAAGAAATTATAGCTGCGTTGTTTTATGATAAGGCATCTTTATGTGAACAAACAATAGTAATGTTCAAATTTAATGCATTTTCTACCAGTTATTCTTTGTCTGTAAGCACGATGCGAACCACATGTCAGCAATTCTTCATTATCAACTTGATTGAGAAATATTGATTGATACTGGCAATACTGATTGATTCCAGTTAGATCAAATTTGTTCCCCCTAATGATTAGGTCTCGTGTTTGATCTTGATGGTGTTTGTAATTCAACTACAATCATTCGCTTACCGTACTGGTACATAGAGAGATGCTTTAAGCTTGACTACCTCGCAAACGCACAAATATTGAAAACATAAAGGAAAGTCGTGAAAACATGCGGAAATTCTCTACAATGCCGAAAAATCTCATTATTTTTTAACATCCATTGGAAATCCTTAAGTCTCTCCTTACCGGTTTGCACTATTAAATGTTTTACGACTCCTTAGGCGAACGGATTTTATAGAGGTTCAAATGAATGACTTATGTGATGATGGTATATAATCATGACGATGAGAAACAGACGTCGGTAATTTCATGAAATATGTTTTTTTTGAGGCACCCTATCAAATCAAACGAGAATATTTCACGTTCATGGCTAATGAGTTCTCAGGAGGAAATCGATCTAGAGAAAATGTAAGTACATTTTCTTGATAACTTTCAAAGATTCCATATATGAAAATTAATACTGATTGAAGAAGTATTTATGATTTTCAATTAATGAATTTGACCAATGATTTGACCAATTTTTCGAGTTTCAACTTTTACTTCTTTCTTTAATAATAAATAACTCGGACGAATTTCAATACTAGTACTTTTTATATAAATACTGTGCACGTAAGTGTATGTTTGTTTGCAATTTTGAAATTAATTTCTAGTATTATAATTATCATAATTTGCATAATTCATCATCTATACTATTGCCAATTGAATGTCATCAGATGGAAGCCTATAGCTTCAACTTACAGCCTTTTATAGACCATGTTTGGTAAGTTTCAATCATATCCATTTTCCTCCTGTCGTAGACTTTTGATATCACAAATCGATCAAAAGATATCAACAAAATGGATATTGATGAATTGCTAATCGACAAAAGTCGTTTGAATATTTTATCACAATTCAAAACGACCTAGTTTTACTCACTCATTGTATATATACATGAAATGTGTGAGTTTGAGTGAGGTTAGTATACTAAACAGTCGTTGTAACAAATCGTGTAATGTTGAACATTAATTATATTGATAATCGAAACAGGACAACCATTCCACAATACAGAGATGATGCTTATTGAGCACTTTTTCATGAACAAAACTTTTGCCTTCCAATAATAGATAGTTTCTTCAACTCTAAAGCATCTCTATTTTGTAACGGATAAATTCACAATTTAACGGCTTTGCAACTATGTGCTGTTGTTCAACAAAGCTTTACTATTTGCCCATTCCATCAAAGATCAGCTTATGGTTAAGTAAAGCTGATGAATCTACTCAAGTCTTTACCAATATATGGAACTGTACGAGTCAAGTCAGTCTAGTTGGAAGTGTCACAGTATCAGTGAGGATCGTGCAAATATCGTCAAGTGAAGTTTCCAAACCTACGTTCTATCCCACATCGGAATATGGCATAGGAAATGTTTCAAGACTTTTCTTACTCTGCATAGAACACTTAGCTCTGCCTATAGACTTACGTTCTAGTTCTCTAAAAGAGTTTCTCACTTTTCATCATGTATTTATTATTCATGTGTTGTTATCGCCTTAACAGTAAATATAATAAAGAAAAATAGAGAACTGAAACTTTCTGAATACATTTCAGTATGGTTTATTTGTTCTTTTTTACTTCAGTTACAATATTGTCCATTCGTTCGTTATCTTTCTATTTCTACAAACGAGGTGCAAAGTTTTATAAGTCCAGTCTTCTGTGAGATATCTAGTTTTCCAAATGTGATAAAATATTCTATCATATAGAATACTTGTTACTTGACAACTTTCACAAGCTACTTCATTCACACTAACGTGACTGTGTTATCGGCACCTCCACTTGAAACATTGTTACGCGTTCGTTGACCAGCACATTTAGCTCAGTTCCTAACGCGCTCGCTTCATGTGATCCAGAAAGTGAGGGGCCACTGTAGATTTTTACAGTAATTTTCGTGGTTTCCCTCTGTAGTCCAGGCTAATGCTGGGATGGTTCATACAATATAGTCCACGACCTCTTCCTTCCAACTATCCTTCCCATTACCTAAGAAACCTTCGACTCACCATCCCATCATCACTTGAATCATTCATCCGCCGCCAATAGATCCTAGTTATCATCGCAGTGTGGCGTTTACCCCAATATAATGAGCATCGTTCAATCACGACTGTCGTCATTCAAGCTAAAGTTCCTTTAACTGGCGATTAAGTTGACTATTCTACGAGTAACATTTTATCAATATTTCGTTGTACATCGAGGGATTAATTCCGAGTTCATTAATTAGGGTACCAGAACGGTAAGTTCTAACACTTAAATCCTACTAGAAAATGTTTCAACTTTCTTTTCAAGGCAATAATTTGAATTCATATTGCTCTTTCTTCAGAGGATACAACACGCCCATAAAATTGAGTCATGGCAAAAGAGTTTACTCCCGTTCCGTTGCAGAATCTTAAAACATTGAAAACGATTTTGGTTGAATTGAAAAGTTTCCATACTGTAAAAGTTTCTTCATTATTCTTTCATCAATCAATCTTCATTGGTTGAAGGGTGAACGTTTACATTCCCTCATCCTCCTCTTCCTCCTCCTCCTCCTCCTCCCTCCGATCCATCCCACCCTCACAACCACGATCTAGTTTGCCTTTTTAGGAACATGCTCACAAACGCTGTGGACCCACTGCTGGAATTAAAAATATCTTACGTATAAAAAAAATCCATCGCATTTACAACCGATGTGTCGATAAATTATATATTCGAACAGAATTAGATTTCAGAAAATATAACTTTGGACGCTAGAACTGATTTTACCATTGCATATTCTGTTTGCATAGAAAACGCAATAACCTTATTGGAGTACTATGAACTATGATTACATAACTGACGATTGATGTAACAGTAATCAAAGAAAATGAATTACATCCAAGTTTTACAAATGTTTTTAGTTTTTTCGAATTCTATACCGTATTCAATGTTTTCATTAAAACTGAAGCAAAATATAAATCATATTTTATCAAAAAGTCGAAAAATGTCATTCATAAAGTGCATGCTTCTGCACATTCTCCTATACTGGTATCGATGATCAAAACGTGGAAGACCTGTTTACAGAGTATACGAAATATACGCTCAAGTGAACCTACTCATAGACAATTATCGTAATACTATGATGATTTGAGTATACCTGTAGTAATATCACAAGAATACCGGAAGTTGTATGCTGGAACTTCTTGAGTAATTTATATGCAACCTAGATGTATTTTCATATATTTTCTTTTTTTTGGATGAATATGAATAATATAGAAACAGTGTCGTGAGATTATGTGTTATATATTGTATCAGAAACTTAATCATCATACACTTGGGAAAGTATTGAGATCGTGTATATTCGTATCTTTAATAACCAATATTACTTATTCAAAATGAAAATAAATAAACATTTGTATTTCTCTCACACCTCATAGACTATGTAAACTAGAAACTAGTCACATTCGCTAGTCGATATTTCTATGAAAACATATCGTCTTGGTAACAAGATGAGGGACTCTGTCTAGGATCGAAGCAGAGACTCCTGAAACTTGTATTTCTACTCCCTGTGGAGCATTAAGTGCAAACACAGGCAGAGCAGACAGTCAGACACATACGTCAAATGCATCGGAGATGTATGACAGGTGCGCTGTCGTGTAACTTGACTGTCACATGTAACTATATTCATACTTCTGATAAATCAGTAATGGTTATTCTTGGTAGTACGTTCGGTGAACACCATTTCATATTATAGTGTTCACTATATCGAGGGGATGCGTGCACAGAAACTATTTTTATTTTATCTATATTGGGTTTAACGACGCACTGTTATGATAGTGCAGATCTAATGGCGTCGGATGGATGATTAACGAGATGATGGGATGATGAGATAGAGGTTCTTGGGTAATGAGAAGGATAGTGTGAAGGAAGCGGTCATGGCCGACTTATTGTAGGAACCATTCCGCCATTAGCTTAGACTACAGAGGGAAACCATGAAAAACCCATGTAAAGATGGTCGGCGGCGTTGATCGAACTGGGTTGGAAATTCCTCTCGCCTCTCGGATCACATGGAGCGAGCTTGTTAACCACTGCGCTGCATGTGCCGGTACAGAAATTAATTTTGACTATTTTTTTTCATGTTATCGAACCAGTGTAATTGAATTGGAAGTATATCAACTCCAAGATAATTTGATGCTCTTTAATTAATATGACATTATATTTTTGTGAAATCAATCAGTTTCGAGGTAATACGTATGTGGATGAATTTCAGCACATTCATTCACGTATTATTTTGAAAGTGCTGAATTCGCAGAAAAATGCCATGTTAATTAAAAAGCATAAACTTATCTTGGAGTTGATATAGTTTTCATTCAATTACACAGGTTCGAGAACATGGAAAATAATAGTAGAGATCAATTTCTCTAGCACCTTGGATGCAGCCCTTCAAATTCGAAACTGAGAGGTGCATTAATAGATATATAACGATATAACGAGCTCACGATATATAAATATAAATTCATTATTTATAATCATTTGGATTTTATTACCAACAAGGTACAAGAATATAAATCTAGTACTGTTTTTTTTCTGTAGAAATTGCTTCAACCAGATTGTGTTTACCTGCATTTTTGATGGTATATGTGAGTGGCGCTAAAGTGAATAAATAATGGTTGAATATGTTCCTTGCAATATTAATTCAGTGGCTGGATCATATACACCAAGGGTAGAGACATTGAGAATTACTATTGCTAGAAATTGTTTCAGTTGAATGTCTACAGTGAGCTGTGTGTTATAAGAACCCCACTTCATTGAGAGATATTCGTGCAGCAAAGTTGAAAGATTCGATTTCACTTCAGTGCTTCACCTCTAAACCATACACATTTACTATTTCTGAATTTAAATTGCTTAAAAATGAACTCAAATCTTCACCTTCATATACTTATAAATATAACTAAATTGAATGGGTAAAGCAAACATAGTTTAACCAGTGTAGCAAAAATATTTACAATATCAATGAACTCAACATTCTGAATCGATAACCTTTTATTTTGCACAATTAGTTGCGTGGTGTACAGATGGGGTGCATAGCATGTTAGCGCGGCATATTTCATTTGTATGTGAACAACTTCTAGTACCATAGAGATTTAATGCATTAATATTATATGCATGCACCTTTTATTAGGCACTTTGTAGGAGATTTTATACAAACAATTTTTATGTTTAAATAACTTATTAATATCTTGGTAAAATATTATATTCAATTCGAAATCTATTGAAAAATGATACTTAACGTGCCTATTCGAGTATAATGGTACAACAACAGAGTAAAAGTATTTTAGTTGAATACATGATTATGTAAAACAAACTAGCGAATTTCTTTCCTACCTAGACTGTGTGTAATTTTTTTCTGTTATGGGTTTTCTCTGCTGAGATTTGCATCATGGAACTGAAAAACAACTTATCAAAATCAATTGATTTTCAACGAAATTCTCTTATTGAATAATATACGAATATCCTACTGACCACTCTGAATAAAAATTAAAATATAGAACAGAAACGAAAAACAAGAGAACGTATTTTTTCACAAGAAGCATTGCAAACAATTTACTTTTGTTGTCTGACTGTAGAAATCACGAGGGTGAATTTGCTGCGAGTATATTGCTTGACTGTGAGACATAGCGAGGAGTGTGTCTCGGATCCAACTAAACCCGTAACTAACTGGCAAGCAATAAACCCTAGAGTTACAAGTCCTGTCAATGACCAATCACTGACAACTAAAAAACTTTAATTTCTTTTTTCCTCCCATTTTCCTTTTTTTTCCCCCACTTCAATTTTATTTCTCTCGCACTCTTCTTATTCTCCTTTTGCTTCTCTCCGTGTAGAGAAATACCAAGTAGAACACTGTTTTCGATAAAGACAATGAGCAGCGTATTGATCGGGTATTGGGTCTACTTCTATAGGGCACATAAAGCTGACCAACGATAATAATAGCATTATACTTTTATTACGCGTAATTATATCACAGCACGTCCGCAGCATGGCCAACGCAGCACTGCCTTTTGAATAACTTAGCTTATGATTACAAGTTTACGATTTGGGTGCTGTTCATTCTGGATTATGTATAAACATAAAAAAAATACTCCAAAGTGAAGACGGTAGAAGGAATTAAATCGCCGTTGATCAACCATATAGTAAGTCTTGCAATAATAACGAAACAAACTGTGCCTGGAAAGAGTTAAGGTACTTACTTTTCTGAAGTATATATTCTTGTGAGTAAATCAGCGAGATATTGGCCTAATGAATAAGAGGTTTCACGCTTCGTTTCTCACACGACGGCCCTAGACTATATATATATATGTGTACGTATACGTACCGCTAATACCTTTACGGCACGGAATACCAACGTGTGATATATGTTATAATAATAGAACAAAAATGTATATTGACCCATTAACCATTTACACGATAAGGTGTTGCTTATGGATCTATATCAAAATTGTAGTTAATTCAAGAAATGTCATGGCCGTACAGAACAGTTGTTGAAATTAAACAAAACTAACAATTTCCATTCAGACATTAAATATGCTTATAGCGTATGTAATCAATTAAGTTCCATTAAATGAGTAAGTATAGCGTATACATTAGAAGCCAACGTCTTTATACTGTACTTTTGATTTTACGTTGCATTTGAACGGGCTTCGTAAAGCTCACCTTCCCTACGGAGTTCGTGCGATAACCAAGTTGTAAAGCGACCTCGCAGTCATGATCCAATCTGAGGAAGCAAGATTGACATTTCATTTCAAACATTAAAATTAAACAATTTCAACCGTAATATAACGAATACACCAATAATATTGTCACGCAACCTTTGACCCGGCTTATTTATGAAAATAAACATGACAAAAACTCAAATTGTCTTGAAATTTTTTTCAGTTTTCAGTTGTTTCTTTTTTATAAACGCCCCAATTAATCCGCTATTTTAACCCACAACGTTTTGTGATAGCAACACGTTTTGTGATTGAAGGATATGATGCAAGATGATTAAATTCGATATATTATAAGTTTCATCGTAATAATATACTCGCAGAGAATTTGCAAGTTCTATCAAGCGGGTTAATAGCAGTCTGTCGTTTTCAGTCATCATTTGACATCGTAAGTACATTAAGCAGCTAACTTCTCAGTACGGTTACTGAGCGCATGCAAGTACACCATTCCCTCCATGCATGGAGTACGCAGTGTTGCAGCCTGCATAATTTCACGCTGCCTTTCGCAGGAGAGTTTGGTAGTAAGTACTGTTTGTATGAGGCTAGGCAATTGTACATAATTAGGCAAACGCAGCATATGCGTTGTAAGATGAGTAAGATATTTATATGAAGTGTAATCGAAAACTCGACTCACCTTGACTTATATACATTATTCTTCATTCGGCAACTTACGAGTCTAGAAAGCCGTGAATCTCGGCAACATGGTTCTGCTATTTCTATCAATTTGATGAATGAAAAAACATTTATCGAATTAATATCTTCAAAACTGCTGATCCGATAAGAATGAACTCCTTAAATAGTGTGAGCCATATAACTTTCGTGTGTTTTCATTCAGAGAAAATTTGAATTCGTTTTCAGATATTTTATATTTCAAATGTGTCCGCCCAGCCTCATCTTACGGGATTTATAGAAACTGTGTGCTGGTGTTTCTCGAAAAAATGGTTCGATCCATTTGACCCAAAAACTATACAGTTCTAAGGTGGATAAGTCCGCGTGATCAGAAAAAGGTTCGTGTTGATCAGCCAAACCGTGTGTGACCTGTGCAGTGCTTACAAACAAACAGAAACAAACATAGAAACTAAGCTCCGTAAGAGTATAGGATAGAAGTCGTCGCTATCGCTCATCCAATTAAAGTGTTTCAATTTTGACTTCTCTTGTTCCGAGTATTTTATTTTGATTATTTATTTGTTCGAAGATTTTCATTGAACTCGTTTGAGATGTTCACATAGAAAAGGGGGAAGATAACGCACGTTCCTTGATGCACTGTTGTTGATTGGTGACACGGTGTTCGCTCGTCCGGGTTCGACCTCGAGGGGCCGGCTCGACAACTCCTCGGGGACTATGTCGAGCGATGCCTTGTCCACTTCCGCCCCACCCCCACCCCCACTCCCGCCCCCTCACACCACTATTAGGTGACGTAACCTGTCCATCTACCGTCCCTGTCGCGTCCACACCGACAACTTCCTGGCTTAACACAAGACTGGGACACAAGAAGCTTTAAGAATGACTGTGAGAGAGTGAGCTAGAGAGAAACTTTGAAAACACCCTTTAGGCGATCTTACAGCAAACTACCGTACGATTTAAATTGAGTTAAAAGTGAGACTAGGAAAGACACAGTGGGTTAGAGCTAGTCGTCAAGATGACTGTACGGAGGTAAAACAGCGAGTTTATACGAGATTTGAACGCGAGACACGGACCCTTTCGATCATAACGAGGATTGCAGACATACGCAGTGGTAGTAACAAGTCAAAAAGTTCACTCTCTTTTGTCTTCTGCGTTTCACGATTCACTATTATTACTGTCTTTGGCACCCTCCGTAGCTCAGTCGGCCAAGGCACCACTTTTAGAAACTGAAGCCAGCGTCGAGCATGGGTTCGAATCCTTCATAAGACATGGGTTTTTGTGAACTCGCCATGGCCGACCATCCTGAGCGAGGTTTTTCATGGTTCATCACCTCATCCATCAATCACAGACGCAAATGGATCTCAGTCATCGGTACAGTGCGTCGTTAAACACATTTCCATCAGAGACAAACATAATGTTCAGAAATCTGTTTTTTCAATTTGAAAAAATGAGTTTTGTAATTCACTGGTTTTAATTCCTGGAAAAGTTCTTTATAGTTCTTTAAGTTCTTTATTTGATATTTTTATGACTGAAAAGAGTAGTAATACGTTGAAATCCGAGGTATAAATAATGTTCACAGAACCTTATTTTAATTAAAAACTGAAATTATGTCGTATACTTACACAAATATGTCTTACAATAATATGATACAACAAGATTATGCGGATTATATATACAACGCAGATGACTAAGCTTTTTCTTCATTGGTATTTCGTTTGACAAACCTTGACATATATTTGATCATTTCACCTTTTTCAATGTAAGAAAATAAAATACCGTTAAATTTTTTATAGTTACCGCTTGACAAAATACTAATCATTTGTGTAGATCTTGATAGAACTAAATGCCTCCTCTAAAGGCCTACCTCGTGACAATTATTTTATTTTTGGTTCACCCCTACTTGGAATAACATGCACATGCAAAGGCCTACTTACGCTGTATCTATAGGCCTATAACACTTTCAATTTCCGTATTTTGAATAAATTGAAAATTAAAGGACATCACAACCCTGAAACTAGATTTGTATGAATATTAACGATATTTATTTCCCTAACTTTGGTGAGAACTAGAAACGATCATCTCTACTTGAGAAATTGAAAAAAAAATGTTCTCCGGAGACCACGAGTCATGGCTTAGGCATTACCAATTCTGTACAGAAACATGAACAGAATTGAGTAATGTCTACGTCATGCACCACGTTCTGGAGGGCAAATAAATATATTGTAATTTATGAAATTGAGATATATATTTCAAGTTTTCTCTGAAATTATGGCGATAAATTTTGTCATTATTCGTTAAATTCTAGTTATAGGATTGTGATGTTCATTAAGGGGAAAATAATATTCTGTTCGCAATCGCAATAGCATCCTATTACATATTACAATCATCAGTTTGTAGAAAAAGTTGAATGTACTCAGTTTTATTCGCAGTGAATTGTAGGCCTATTTATGGGAGTGACGCTGAACCATAGATTAAAGAACTTCATTACTCTATGGCTGAACCTTGAACAATTACCAACTAAAGTAGATATTCAGTCAATAAAGCTTCAAACGATGAGACATCATGAGATATTCATCTCACGCAGTCAGCATCTTGATTTTCAGCAAAGGAAAATGGAACAGAAGTGGGCGCGATGTTCTGCTCACGGGTCCATGGAAGTCGATTTAGCGGAATATCAGGTTTTTTGGGATAAATTTTGGACGGTGTGAGGTATCGAAATTACAATACGAATGAAACACGGATATTTTCAGTACCTTCAAGACGGTATAAGTAATAAGAATGTATATCGTATCGCATAATTGTATGTAGTTATATATATATATATATATATATATATATATATATATATATGTGTGTGTGTGTTTGGTGTGGGTGGGTGGGTGTGTGTGTATTTATGTCGAAATTCACGAGTTTGTTTAATTGTACAATATGCGGCTAGAAATATCTCTCATTTTGTACTCTGCTTGTGCACTGAAAATAAATCATTTCGTTTCAAAATGATTAGATTATAAAAATATTCCCGTTCTATCTTTCACTTCATGTCGGCGATAACATGAAGGAATGTATTAAGGAATATCAGACCCTGCTGATTAAAATACTTTCGCTTTCAGAATTACTTTTTCGGGGGTTTGAAGTTATTCGCGTTTTCCACACAATTTTAATGAACATTGGGAGCGAAAATTCGTAAACATTTTGAAATATGTTCAAACAATAACAGATAATTTGTCAATGGTTCGTTTTTATGAAAGACTTGAAATTATATCCTAGCTAGCTGACTTCTATGTGGTATTCATTTCTTCATATTGGGTTCAACGACAGACTGTATACTGATGGCTACGATCTATTGGCGTCGGTGAAATATAACTTATATATGAAATTATTGGATACAAGATTATTTTATCTATTGTTTTCCGATAGCGGGAAGGAGTCGGTCGTAGACGACAGAGGGAAACCACAGAAAAAAACTGTCGGAATGATCGGCCATTGCGTGAATCGAACTCCGGTCTTCTGAATTACGATTTAGTGTACTAGCCACTTGACCACTCGTATCAGTACTATATTGTTTATATATGTATATAAATTTCAGAGATACTGTGGACCCGAAAGTCCAAAACCCTGATATAACAGTGAATTGGCATGGTTGGTACGCACGTTATTTTAGCCTGGTCGCTCTGACGCGTCAACATTTTCCAATGAGGTTGAATAGGGCGGCTAGTACCGAGTAGAGGAGGGGATGGGGAGTGATAGGGTGTGAAGGGATGGGATGGGTTGGGTTGTAGGAGGATTGGTTTCTGTGATCCATCTATCAGGTTCTTAACGGGCTCTTATTGCTGTTTGAATCTAGTGGCGAACTGAGAGCCGCCTGAGCCCTCTCGATCGGCTTTGCCTGCCCGCCTGTCGACCTGCCTACCAAACCTACCGAGCTCGTATCTCTAAAAGCAGAAGGTCACAAATCCAGAGGAACTTACTAAGCCGGCCTGACTAACATTTCGCCCACTTCTTTTGACAATCTGAGAGATCAGGCTCTTGAAAGAAAACTGTGGAACTTCTTTCTATCCTTTCTCTTATTCAGTTTCGTATGGTTCTTGGGTTGTCTTATACTCGTATAGGTTCTCCTATACTAACCCCTATAGTCTAGGGAATGGCTATCAGAGACATTTCTTTTAGCTCTGAAAAGAACTAGAATTAGATTTTTCATCTTTGAACCATGAGTCCTCGATGGAATTTAATCAATCTTTCTCTTATATTTGATAAAAGGGGAAACCTGGCACGTCCACCGAAACTGAAGAAATTAATATTTGGTCAGTCACCTTTCGCTGAGTATCCCACTGAGTTTTGTTCTCGCTTTCGCTGAGATTGATTATTCAATAAATAATCTCAATTGTAACAAGTTTTCAATCTCTTTACGCTCCCATGCAGTAGTCAGTCATTCAAAATGTTTGAAAATGTCAACTTGAGAAAAACATGAAAAAAATCAGATGACCGAAAATATTGATTCAGATATATGTAAGAACAAACCAGAAGGAAGAAGATATTCTCGTTTCAGAACGTGATCATTAATGCGTATTCAGAGGCAACAGAAACAGGAATAAATCATAAATAGGCCTTGTAATCCCTATTTAATGTTGGTTTCAGTTTTAACGAATGCAATACCACTAAAGTCGGTTGACCCGTAGTGGGGGTTGAAAGTGTAGAGGGGAGGGTTTGTTGGTTTAGGAAGGGCGATACATATTGTGCCTAGCACCAGCATTCAATAATAGAGAAATGAGAATAATTATGTAAATGTCGCCATGTAAGCGAGTTAAATGCTCATGCCTACTTCGTGGTGAGCCATTTTGCGATTGCATTCATACCGATGCATAGCGCTACGATATTAGGCAGTACTTGTTAGTTGTTACACGGAATAAATTCAGTAACTACCATCCCACACATAAACACATTCAAATTATGAAACAAAATAGCCACTTTTACGGCCTGATTAGAAATTCTACTCGTGTATATTATGTTTTTATTATAAGCTGGATGGTTTTATTATGCATCCGTGATGTTCTGTACTCGATACCACAAATTTGTTGAATTGAAACCATTCCGTTTAAATGTTTTGGAACGTTTGAGAAAACCAATCCTGTATCAGTAAACCAATGATTGTAATTCCGGTCGTAGCATAAATCATTCTGAAATATAAGTTACAATACTGCCGTTAAGATTTCAAATAACACCGATATTCAAAACAGTAGTATATGATTTCTATTTATGTGATGACTTTTGAATACTGTGCGGATGCTTATTGAAGTTCTAGCGAATCACGTTGTTGGTGGAAGTCAGTTGTATTGTTTCGACAACATAAACGCCCAGAGTGACTAAAAGCGTGAGCCCAGTGTCGCATTTTCGTTCAACTTCGTCTAGTTAAAGTGCCTTATTAATTCGATGCTCATTTGTCAATCGACGGAAGCCAGACGTGCCCTACGAAGAATGTGTTCAACTTGTCAGACTAAATTATGCATTAAACTTGTACTCTCTCGTGATGTATCGATTGTGCGAATGATGAATCGATTGTGTGAAGTCGATTGTTGAAAAAAAGTATTTCCATTGTATATGAAGCATACTGACAAAGTTTCAACCTGCTCGCACCAGTCTCTTCTCTCTTTCTCTATCTCCCTATTACTTCTCTCTCTCTCTATCTCTCTTCCTCTTGCTCTCTCTCTCTCTCTCTCTCTCTCTCTCTCTCTCTCTCTCTCTTCCTCATGCGCTCCACCCCCTACTCTATAGTATATCCAACACACAACTTAAACACATACTAAAACACAAACATACGCAACCTTTCCGATCAGAATATTCACAGTTTTATTTATTGCTTGATCTTTAAAAGAGTTACAAAGACCTTTAAATATGTTACTTCCAAATCAAGACCACTATTCGCAATGACTGAATTAACCCATCTACTATAAAAGAATGCATGTGCATATTTATTACCATGAACATTCTTACCTCAATTTTCTTACGAGTACATCCCACTCTCCTGACTCCGATCTCAGAAGTTAATTTACATTTTTTTATGATACGTATGGTGTAACTTTTTTATTATCCGACTCTCCATCTGAAGATGTGTATATATAGTCATGCATCACTATGGCGTCTCTGTGTGTTAGTCTCCAGTGATTCGTGAAGCTGAAAAATGAAGAAAAACGGATAGTAAAATGTCAGATTTTATGAAACAAAATGAACAATAACAGAAACTAAAATTGTATGTATGTAGGTCGAAGATATATTCACGGTATAAGAACAATTATATTCCGTCGAAGAAATTACACTTTCATTCTCTCATAACGCAATGCTTATAAAATGTTCTCATTGATAATCAGGAAAATCAATATTTAATATCTCCAAAACATTTCAAATAATACGACTCATAAAAATGCTGTCGAAGCAAACAATGCACATTTCAAGCTTTCGTCTGTGTTTTAGTCGAGAGAAATCGTACAGATTGAACAAAATATTTTGTATAAATATAATAACATCACAACGTGTCCACCCACGTTTAATTAATGTGGGATTACTTTGCCCGTGAGAGATAGGCCCTATTCTACATATTACGCGTTGAGCTATGACTATTACGGCTCATAGGTCGTGTTAGCCGCTAGGTTTATGATCTATCATAACATTATTAGCGACAAAATACTGTTACTGAAACTCATTACAAAATTACCCTTAGTAATGAACAACAATTTAATCATTCATAATTGTCCAGCAAAACAGAAGAGAAAATGATGATAAAATTCGCCTAGCTTACACCTTATAATTCTATTTTCACTCTCTCCCAGTTCATGTTGGCACGTTACATCATTTTATATCCATACGAAATACACAACATTTTGACGAGTTACGCACAGCACATTATGTCAGGAGGAAACTGTGGTGTAAGGCTTCAACACAAACCTGTACAGACAGCTCTCTGTGAGCGGCCATCCTGATTCTGGCAGTGCACTGCACGCTTTCCCAAGGATCAGTATAGCGAAGTAAGCGAAGCGAACACTACTGTTGTGCTGGGTTGTCGCGTCCATTGTATACTAGATCTTCTTTGTCATCACATTCTAAGTGAAGTCACTATGATTGAATCGACGCTGCATTTGTTGATACGTTGACTTTAGTATTCTTAAAGTTGATTAAAATCAGATTTTTACTTCTTGACAACGCCGCTAGAAACAGATTCTAATTAGGTCGCTCAACTTTCAAAGCGACAAAATGACGCTTTTTCCCATCTTGAAACTATTGTCTTTATATGTATACGATATTGTAATAGTACATTACACATAATCTGATCACTCGACAAACAAGTAATTCGCGTACGATTATCCTTCCTTTGCGTCTCTGTTATTTTCTCCCTCCTTTGCTCCATTTCTTTTGTTTCCATCTCTTCTTTAGTCCCTCGATCCCTGGAGGCAAGCCGGTGATAAGAATCTTCGCTCAGCACTTGCTCTACAGCGCGCATGTCTCATGAAGAAATCACCTACTACTGCACAGATTCACACAATGCCCGTTCACTGAGCCTTATAGTGAAATTTCTAATCCAACATAAATACCTCTTGATAACTTAAGACTTTTCTGTGATTCGCAAACTATTTTCTTGAGCCTTTTCTTTCGTTTTCGGTCATTTTTATCAATTTGTAACATCTCCCATTTCCTCGTGCTTCACTCGGTTGGTTTCATCACTGAGAGTAACTTGTTGAACTGTAGACGTGACTTGCTATCATATCAATCTTATCAGAGCAAACTCATGAAAAACACTCTTGTAACTAATTATTAGCAATTGGTGAATAGTTTTAGTTTTGTCCGTCAATGAAAACTTGACACAACTATTGAGACAATATTAAAATTATTATAGTTTAATCAATACGAATTTTGATAATGTGGAATAAAATATATATTGGTTAACGAATATTACATTTGTAAAACCCGAGGATTAGAAACTCAGTTGAACACCACCGTAACCAAATTTTCCGATGCTGTTTTAAAGAAGTGATTTTATTATTCAACTCCTTTTTTTGCTGAAACGTAGTTTGATCGGTTTTGCTCACCAACTATGAACATCTGTTGTACAGTGTGCAACTGATGTTGTGTCAAGTTTACATTTTTTTGTTTGAGTTAAGGAGTTACAGAAAAGAAGAAAATGTGCACCGAGTCCCGATATGTTTCCAATATGTTTTTCAGTCTATGCTACAACCATCAAGTCAGGTCGTTTGTTGGTTAAGAGAACTATACTATATCTACATTGATAGATGATCATAGTGATGAATACATGGGATATAGATTTCTCAATACAATAATAATGATTAAGTATTCATTCAATACAGAAAAAAATACTCAACATGCGGGATTCGGCGAAGCCGTTCTTCCTTCCAACATTATATACTACGTTATATTCCAAGACAATAATTAGAAAAAACCAAGAAGAATAAAAAATACTCACAGGTCATTAATACAGTATAATTACATTCGAATTTTGTTTTTCTTTCTCGGAAACGAACGATTTGAATAAAAAAATAATTGGAGCACTTTTCAACATTGTGCAAACTCAAAAATGTCTATTCATATGTAAGTATGTAAATTTACACTTTTCCGCCATGCAAAATTATTGATATTATTTCAAATCCGAATATATAAAAATGGTTCCATCCAAATATTCTCAGAAACATTACAATTTTGTTTACATATATTTTACCCTACAAATTAATTAACATCTTATCGTGTAGCGTGTGAAAATAAATGAAAAATATACTCCAGTTTCGTGACGATGAGGTTGAGTCTACACTTGCGTCATTCATCTAATAATACGTGTGAATTGCAACACACATGAGCGAAACTAGAATCCGTACTGAACGGTTATTGATTTATTGATATTCTAGTAAGTCATATGTGTACCTACTCTTGCTGCAATTTGCATGATGTGAGTAATTATTTTAATGTACCGTAAATGCTAGACACAGAATGGTGAAAACATAAATGAATAACTTTTTGGCATTGTTCAAAAAGAGAGAGGGAGATAGAGAGAGAGAGAGAGAGAGAGAAAGAGAGAATGAAACCACGCAGTATCAAAGTATATAATTTATTAATTATGAAAATACTTCACACTTTCGCGGTGGTAGGTGCACGTAACGTGATTGCTTCATTTCTTGTGTAAATTACTATTTTTGTACACATCCCACAACGGGCAACATTTAATATTCTGAAAATTTAAACATACAGTGAAATTTACGAAAATGTCCCTACCCTAAGAGGTTTTGAAAAATAAATTTGTTGAGATTATTAGACCATAATCGTTTAATGTAGACAAATATGTATAGAAGGAGAGAAAATCAAGAATAACTGAAAAACTGACCCAATCATTTCAATTTGTCATTATATACTATGATATCTAGAATGTTTGGATGTACCAATAATAGTAAGATACATTTCGTAGAAGATCATCGACGCCAATGGATCTTAGTCATCACGCGTCATTGAACCCAATATGAATGAATAAATGAAAAATACGTCAAAACTCACCGAAGATATTTATATCTATGAGAATTCTTTTCGAGATGATATACGAATGAGTCGATGATTTGTTTATCCCTTACGCCACGTTTCTTTTTCGTTCCAATTTTATTTATTTCAACTTTATCTTTGGTGATCATCTATGAGAAATATGGAAATTGCACTACATTTTAATGCAAATAACTCTTCATAGTATGTATTGTGCATTTCGAGTGTCCATTCGGTTTATCTTGACAGATCGGACACTCTCTCTCTCGCTCTCCCTCTCTCTCTCTGTCTCTCTCCTTCTCTCTCCACTTGGATTTCGTTCAGCTGTCTCGTTTGGTTTCCCGGTAGTTATTTCATCATCAAAGCACAGAACACCCTCTACCCAAACTCTGTGTATTTATATATATATATATATATATATATATATATATATATATATATATATATATATATATATATATATATATATATATATATATATATATATATATATATATATATATATATATATATATATATATATTCATAAAATACTAGCTTCTTCATTTTGGGAACTTGCCTTGCTTTATCTATTCTACCCTTTTTTTTAGTTCTCTTTCCGCATAATTAAGTTTTGCGTCTTACGCTTTTCCCAGTTATCCTTCCTTATCCATCTCATTGCTATTACATTTATTTCTATAACTTTATATTCATCGCTCTCGGTTGCCTGACATAATACGTACGTCATTCGAGTGGTCCCGGAGATGGCCGAATACCACCGAGGGAATCACGACCCAATGGATGTTCATATTGCCCCCAAAGATCTCGACAGCATAGAGAGGTTGACAAATGGTTGTATTGTTGCCTGATGACCACCATCCGTGAAGCCCAAATCTCAAGAGCGGTTTTTCCTGCTCAGTGCCACTTTTTTCTTTTCATCTAGCCAATCACACTGCAGATATCCGGTCTGTAATCAAGACATCTGACAATTGTGATTAGACAGACTGATGAAAAACTGGCGAAAGTGTGACAAAAAGCCAGTCGTCGGAATTGGCATATCATGATTCCCAGTTTGGCTAAAAGAAATCATTACGATAAACATTTACATTAAAGTTTCTCAGGAAAACTAAAAACATAATAATCATTCTTACACAGTTCAGGACTAATTTTGATTCACTAACATTCTAATTTAAATCAGTTATTCAGTGAACGCTATCAATTATCTGAAAATTAAGAAATTTCATCACACCGTGTAAAGTGCCGCATTCACCAACCTTTCTCGAAGTCATATTAAGGTTTCCAATTGGCACTGCCAGCTAGCTCATTAACAATTTTATGTGGTATGTCATTATAGCTCGACTACCTAATTCTGTAATGATTCATAATCACCGTCTTCTTGGTACATCCATGCCAAGTGATTGTTTGAGGATGTCTTACACGGCTCGTGTCTCGTGAAATGAAATGTTCGTCCTTCCTGTCGACGCCAAGCTGACGGCGTCGATGAGGCGTCGAATAAGGCAGTGACGACGGCATCACATTTGATGATCGAACCCTCTGATCACGAAGTTCTATTGCCGCCTTCAGTCTTGTCCTGACCTGCAGTGTCCCGACCGACCAAGACCTACTCTTATGCCCATCTCACGCGCCATGCTTCTAACCCTTCTAACCCCCACCCGTCCCCCCTTTCCATCACCCATCGTCGTCCCATTTCTCTTTGACCCCCATTCCCAACTACCAATTCCCACCAGCCACTTCAACGGCGTCGTTTTTAGATCTCTTTATATTCTTCGGATGACATCTATCTCCTCCTAAGAAACCCTTTCTCTTTCGGTCTTGCCTTCCCATTCCCGTCGATTTTCTCCTTAGGTCGAGCTTTATTAGATGAACGGACAGAGAAAGGTGGCACTAATTCAAGGAAATAGCTAACACAATATCTTACGAGACCTGGTCTTCACGATACACTTTATTGTAGCACTTCACTGGAGTGATACCTGTGCACTTACTGATATGGCTTACGAATACGTCTGTTAGAGATTGCGTGTTTATCAAAAATGTTGATTTGGTATATCAATTTTTCAGAATGGTTTTTGTGATGTAATGAATAGAAGTTCAAAATAAACCATTCTCTTATGCATACAAGAGAGGCCTCCCGCTTTGAAGACACTTAATTACCATCTACCGTGACTAGATGATGAAGCAATTTCAAAATTCAAAAACAGGTTTAAAATTACGTGATATTTGATAATTGCATTACATAATAGTGATGACGCTATAAATCTTATTCTCGTATTTCTGATGACTGAACTTGGCGCTGAATTGAATAAGTAACACTGATTTACTAATTTCATGGGATAATTCCTACACTTCTCAATTATGTGTCTATATCACTAAATTTTGGCGTACACAAAAAATCAGCTCATATGATTGCTCTTATTCCTAACATTTTTGGTGATTCCCGTAAGTCAGATGGTGTATTCACTCTCTTCATACAATAATAGTCATTACGTCTGAATCGGAGCTTTTTCAAAATAAATATTTCATTCTGCAACAAATAATTAGAAGTTGTTGCTAACATTCAAATACATTGCTCCTTTCTTACTATAGTACAGAATATCTCACGTCAATTACTAAACATCCAGTACGAAGCACTTGATATGTAGAAAACTATTTTTGAATTATCAGATGCATGATAAACATTACACTTTGTATCCAAATAGCTGTCTAGAGATTATAATAGAAATTAAATGAAAAGTTTAATGAACGCATTTGTTTGAAGTAATAAGTATGTAAATTGCATGAAAGGTTCGTTGTTGAATACACGATATCAATGCATGTATTATCTCCTGATAGTTGGTTTTAGAGTGTGTTGTTATATTTGATGTGCAAAGCTTACTTTACACGCTATCCCAGTTTTGTGAAATCCCGTGCAATTTACGATACCCACATTCGTTACTTTGTTCAATAGTAAAGTATCGTATAGCTACCGCGAAACATTTTGATTGCTCCCTGGAAATATATTTGATCGCAAAGACCATTTCGTTGGCCCAATTATAGATTTGTTTATTGGTTCGAAACCCCAACATGGAAGTCAAATAAAACGAAACGACCATCATTTCTCAAAATGTTTAATTATTCAAAAGGATCTAGGAAACAATATCTCTTCGTACCCCCATACAGAATGGTGTAAGAGTACGTACGAATGATATATTATGATTGGAGAATGCTTGTTGCCTGCATAAAACATAAGACGAGAAATATTTTGTACGGTACTGGTCAGACTTGGAGCTTGCTACTTGTTGTTGATGTTGTTGTTGTATGGTGAGATATGTGTGAGTGTGTATATGTGTGTGTATATATATATATAAATATATATATATATATATATATATATATATATATATATATATATATATATATATATATATATATATATATGTATATATAGGTTGCAATTTGCGCCGTGGCTTATGGCTAGCAATATTGCACACTGCATAATGGAGGATAGCATGAGAATGTATATTCTTCGCCAGATGTGGACCCTCATATAAAAGCTCTATCTACATACTCCCCCTACCACCCTATCCACTCCCCTTCCTCTCCCCTCCCACTCTACGTACAGCTACATCTTAAAGTGCCTAAAGCTAGGGATAATTGCATGGCGAACAAGAAGCTTATGGCACGAAAAAGGATGGAACTAAAATAAGAATGAAATGGTGATACTTTTTACCGGTATAAAATTGTTTACGGCTTGGAATATGTTATGTGTTTCAGAATTCCGAAATGATGTATACATATAACTTATAGCTAACTTATAATGTATATATATGTATATATATATATATATATATATATATATATAGGCCCTATATATAAATATCATATATGATAGTCACTTCATTAAAGTTTCGTCTCGACTGGGATCCGAACTCAGTACCTTCCGATTTCTTGTTGGCTACTCTACCGCTGAGCTTCCGAGACAACAATATTAAATCGTGACTATTCAATTTTGAATTCAGCGGTAGAGCAGCAAATTGGAAATTGAAGGGTTGCGGGCTCGGATCCGTGTCGAGACGAAACTCTTATGAGTTGACTATCCTATCCTGAATAAGCTTAGTCAAGCTTTTCAAACATATATATATATATATATATATATATATATATATATATATATATATATATATATATATATATATATATATCAATTACAGCTATGGTTCATGAGATTCACACTTCACACTTGAACGCTCAACCTAGGAAACAATGTAGTATAGACTATAGATAGATTGTTTTTAATGGTGTTGAGGAATTTCCACATCAAATCGCTTACACTTATTTTTAATTACGTTATTATCTATCGTAATGACATCTATGTATCTGTCATACAATGCTTATAGTCCTGTGTATTTGGTTTTGATTGTTATTATTTTCCAATTGTTACTTCATTTTTCTTCATTTTATAATAATACTCTCGTAACGTGACCTATTTCATGTAATGATTGTTTTATTCTTCCATGAATCGTATGTGATAAAATGAAACGACATAAATAAAATCTTGCAAAGGCCTAACAGTAAAAATAATTGTGAATCACTTGATGTTACAGATGATCTGAAAACTTTAATTACATTCAAAATTTATTTTTGCAAACATAGAATTGTCCCCAAACAGGACAATATACTAATATACCTCATTATATTCAAATTTGAAATGATATTGGTTCGACTTAATTTCTTGTTGTGTTTTTCTGACTTGAATTCATGATGAAAATCCATTATTATTGAATAGTTTTTGTATATTGATGCTGCAATATCTAATTCGATCTGAGATGTATTTTTTTCATATATCATAATATTTTCGAATATTTTCTGATTTGATTCCATTCATTTCCGACAGTAATTTCATTTCATTTCCCTAATATTTACGTAGACGTGATGGAATACAACGAATGCTCAGGTACAACAATACTCAGATAACTGGTGAGTTGAAAACTTTTCAAAATGAGCACGAAAGTATTTCAGTATGGCTCCATCAGCCAACTTACTACGAGCAAATTACCCTAGTTTGACATTTCATTACGCCGTTAAACACCGCCAAGCAAACAAACTATAAAACGCCAAGTACTCAATCCTTATCAATTCGCTTGGACTTTTATTTAAATATTTCACTCAACGAACTTAACGTTGACTCTTCCTACAAAAACTGTCGTCCCGGGAACATTTTCTTACGGTAATTTGTCTGTATTTATCTACAATAAGCTTTAGTGCCTCCATTTTCAGTACTACCACTTTGAACCGTTCTTCTTATATACGTAAATTTTGCCTGCAGTCATAATAATATTATGAGAAGCTAGGTATAGGGATATATGCTAGCTTCCAAGCATTAAAATTAACGGATATCACCCATAAAGTGCACATCTTTTTTATTCCTGTATATATGCGAGCAGCACCATGGGTTAAATTTGCGACAGTCGCATAGGCAGTTGGTAGGAAAGGGTTGGTGGGGAAAGGGGAAGGGGCAGCGACTAAAGTGCTTATAGGGGCCCCTTGGGGACTTGAAAGATGGAAGGTAAGGTGGTGCAACAGAGGGTATAGCTATAGGCCTTTAACATCAACACATCACCGGCATTCATATTTTATAAGTAAGAGTTAAGCGAGGTGGTTGGTTATGCCCGGACTTCACTTCAGTAAATAATATTTCAATAGAAAGCGAGATGGTGAAATTTAGTGTGAGGGGTGAATGATAGGAGATATGATAATCAAATAATGGAAGCATATTTGATTATTATCAGTATACTGAGAAAATGGCGTCACGTGTACCAGCAGTGTGCTTGGCTAACAGAGTCGATCGCCTTCGATATGAGATTAATTAGAGATTGTGTAAACTGTGCCGAATCAAGTTTTTGGTGGAGGAGCCGTGATTATTGCACGAAAGTTCCCTTGTTGCGGATGCGGATATACGTATCTTGGCGTTAAGTCTGAAGTAAAAAGTACAATTGTTGTTCTATTAACATGTTTTCACAGTGGTCTAAAAGCTAATATCGTTCGTATTCACGATATGCGAACACAAACTTCAGTTACAAGCTACCAACTTGAGCAATGTAATGTGAATGGAAAGCAGTTATACAGTAGCAAGTATGGCTTTCTGTGTTCCAACATTAGTGCTACTTCTAGCTCTTTGCTCAAACATAACTGCTGTTGATGGAACATTCCATAACACAAGACAAGAAGGATGTACATGTTGTGAAATTCAGTTGTTCAAAACACAAATCCAAATGAATACTTTATGAATACAAAGATATTCAACAACTTCCTGATTATTTAAAAAGGCACAAAAGATTGTTTTCTATCACTCTAACGGGGAATATCTAAACTTCTAGCGTACAGATCAATTAGAAGACGGTATAGTGAAACACATATTTTTGTTTAGTGAATAATATCATCATTATTACTTTGGTGTACGTACCTAAGTTAGTCCTTAATAATTCTCATCATTCCCTTCTCCTCATACAATATTGAACTATCGAACATATTTTCATCTATCGCGAATATCGAAGTAAATATATAAATGTTTCAGTTCAAGGCATAATTATTTTTTGGGTCTCAGAATTTTCATGATTTTATATCGTAATTCATGATTTTAAAATTGACAAATTTTTGGAAAATGTTGATATCATGATAATGGCGCAAAACACTGACATCCTCACACTAGTCGACTCGAGTGATGTCTGACACATAAATTCCGATTAGAGTTGAAATTCATCATTCAAAATTATTGGAACTTCGCTTCCCTTGTCCGGAGAATGTTTTTGGTGGAGGTGCCGTTATTTCCGAATGCATTTGCTTATTGAAATTATGCTAGTGTTTCTTCTAGTTGGAATTGTAATACATTTCAGAACCAGTGTAATATATAGACATTCACTTTTGAATACACTTCCCCTCCACAATAGCATTTCATAATAATTCCTTGATTTTCCTCATCATCAACTACTTTTCTATAGTATCCCAAACCGAAACACACCATACTCATCAACAACCAATTCCTCAACTATACGAGACGCTTCTATCATGTAGGTAATCTGTATCACTATACGAAATTATAAAAGGGTTTCATTTCGTCCGTCAAGACAAGTTAAGCGTTTTAAAACCATGCTCCTTCTCTATTGAACCACCAAGCAACTAGTGCACCATACCATCTCGTATTACCAACAAGGAAGGAAGATGTCACTGGTAAATGCATTGCAAGCAGACTGAGATGAAGATGGATCGAGAACAAGCATGACTATGTGAAGGTGTAGGGTGGGGGAAGACGGGGGTTAAAGACCAGTAACAATGATCTACGTGTACGGGCACGCCTTGGCGCAGTAACTCGCAACTGATGCATGGCTGCACGGTGTACTATATATATATATATATATATATATATATATATATATATATATATATATATATATATATATATATATATATATATATATATATATACATATATATATATTTATATATACATATATATATATTTATATATATATATATATATGTGTGTGTGTGTTTACATGTATTTATTTTGATATATATATATATATGTTTGTGTTTATATAGTAGCTTGGTATCTAGTCACGGAAACATGCGTGACATTTCGTGGTGACCTTTTTGTCTATTATCCACCGGCAACATCGCATAATCATACACCGCTCCGAAGAAAATCCGGTCTGGTTTTAGCACCATTTACCTCATTTATATCTATTGACTATGCATAACTATTGACTATGCATAACTATCGACTATGATCTCATACAAATTCATGCGTGTGAAACGTACAAATCAATTCATTTCGTACGATAAGATTTAAGTGTAGGCCTAAATGTTATAATTGGTAGTACGTTTGTTTTATTGCATTGTTGCTGATGATGAATCAAACGTGTTTTTATTGAAAGTCAGATATACAAAATATGCGTTGAACTTCAACATGAACTTGACAATTCTGTACTATGTATGATCATATCGATTGGCTGTTATCAAGTTGATTATCAATCTCACAAGATAAGAAGATTCGAGTTAAACCTTGTATATTCATGATTATATCACCATCCGGCCATACACCCATGGATGTTGTACATAGTGAGTAATGTTATTATTAATCTAAACAAGTTCCACAAATTGAATTTTCCAGTTCAACTGTAAAATATGTGCAACCAAGCTCGTATAAACACCGTAATGAAGCCTATCATCACAAAGTGCAAACAAATTAATTAGTTTACTTCTTGATGAGCACTGAGTCAGTAGTTGAATAGCACAGCGAAAAGTACATCTAAAAATGTATGAACAACTTCTACCGCATAGATTCTTGGTTACATTGAAACGTAAAATTCCATTATTGCGTCTCTAGAACATACAAACCAGATTCTTATGATTTGAGAAACTTCCTGAGAAATTACGTTTCAACTGAAACCTCTGTCAATCATTTCAATATTAATGATCCATGAGACATCATAATTTCGGAATGATTTTCTTGCACCCCTGTATTTTCTGGGCTGTACATCAAAGGTGTGCATGCAGAAAATTGGAAAATATATCTGTTGAACAAATTCTATCATTGTTATTATCTCTGCCAGCATTAGTTTTGATTCTAATAATGCATCATTGCTGTCGCTGTTTCCGAAATTGAATCTTTGAAACTTGGTGATATCATACGGAACTTTTAGTATATATTAACACAGAATCTATTCGCACATAAACATTCTTCTACTATGTTCTCACAGTTTTTCATTTATCACAAGTTGGAAAAATGACTGATGTTGTACCATTTATTAATGTAACAGTAATGTAATTGTCTCACTTCTTTAGTCATAGCACGTTTACTCAATTTGTTGTTGCTAAAGTTTCATATTCGTCCAAAACCACAAATATTACTAAAATCCAACATCAAAAATGAGAATCTATAAATTAGATTTTAGCTTCCACAGTTAGAATGCACAATGATAAACTATAGAAGACGGTTGAATTAGGTACAGTATTTCATTCTAAATAATATTTATCGGAGAGACTAGAAATTATTAGCGTTAGATACAAAAACCATTTTCTTCCTGTACAACACAATTTCAGACGTAACCGACTTCACAAACAATTTGTATTTGTTTTATTGCGTTCCTAGGCGTCTCAGGCTCCACAGGGCAGAAAGTTTCCGCCAAGGTAATTTCACAGATATAAATGATAATTAAATAATTGTACAATTGAGATTTTTACCATGTGTACCTTTTTCAATTATCTGGAGAGAGACTGAACACTCCCTGCAAAATTCCGTGCAAGACACAAAATAACGAAACATCATCTGATGCAGACAATATTTTTCGAAAATGGTAATCAGTCAAATTTTATAATAGCAGAGAGGAAATATCACTTGTATGTAATAGTAACACTCGATATTTCTGCCATCGATTTTCACCTCACAGCGTACCGTTTTATGCAAATAACGCGGTACATATAGCGGATGTTTATTATGACTCGACAACGTTTTAGAAGATACTTCTCTGCATGGTGTAAAGCACTTTCACTACAGTATGTTCATTCGGAAAGTCACTGCAATCGATTCGATTTGAACTACAATCCATGGTCCATGGTACAATCGCGTGAAAACACTATAAAGTCAGGTATATTGTGGAATTGTTATATTATTTATAAGCACCAAATAGGCCTATGCTTAGTATTATTCATAGGGAAAATTAGAAGAAGAAAAACATAATTCAATAATGTACAATTGAGTTTTCTACCATGTGTACCTTTTTCAATTATCTGGAGAGAGACTGAACACTCCCTGCAAAATTCCGTTTGTATTAGGATTCGCGAAGTTGCAGTAATTGTCAGAAATAAGACCAGTCTTAGAGGAAAAAATAACAATGTCAGCTATTTTCCGAAGAAAGGAGAAGTGAAAAAACTGAGCTAGATTTGATCTCAACAATGCTTTACGAACTCAGTAAGACACGTTTGAAGATACACACTATAGAAGGCATTGGAATTGCGGCTACGAAATGTTAGACAATTTGAAACAGTTATATTTACTGACGTACCCAAATTCGTACAATATCCATTCTCGTCATGAATATAATGATAGGTATGTACAGCTTGAAGCAAAAGTAAAAGTCTCTTTTTCTGACTACTGGTGGGTAGGCAACTTGTCAGCCAAACCGGCCAAACGCTAGAAACCGGTGTGGGGGGTCAGACCAGGATCCAAAGTCCATATCATATGCAGGTATACTGATGAAATAGGGATAGCATTGATTAAATGTATTTAGTATAGTTTCTGCTACTGAGATAATGCAATACTTGCAGAACATTGGACAAGACGCAACAGCAAATCCAATTACAATTTCGAATAACTTTATTCTGTACAAAAACTTGTAGTTACGTTGTTACATCTGAAATAGGCTATCATTCTGTTGAATATGGTGATTGATTAGAAATATATATACTATATAATATATATATATATATAATTATATATATATATATATATATATATAATATATATATATATATATATATATATATATATATATATATATATATATATATATATATATATATATATATACATTTTTTATATATACAAAGTCAATGGCAAACAATTTTTCAAAATTCAAACACAATCGATCAAAAGCGTGCCATTTTAGGAACATGACAATATGGTTTTCTTTCGCACTTTTGAATCGATTATTATCTATCTTATCTCAAAAATATAAAATTCCGATCCGATTTTCCGTAATTTGTTAAATATATCACCCAATCGGATAATACATTTGAGGCTTATTTTGTTAGTCAAGAGCAACGACTGTGTCTTTTCATCAGAGTAAAATGCATGCTACTCACCCACACACAAACACGCTAATCCTCCTCCATCATTTTTTTCACAATTTAGCGGAACATCTGATAGGCCTATCATAAGTTCTATTTCAACGAATAATTTGTATCAGGAATTTTTGTTGAATTTTGCAAGTATATTTTCATAATATTTGTTAATTGTGCATTCGGTTTTTGAATTGTTTCGGGTCCTTTGTAGCCTAAAATATACATTATCTGTGCAAGTGTGAAATTCATCTCCCAACCTGTAAGAATTTTAGTACCAAATACTTGGCTCTGATTATGAATTGAATCTATTACAAAAAATGGTAATCAAAAAAGTAGAAAACTCACTATATATAGGTAATAGCTCGATCTTAATATGCATATAGGCCTACTGTTTCAAATTTGAAGTCATCACTTTTGAAATTGAATGGGAATCTACACACCTACGTCAGATCTTCAATGAACATTTCTTATTGTCCTTCAACAACCCAAATTTCACTTCTTTCAATGAACTAGGCAAACGCAGAATATGCGTTGTGTGATGAGCGAGATGTCTAGAAAGTAAAATCTAAAACTCTACATACCTAGGTCATATGAAATATACTTCATTCGATACCAGCGAATCTAGAGAGCCGTGAATTAACAATGCAACATTCCCGTGCTATTATTATTATCTATATTCAATGAATAAAAAAACATGTATTACATTCTTTTCTTCGAAACGGCCGGTCCGAATTGCATACAAATTTTCAATTATTTGTATGATTTCTGTGTTCACATTTGAGGAAAATTTGAATTATAATGGAGAGATTTTATTTTTCACTTTATTCTGCCCAGCCTAATCTAATGGGTTTTTCGAAACTTTGAGATAATGTTTCTAAAAAATGGTCCAACTGATTGGACCCGAAAACTACAGCGTTCTAAGTTGGATAAGTTTGCGTATAAAAAAAGTTTCATGTCGATCGGTCAAATCCTGCAACCTATGCAGTGCCCACAAACAAACAAACAGATACAAAAAACAGACAGACAAAGCTCCGTGAGACTTGAGTGGAAATCTTCGCTAACGCTCATCTAAAAATATGTTTCAATTTTTTTCCGTGATGTTATTCACATTGTAATTTCTGAATTTCGAAACGGTAGTTTCTCCATATCCACTTAACCACTTGTTACCAAAACTAGACAATTCTGCGAACTCTTGAAATATAATTATCAATAAATGAAAAATCAATCGATTGATTAATTGTTCAATTTATCTAAAATTAAATGGAAACAACAATGTCCAGTTTTATGATAAATAGAAGAGAAAAAAAGATATGAAAAAAAATTAAAAAGAAGAATTGACGAGAGAAAATTAGTTTAGAGAGGACTTTTTATTCATGAAAAATAGAAATTAGGGTTTCAATACAGCTAGATCGCGGACACGGAATCGAAAATCAAATATAAATAAGTGACAAATCACGTGGAATATAAAGATAATTCAGAATTAAGACATGGAAGACAACGATATTTAAAATCGTTGATAAATAACTAACAATAAAAAATATGATTATGACAATCAATTTCAAGAATGTGTGGGTCAAATAAGTTTTTTCTCAATTATTGGCCAATGCAAACGTTGGAATTGTTTACCATCCCTGAAATTATTAAGATGTATTGTTCATGAGTTACATGATGACAAATGATTGTTTTGGGGTGGTAAGAACGAACGAACGAAACTATAACTATACGAACGATCCTACCGTGTATCCTTAGTCTCAGTTGGGAAACGATGTGTGTATACAGTTTCGATGTTTGAAAAAAAGTCATAAGGTGAATGATACCTAGAAAAATATCATGTTTTCTTTGGATGATAGCTTTGAAATCGCTCATCCAACTATTGTATTCTGAAAAACTAGGCAAACGCAGCATTTGCGTGGTAGGATGAGCGAGATATTTATATTGAATATAGTCGAAAACTCTACACACCTTGACTGGTCTTCGGTATCGCTCATCCAATTATTTGAAATTTTACAGATCAAATTACACAATAATTCTGTCCATGCTTTTTAAATATTATGATTAATGAATACAAATCATAGAGTCCAACTATGAAAATGTTCCCTAGATTCCTTTGAATTTTCTTTTTTTTTGTATTTTTCTTCATATATCAAACTAGTTTCACGTTCATAATCATATTGTTCTTTTCCCACTAAGTTATGAAAGATGTAGCATTACATACAAAATTGGGCTTAAATAAAAGAATAAAACAATATTCATTCAAATGCCATGTGATGAAAATATAACTACCGGTATATTGTATTTTATTCCATAATACATTTATTTTCGAGAACAATCTACTATTTCAAGGTGAGATTCTCAAAATCAACTAAACAGTTGTATTGAATCGTGAATAAAGTTGTCAGAAACTATGCACTCATAAAACCTTAATTCGATTATTTGTTCATAGTTTTTCATAAACAATTTCGCCTCAAACAAAAAAAAATAGTCATTTGAGAATTTAAGAATTTGCGTTTCTGATCATTTGAGAGCAAAATGTTCTTTTCTTCTACTTCGTAATGAAATAATTTCAACTCACATCATGAATTGACAACAATGGCAACAACCCTTAAAACCTGTCGAACTAGTTAAATGGCAACATTGCTTGATAATACGATGATTTAGAAGTACGCAGATCAAACTACATGTTGACTTCGAACAGAATCGTTCAAATCAGTCAGTATACCTGTGATGAGACTTTGAACCCTGGCCCTCACCGGTTTCTAGCGTGTCTGACAAGTTGCCTACCCCCCAGACCTCAGAAAAAAAGAGACTTTTACTTTTGCTTCAAGCTGTACTTATTAGTTTTATTTTGATATATACTTTACAATTTTGAATTCCGAATGATAATGTAGGCCTACACAACGTGGAAGTGATCTTGATGTTGGTAACAATTATGAGATAGGTGGTGATTTATATAAATATATATATTTGTACATATAACTTGATAGTAAAAAATACTCCACATCTATAGATTTCCGTAATGAATGTGCAAGCCTAGTTTTTAGGAAGAGCTTTATTTCAGGTTGGCCGAGGATCAAGTCGGAAGAAAAATACCTCCCCATGCAAATTCATATAAGAAAAGACAAGACGAGCGAGCGGCAAAACGGAAGCTGCAATAAGGAAGTTACGTCATAGTGTGTAATAACCCTCCTAATGAGCGTTTTTTACGAGGTGCTGAAAAATGTGACGTCACTCGAAGAAGCTGAGGGTGGGAATGTGGAAGCTAATGAGACAATAAACTGTCATTTTCTTGGGGAAAACTGAAGGAAACTTTACAAATGAGGAACACTTTTTATTAATAAGTCAAGTTCGTTCGCCATCCCCTAAATATAGTAACGGGGTTGCATAAAAGCTAATCATTAACTTAATTGCAATTTCGTTTTGTGAATCTGACTATCGGTACTCATATAAGCTTTAATTAGATCGTATCTCTTTTACTGCTTCTATTTTATTTGTAGGCTATACGTTGTTTTTATGGCACAATTAAAATTATTATTTCATACGGAGTTGAGTTCAGTATAGGAGCTCTAGTATTATAAAGAATAGCACTCTGAAAATACGAGGGAATAGTGCTCGAATTCTAAACAGAGTTTGAGCCTAGTCTTATCCACATCATTAATTATAATGTCAATTACCGCAAACCAAAACGTATACATGCAGGCCTACAGCTAGCTCCTCAGTGTTTGAGGGAGTTAAACAAAACTTGCACAAAAGTGTGGCATTTTGTTCTAAGCTAGATGAAGAAGAGTTAAAACATCAACTCAAGTAGCTTTTGAATATGTTTTAACGTGAGTGATGCTTTTTAATCATCTCGGTACTTGTGAAAAATTACATTTCAATGTTATACATGTGATTTTGAAACAAACGTAACAAGATGGTTTTTTCTATACGTATAGGAAAAGCCAGCCATCGCATCGTATTAATTATAAAGTATACACGTTTGGTGAAAAGATGTGTCCATATTACATCCTACTTATTCAAGATTTCGTTCGTACATTCAAGGTGTGATCAAAGTTCAGTCCAATCACTCGACACAGCAATATAATCAGCTTCTTTGGGCATAACTTTGAAAATAAAATCAGCTCTTGGAGTATAAGACCCTTATATTTCGTTTCAATAAGATGGTTCTATAACCTGAAATGAATGAAATGAATAAAATAAGACTAGTCTAAAATCGTCTCTTCTTAAATCCATATGTTCTCAATAACAATCGCTTGCAACCATCAGATCATACCACAGTATTGTTAAATGTCTCTTCCCAAATAAATATTTGTGAAAATAGGAGCCAAAATCAAAATGTTTGTAAATGAATTATCATGCAGAATCGAATGATATACCGGTATAATGTTTTCCAAGTTCATTTGTCTCGGTATCTAGTGGAGAGTACGTCATATCGTAAGAGTCTTATATAATAATTATATGTATAAGTTATATAAGTCATATATATATATATATATATTTATATGTATATATAAGTTAATTGAACTGATATGAGCCTACCGTATATAATTTCAATTGTGAATTTCCAACATTATACCTCCGTATAAGGTAGCTGTTGGTGGGGTCGTTGAGCAAACAATAATCAAAATCATACTCAATGAATTCAATCAAACTAGACTCAGTTCAATCTTTCCGTCGCTGCTGGTGAATATAATCACTATTTACTTTGATGATACTATCAAAAACATAATCTAAAGTATTCCAAGTCTTTTAGTTTTTGAGATACATTATGCTGAAACTTGTGAATATATTGCAGTATGTTGAACGCAGGACTTCGCTACAGTCTACGAATCGCTCGACTAGATCAAGATTGGTTTCAAAAATACATCGGTTGATAAGTTCTCATAGCCCCCAAGGCTCACAACACAACTTTATAAATAGAAATCAGGCCATCTTATTTTCTTTCCAGAAAGAATAACCAATATGTTTTCCACATATTTGGCGAAGGACTCACAGAAGGGAATAAGCGCCGCGTTCGACGGCATTCAGCTACTGTATCAATCTGAACGAAATAGAACCTCTCACATTAATTTGGGTATATCCATTTGTGATTATTGAATCCGAATAACTCTCGATCAAATATTATTTATTACTTTCTTGCGTCAAGAATTCTATGCAGACTACGGCAGAAACTTATGAATTACAATTCACAGATTGCTTCTTACTGCTTAGGTAATCTTCTCGTCGAATGATTTCTATTTGACATTGGGCGCACCGAGTCGCTCTACTATACCAGCTCTCTTGCTAGACTGCCACAGACTTTTCTACTTGCTTTGCCATCAATTCCGAAGGGAAATCTATTAATTAAACATGCAATGCTTCTACATTAATGTTGTTAATTATTCTAAAAGTCTAGGGGGCTTTTCTTGCGCTCATAAGTGTAACGTGGCAGTCATCTTATAATATAATATCATATACTGATGTGACGGGTAAAGATGTGTGTTATGGACTGGTAGGAAAGGGGTTTGTCGGAGGTTGGAGCACTTACTCTAACAATAATTGGAATCATCTTATACATTCATCCAAAAGTTAAGACAACTAACTCTGTTCAAGGAAGCTGACTTGACATTTTAACAAGCTTCTAATAGAACATGTTTAACTATTAAAACAATAAATGTCCATTCAGTAGAAAATACTATGTATGTTTTTCTTTATTACAGTCGCAGATACTTCTGTTTAAATGTCACACATGACCTTAGAAGTGTACGTTATTTGTATTTACTGATATTCGATATATTTTTGCCGCAAAGTTGACACTTAAATTTTAATTTTAATTTAATTCTATTCTACACCTCGGAGAGTTAATAAAGTTACAAGAAAGTAGATCAATTTTAAAGTTGCATGCAGTTTATGAAACATAAGCTGACATAGTAAAATGTTAATTTATTTTGCGAGAACCGAATCATATCTTACTTGTACTCGAATTATTTCTCTAAGGTTTTGAACCTTCAGTGTCTTTGCAGCTAAATGTCATGCAAGTGTCAGCTTTACTTCCTCGCCACACAATTTATGACACCCAGTGTACCAGGATTTCAAAAACGACTTGAATAGGATAAAAGTTATATATCTGTGAAATGTTTTTTTATTCCGGGTAAAAAGAAATATCAATCATTATTTTTCGTATTCGAACATTTACGTTTCAACAACTTTTACTATCAAGTCCTCGTATAGGTTGAACTATGCTCATTTAATTCAAGTTTAGTTTCGTTACAAGTTATTGTAAATCATGGTCACAATGTACATTATCACTGAAATATTAAATTAGTCCCCTGAATATTCAACACGGATCATTACTGTTTAATCTAGTACCTTTCGTGTGAATCAAAATATTGTGATTACATTTTATTAATATCATTTGATCTATTGTAAATTATATAAACATATCTCCGATCTACAAAATTTCAACGGAATTTGTTAGTATTTCGTTAGTACCCGTGAGTACCGTAGAGATTTTTTACGCGTTGTCCATGTAAGGGACCAACTTCACGCTATAGCCCCTCACATGTATCTAATCTTGGAATTTCCAGCGGCAGACGTCAGTCCTTCGTTAGTACTCGTATATATATATATATATATATATTTCGAATTTTCACATTCTGGAATATTATTCAATACTGATGCCATCAATGTATGAATATTTCAAAACTCATCAACAATTCCTCCTACTCCGTTAAGATCCATTATGGAAAGATCTGTTATTTCTATTGAGATTGCAACTTTTTATCGATAGGCAAGATTTGAATAATTTCATTCCCATATCTATTCAATAATTTATCTTCTCATTCCCGTATCAATTGTGACTTTCTTCTCATTGCCTTATTTTACATGTTTTAAAGAAGTTTAGCAATGATTGCCAGTCCCTTATCATTGGAAGGGTGACATAAATCATTCCAGTATATTACATTGCAAATGTAAAACCATTAGAATAAGCTTTCAAACATTTTAATGGTAATTTTTCGGAGTTTGTGGAATCTTTGTATATTATAGGGTTTGGGTGGGAGAGTCGCTTAAAATGTCTCAGTGTAACGCACAGCTATATACTGCGAGCGAGTATATTTATTCAAAAGGCTCGAACATACGACAAGCTTGGCAGATAGAGAGCCGGCGCACGATACACGCGCTGGGGATGGGATGCTAGGGAGGTTGAGGAAGGAATTACCATCGTCGAATAAGATTATGCAAATTAAGCCAACTGAAACCTCCAAATAACCAAATAAGGAGCGTAAAAATATCAACCCCTAAAATGTCAACCAAAAAAGAATGGGATATGTACACTCAGAATCAAGTATCAATGAGGATATGGTACAATTTCTATATGAAATGTGATGAATAATTATCATGGGTGTATGTGCAAAGGAGAGTGGCTTGATTTTGTATTATATTATGTCACTGGAGAATAAATAAATTCGTTGATTATATAATACATGTAATCAGATTCAAAAAGTTACTGTGGGAAGTTTTACCAATTATAGTTTAGTCAGTTTCAATTATTCTAAATTAATTTTTGTTGAATTAAGTTCACTTGAAGGAAATTGTTGATTTTCCTTCAACAAATATTTTCGTGGGATAGTTCTACAATTCTTAGGACTACCAAGATTCTAATAAGAATAGTTGCGCATTATCATTATCAATAGTATTATTTGTATAAAAACTTTTTCAATTGATTGATGTTGAGTTTATACACTGAACCGATAGAGTATTAGATTGGTGATATCAATTCTATAGACTCTTCGTTTAGAATACATCAGATGTTCAAATCTTATCAAACATTAAATTCGAATTCAAACTAAATTCAATGTAGGCCCTACTACAAATAAATTGGAAGAATAATTTATTTAAATTTGTCAATCAAGTTTGTTATTTTTAAGAAAATTGTAATTCATTTTTCTTTGCACTGAGCATTCATAAAAGAAATGTCAATACCTTCTATAAATATATCTTTCATGCATGAAAACGTTTGGAAAAGCGATGGTATACGTATCACCGGTATATCAGTGCATATTGTTATTTCTTGAAGTATTCCCATTAGTTGTTTTCCTTTATTCTATATTTGCAAGCACAACGGATAGCCTTCTTCATGTATATAATGTCGCAAATAGATAACATGATATCAATGCACTTACCGATTATGTTAGTATTGCATTTCTGAAAATATGCTTAATATAGAGAAATATAAAGTGAACAAATGAAAGTCAGAAAGAATCTTGAATGATGTCTTTATTCTTTTACGTTGCTAGTATGAATTTAATATAACTCGCAATTATTTTCTTTAGCCTGCGCCAAGGAGTCAAGAGAAGTTGGATACAATACTTCACCTTGATTTATTTTACCTTTCAACTGCTGAAAATAGGGCCTTGAACCACCACTAAAAGTCAGTTTTCTGTTCGTCGTATGTAATATCACACGGTTCACTGGTTTAGCCAGTTAGAAAAATACTTTTTACTTTGGTTCAACCTGTACTACACAAAATCTGCGAAGAGGCCAATCGTCATAACTGTGACTGAATTAGATTAATTGAAATACTTTCACATAGTACCTTCCATTTTACTTAAGCTAGGAGAATGCCATACATTTTCGTAGTGAAGTATGTGGTTGCAGTACGGGGGGATTAAAGTAACATCGATTTCGTAACTTCGTAGGAGAATTAATTCCTCAAAAGCAGGTGAGTCGAGTCACGCAAAAATTTACAAACGTATTACGGATTAGTGTTGGATTAACTATTAGACCGGATTCTGACAACAATATTATGCTCAAGGAACTTCTCAATACATTGTTATACATAAAAGTATGCACATTCGACTAGCGAACGTGGAAGCTTAAATAAAAATGAACCAATTGAAGTCTATTTCCTGAAACGGTATGAAAATATATTCAAATAAAATTACACAAAATTGTTGTATTCATTATGTTGTTACAACTTCACAAACAAATATTCGAAATTGAGAACACTAAATCTTGAAAGAAGTCGTGGAATCGTAACAGAAGAATGCGAATCAATCATTGAACGTTAGAGAGCAAATATCGTTAAAAAATCAATTATTTATACACGATGGAATTTTTGTCTTGAATGAAACGTGGCCCTAAAACACCCGAAATATTATCACAAGTTCATCTCGTAATAAGTATACCATCAGATTAATTGTTCGAGTAGCCATTTTTCAAAACTAGTTATCAGTCACCTGAATGCTGTCAACAACCTTTAAAATTGCAATTTCACATTATTTCGAACACGAAAAAAGATTTTCGAAGGTTCACCAAGACAGTCTGTATACTATTGCATGTAATGTACAGCGATAGCTTTCAAAGATATGATTTTCGGTCAAATTTTTTATCAAGTCTCGGAAAGATACGTTACCCCCCAAAATCTCATTGATCAATGTGTCTATTGGGAATATTTGTCTAGCTGGTTATTTGTCTTCTATATGTCTTGGCCGTCACGCGTCTTTTTCCACACTACTATCAATCTTATGTGTAAAGTATATGAAGTCGAGCAATGTCTTGGGCTTTATAAGGGTTGGCTCTTATAAGTTACGAGACATCGTGACCGTTGAGGTCGTCGTCACATATGATGATTGTCCAAGTAATGCGCGCGCCAGTAATGCGCGCCATGGAACGAGCTTCCTGCTAACTCCACCGGGATCACACCCCCTAGTGGGAGAGAGAACAATAATTGTAGTTACATCCTCACACTAACCACGGTGTATACACAGTGAGAGAGATATAGATATTTTTTCCACTAAAGTAAAAACTTTTGGCCGACCCTATTCCCATGAGCGTTCGTGCGGATCGTCCCAAATGCAACCAAAACTACTATTCCCACGAACCGTTCGTGTTGCCGGCAGGGCAACACATACTATTCCCACGAAACGTTCGTGCCGGCTAGGCCAACAAATAATATTCACAAGAGCCGTTCCTGCCGACAAGACGCGTAATTTCCATACCCACGTACCATCATTTGGGTCGTGGCAATAGCCGACCCGAGTGGCCCCATCTATTTCCACAAACTGGCTGATGAAACCACATGTCCCGGACGGACATAGTTAATTTGATCGTTTGATTTGATTCGGTTTTATATCATTTGATTTGATTAATAATGCATTTTTTTTTTTAAATAATATTTTGATACTGTTAAATACCGTGAGTTTGAAAAATTGTAAGATATAACTAAAAGTAGTTGCTATCTTTGTACATTATGCATTCGTTTGTTTTTCTATAGTCTTGACTGTCGTTCAGCGTATGGTTCTTATGAGATCGATGTAACTTCTGTTAATGATCAAATAACCAGAGATTTTTCTCGGAAGATACACGGCGCCACCACCAGTAACACCATGTGTTATAACACTTGATGAGAAAACCATATAAACATCGAAACTTTCTTTGAAACACTGAATATAATTATTTACATAAATCTAAGAATACAGTTATGGTTGTTCTTTGTTACATCGTCTTTTCGATCCGTCTGGTTCCGGTTACGTGCTAACGGCTCTACCAAATTAGCTCAAGTTTCCGGTATTCAGTGTTGTTCATGATTTCATTTAACCTTTCTTTGTGTAAAAACAAGAAATTATACTGTTCACCTGGTGTATTGATTTTCTTTCCCAATTTTCTTTTCTCATTATATCACCTATTTTCACCTTATACCATATACTTATCAATTGCTTTCTTCAACCTCGGAAAGAGGTATAATAGTTATTTCCGTAATGTGCCACTTTTTCTGAGTGGATTTCTATTAATATTTAGCATTATATGTTTACCTACCGTTAACGAGTTTCGAACACAGAGTGAAATTCATGGAAGATAAATGACACCAACCAGCGGGAAACGGTCGTGATAAATATTATATTTTTATCGACAACCCTCTAACAATGACTTGTTTCAAGTATTACTATCTCGTTTGATCACATCCACGCTGTTATTATCATGAAGATAAAACATATCAGAGAGTTTGCTCATCACCTACGACAATATCTTAATCCGTATTCACAGTTCGTATACCGCAAACTTAATTAGAACATCTTGCTGATGGTTGACAACTATGTTCTTAGAGATGAAAATAAAATATGAGGAACATGTTAGTGAATGAGGAAATAAAGTAATGAACCAAGTTTGTTTCCATAATATTTGGTTATGGTATATCAACAAGATATGATCTCCTTTCTGGTTACGATAAGTTTACAGATTTCGCTAGTTTACATATTTCACAATATCTGAGGATCCGGGAAACTGAATTCAAACTGTTCAAATACAGCATTCGTGCTATTTCCCTATCGAAATGACATCATCGACATTAATAGAAGTCTTGACCGCATTAACAAATCAAATCAAACAGGGCATATGTGCCTACTTGACACCCTAACATAGCCCACAAATACTCACATATATAAATTCGTCGTTTTTATTTCGTTCACTTTCTCATCTCATATCTCTCTGTCTTTATCTTTGCCTTTTGTCCCCTCTATTCAATATTTTCTCTACATAAATAAGAGATCGCAGTCTCTCTCTCGCGCCGCCTGTGCTTCTAGTACTATGGGCGTCGCGGCGATGGTATGTGATTGCTGCCATCTGCAGCTGCTGTGATAACAATGGAGGTACTGGCCCGACCAAACGCGATTAACACGATCATCTTCACCTGGCCGTAGTTCAATGGAAGGCTTTGTGTTCGTCGCACGCTGATTGTCATCGTGGAGGAGATTGCACGCGGACAACTGCAACTGCACTAGAGTTTAGTGAAATTGTTGTTGGCGAAATTGACTATTATATACGATTTTGCTTGTTGTTGTTCGGTTCAACGCATTCGTATCTTGTATTGATTTCGATAACTGAATAACTATATTTTCATTTCTTGATCTTATTTAAGATTGTTATTCTTTGTAGTTCTTTCTTTGATATGTATTTTTGATATGTTTCTATTGAATAGTAGTTCCTTTGGAATGGATTGCTTTGTTTGTTTTAATTCTAGTTCGGGCTCTTTTGTTCATTAAATATCATATATTTTATTCAAGAAATTATGTTATGTTTGATTCCAATAGCTATACCAAATATCTATCAGTTTTAACGGTTTTATTGACACTTACTGTCTATATTTCGTAGTATTAACACGTGAAAAACCGATATTTTATACGTGTTACGATAAATGTATTCCTACCGTTAAAAAAACTCAAAACACACTTCAATGAATGTATCATTTTAATCAAATAAGAATTCACTTTTTTTAATGAGCATTTTACTTGGAAGGAAAAGCTGCTGTACCTTTTACGTAGATTACATTGTGAATAATATATGAGCATACTTAGATGCATTAGCCATTATACTTGAACCATAAATCTCACATCAAGACAAAATTCTACTCATTTTTAATTATTATGCAAGTGTCTCTTATAGTTCTAGGGAAAAGGTTTGATATTTTCTATTATTTATACTGAGGTATTACACTTCCAATTTATCTGAATGTGGTTTCATTAAAAGGTAATTGAATGAATAATCGCTCAAGTTGCAAGTGACACAATTTTCTTTCATTTTTAAATGCAGTAGCAAAGACTGAAGTAATCAAGAACCCTACCAAAAACAAAAACGTGTAAAAACAAGGAGCCAATTAACCCCTTGTTATTTAAACACTTTGGCGTATAAAAGTAGTGATATAAAAAGTATTGGCCTAGTTGTCTCTTCAAGATAGGGAAAATACATGTGTGGATAGATATATTGGGCATACAATACCAACGTTCGGTAATTATAACCAGACTCAATAGCTTTTGATATTTTTTTTTAATAACATCGAACTTTGATACAAAATCATTGTTCCCCAATTAAGGCTGAGATCGTTTGAACGGGGCACCACAAGGGCGGGATTTTTTGTGTTTGCTTTTGATGAAATGCAATGTGCTACAAGAAGTTTGTAATTACAGAATTTCAACATTTTTTGCACTATCATACTGTTTTTTTTTCATACAATTATATGCTTTCACTTTGCGTTAGCTTTGTTAAAACTTTAACCCCATATTAGGCAAGTTTACTCTGCTGACTTCGATAAAAGTTGTATAGACCTATGGTATATGTGACATAAATCCTGCTATAATGGATCAGGAGAAATGTTCGTAAATTGAAATTAAACGTGCATAAATAATGGGGCTGTTTGTTGTAAATAGAAAATTTCACCACTTGTACTCTTCTGCTTTCGGTTGTGAGTGTGAATACAATTATTTCCATTTTACAGCGTTTTATTATATTTAATACCAAAGTAATTATTCAAGTATTGAATGAATTGATTCTGTCAATCATCATTTAGTGAAACCATTCAACACTGAAGAGTAATGCAATTCAAGTGGCCTTATCAATTAATAGATTTCCAATAACGCAAAATTGGATATAAATGATTTTTGTTTTAAAAAAGCATAAAAATGTGACTGCACACTTCATAATTAGGCAATGATATTGAATCGGCACAAAAAAAACAATACAATTGTCGATTTTGATTGTAGCTGTTTGACTTCCAATGGAACCATACGTGCACAAGTATACATACGAATCTCAACCGTGATAGAAGTCATCATTCCATTCGTTCGAATTCCATCACGAGGATTGACGTAAAAGCGTTGGCAAGCAGAAAGTGAATCGAAGGTGTGGGTTTAAAGGGGGAACAATTGTACAATCGAAGGTCGAGTTATCATGACAGTAAGTGAGTCGGTCTCTTGCGTGCTTAACTCGGCCGTTCCTTTTTTATATACCACCGCCCCCACCGCCCCACCCCTCATCCACCCCAAGGGCATGAACTCTCCTGCCAATTTTGCCACTTGTTGAAAAGTGGGGCTTATATTATGATACGTCTATCTCATACTTGAGATTTAATATGGATCTTCTTCAGCCATTGCCGTTGAACAATGAAGTCCAGGAAGGCGTGGGTTCGAGTCCCGTTTGAGTCACGGATTTTTGTAAACATCATTTATTTCATCATTCATGTTTCACCAGCTCATCCATATCTCATATAACCGAGCTGAACATATCAATATTTAGTCATTTTTGAGTTTTTTGTACGAGTTTTCATTTTCCAGACAAATTCAAAAAATTGCTGAGGAATTTGTTCAGACATCAGACATACATCGCCATGTATAGGCCTACAGCTATGCCGGTTATGGGGTACGATTTTTCAGTAACATTCGAGAAAAATAGATATCAGATCAATTACAAATACGTTATTGATGTGCGATTAAATATATTCCAGATTTTACATTCAAATGTTGGACGTATGATTTTGTTTGGTTGACGTATTTCAAGTTTATTGACACACAACGCTAGATAAATACTTAGATCAGAGTACAAAGATAATATTGGTTGTTTTCATATTGATTTTGATTTCATTGTCCTTTTTTTTTATTAGTAAATTTAAATTATCAAGGAAAGCACTGAGACGTGTAGCATGCTTATTCAGGAGACAGATTCAATTTCCGCTCTAATTTCACCTTAGGAGGATTTATTAAATCCTCCTAGGGTCCACCATCCTGTCAGGGGTTTTTCGTGGTTTCACTAAGATGAATACTGACTCAATAGACTATACAGACGTTTCGTTCCCCTATCCAAAACACCTGATAAAATAACCTCTCATCTCAACGTCCCATCATCTCATACATCATTCACCTACGGCCATACGCCAATGAATCTTATTCATCTTTATACAGTGAGTCAGAAACCCAATATGAATGAATTAAGGAAAGCATGGCATTTTATTAACAATGTATTTCTTATTTTCTTCATACAAAAATGTTTAAGAGAAAAAGTGAATGATCAGGATAATGTTTCATTCCTCCTAAAAATAGATAAAAATGAGAATTAAACAAAAAAAACTCGTGTAATCCTGTATCTTGTTTCTAAACAACTGAGATCAATATGATACGTGTGCCAGAAATAACATTACAATAGAAACTGTAAATCCTCGCAATATCCAGTTTTAGAACGTGGTAAGAAATCTATTGAACGGTAATATCACATTTGAAGATTGTAATCCAGAAATAAAACACCCAATAATAACTTCAAGTGTTATGATATAACATAAAATGTAATGATTAAATCTGTTCATCTTCCATAGCATTTAGCTTGTGTCATGTTAAAACAGTACAATTATGCAAAACTCGCCAATGAAAACTGTTTCTCCAAAATTAGGAAAATCTGAATCCGCATATCTATACACTAGTCTTGGGCGATATAAGACTTTCCAGAAGTGTTAATCAGACTATAAATATATGTTATTCATCATGAAATAAAATTCATAACCCGTGGAGTGGGTGGTAAAATTCTTTGTTATTACACATATTTCGTGTATTTATTAGGCATAGTGTTATCTCTACTGACCACCACCAACAGTTCGAAGCAAGTTCAACTGTTAATGAAAGGTTTGTTATGAAATGACTCTCATGTGGCTTTGTGTACGTCCTGCCCGCCTGTCATGGTTTGGTTTCCTCTCACCATTAACTTGTTGAAATCAATATCTATCGTCTGCTCTTGCTTCTTGCCTTATACACAAAACACTAAACCCAATATTGATCCAAAAGGTTATTATTAGATGTGTATTTATCAGTGAAAGTTCGCGTGAGAGAAGAAAAGAGATAGTTCGAGAAAGATTGTTCGAAAACGGCTGCAAAAGGCGGCTAATTATCGAGAACTAAAGGGTTCAAGTATCGAAGATAAGTAGACACTGCAAGAGCTTAGATGTAGGAAGCCAGACGGCAATGGCAATAACATGTGATATCAAAAAACAATAATACGGATAATTAGTTAAGGAACAATAATAATACAGGCTGTAAAGTTCCGAAGCAAACCGTTGGAACCACCTAATTAATTACTTACACGTACAAATAACCTATATAGTGACATTTCAAAATGTTGCTGGAAAATGTATGAAAAATGATATCTAATGTAAGGCTATGTAATTTACAATTTCTTACGTGATCTTTAGGAAAATGATACCTTTCTCATTTATCAAACTCAGTTACACGAAACAAGATATTAGATGTGTTACTATTCATAACGCTATGACAGAATGATGGGGTTTGCTCAGTTGAACCAGAATGAAAACCCTTTCGAGCACGCAGACAAGAAATTGAACTAATTTCATTTGACGAGTGCGTAGCGACGGCACATTCTATACAAGTACGCGCACCTCACCTGTCAAACGTGTGAAAATATCCAACTCACGTCTGTTTTACACACATTGAAATCAAATTTGTGTTGCTGATGTAACCTCGTCATAAAAATGTATTTATATACGAATAAGCTGAAGGTTTTCAAAAAATTATGTTTTGATGGGTATATATCATAGTTGAATCATTGATCCCCGATTTAATATTCAGCAAAAATGAACAAACTGATTCTCATGTTTAGTCAACTACAACCGTATGTTTTTTGTTTTTGTTCTAGGTGGTAAATGTTTACTACTCAAGGAAGTACGTATACCCCGGCATATCGTACGAGAACAAAGTCCGCAACTGGAGTGTCATTTCGACCTTGAAGGCATGACGCTTTATTCAGTCAAATGGTATAAAGACGGCCAAGAATTCTTCCGTTACCTGCCCGGAGATAAACCTCCTGCCCAAGCATTTGTTTTGCCTGGGGTAGCTGTTGAGGTAAGTTACAACGAAATCAACTTATTAGAATTTTGTAATATATACCGCACATGCAGCGCAGTGGTTAACGCGCTCGCTTTATGTGATCTGGGAGGCGAGGGGAATTCCGAACCCAGTCCGATCCCCGCCGTCGACCATCTTTACAGAGGTTTTTCATGGTTTCCCTCTGTAGTCTAGGCTAATGCCGGGATGGTTCCTACAATAAGTCAGCCATGACCGCTTCCTTCCCACTACCCTCCTCATTACCCAAGAACCTTCATCTCATCATCCCATTATCTCATTAATCATCCATCCGACGCCATTAGATCTCAGCTATCATAACAGTGCATCGTTGAACCCAATATAAAAAAAAAATGTAATATTCATTCTAAGTAGGCTCACATAAGTCATTGTTTTCTGCTGTTTATATGTCAATATAAGAATCTGGTGAACAAACACATATTGTTATTGGTGAATATAGCCAACTGTGGTCATTGTTCTCTGCTGTCTCATTCACTAAATCACTTCAACTGTGAGGGAAATCTATTGAGTTGGAAGCGTAGTTAGAAACTTCTAATGCTCCAGACACAGTAGGTATATAACGAAGATGTACTTGACCTATTATATCGAGCAATGAGTACGCAAGCCATGTAAGTCGGGAAACATTTTTTTTGTTTCACTATTTTGAATTGTCTGATTTCAATGGTAGATAATACAGAAGCACGAGCACTGATGTGCCAATATTGTATGTGACATTTCCAGGCTTCTATTTATCGAAATGATGCGTTCAATTATCAAGGCATGGGGAACAAAACAAGCTGCCATTTTATTTCAACTCTCGGATCATTTCACATTCACAAAACAAGTCACAAAACGATTTGTTTGCCTTTTCTTGTCAGTACTTATATACGGTTGAACTGAACAGATGTAGACCCTACTACTAGACTAACAGAAACAAATTAATTAATTAAACGAAGCAAAAACCTTTATTCATCTGTAACAGACTTTCGTCTGTTAATGTATTTCCAAGTGTGCATTCAGAGCTGCATCAACATTTATGGTACAAAAGCTACGTGCATTTAGAAAATGCTCACATTTTTCAAGATGGCATCGCTATGCTGCATAAATTGAAGCTCTTCAAAATCTATTCAAATATTCAAACCGAATCTCTCAATGAAAAATGTATTTTATTCTTTTGTTTTATATACTCATTTTTCAATGCATAGTATCGAAGCGTTTTCCTATTTAAATGTATTTATGGACATGCAGTGTGATTAAATCAAAATATACCTTGGATGCACAGTATACTGTAAGTGTAATCACGAGCTAAAGTGTAGAGTGCTTCATTTGTTGTCATTCTTTTTAATTATTCGAATTGTGTCATTTGAAAATTAATATTAATTAAAACATGAGCAAGCAAAGTTTGATGAGTTCAATTCGATTTCATGCATTGAATTCGTCAGAACATGTACGAATTTCAATTTCCATCTTGAATGGTGATGGAAAAAAATGTTTCTTTATTTGAGATAATTTCTGAAATATTGAATTTTCTCAGTCGGTTTTAATCAATTGTTCTCAAACCTTGTACTGAGAGTATTTCGCGACCATCGTTGATCAAGTAGGTTGGTATATTGGTAAACAAAATATAAAAAAGTCAGCCCCACAATGTACCTATACACGTACGAAATTTAAGTAGTTTTGTACTTGCATGTGAAACACAAATTCACATCTGAGTGGTGGGAAATGAATCAAACCATATGCTATGCTGACATATAGCTCAAAAGCATACATAAATATAGGAATAATATTTTTATTTCAAAATGGCTCCACTTCACCCTAATTAACCATTCGCATTCGTTATTATAATTTGAGTCATGAATTTTATTCTTTGTAGCATTAATTCACTTCATTTTATAACTAGAGTTGAACACTGCGTGCAATTGCTTCATTACATTATGTACATTCATTTCGTTCCCTACATTCTATAAGCCCACACATTCGCAATCCAAACACTTTATATTGCTATTCCTTGCCTTACAATTTACAATGTGATGATAAATTAGAATGTATAACATGAATGAGAAATTGAAAATTCCTCCAAATTCTCCATAAAGTAGCATTATTTCCTCCTGACAATTATTATTGTAGAACTTTCATTAGAGGCAGGGTAGCGAAATGTTGTCTATTTTCACATTTTTCACCCAAGTAATATATATTTAAAGGGTGACGTAGAGTCTTTCATAGCCCAACGATATCATTTTCGTTGTTAGAAACACATTCGTATTTTCTGTTTGACAATTCCACATTCATTGACCGATAGGTGATTCATTTTTTTTCTGGGTTATAAAATAACTTCACCGGTGTATATCCTCAATTGTTATTTTCACGAAATCTCAAATTTCTTGGTATGTGAACAGAATTTATCCATTATTTCATTCATTTTCGTATTTGTATGAAATGCCGTTCATGAAGATTCTTATATAATATTAGATGTAATACGTGAAAAATAATAATTGAATCTTTCATAAAATTACCATTGTAGCCTGTGAAATATAGCACTGCAGCTATCTTCAATGTAATATCTTTATTATTTACAAAGTTGGATAAAATATTCTATGATTCATCTTATTGAAAACTATTCGTCGCTTCTAATCTTCACCACAATCCAATGATACCGCTTCAGTATCTAAGTGAATTCGTTACTAGATAACAAGTTGAGATTTTATGCCTTTTAAAGCATTACTGTAGATGCTGGAAAACCACAAAATGTGCTCCGCAATCTCCTCCTAACTCTTATTACCAGATCTTCAGGACAGAATGAGGTCGTTCTCTTTCCATATCCCACTTCCATAGTCCCCCGTAAAGCACCGTCAATTTCCAATTTCCGTTGTCCCGCTTAGTAGCGTCCCTTCCCGCCCTTTGATCACGTATTTCTTTAGCCCAAGCTACCCGTCACCACGCTGTGTCGTCCCATCCAACCCGTTGGCCATGGCTTTCGATACCCCCACTGCAGCCTTTTCTTACATCACATTAACAAAATCAATTTACTCTTGTTTTGTACCACTATTGGATAAGTAAAAAGGGGACTGTTTTTTTATAGTTATGTCTCTGTAAAACCAAAGATTGGATTTTTAACATTAGGAATTGACGTTTTCCCAAGAAAAGATTTCCCACGGATAAATTGAATAATTATGGAAATCTATGTGGCAGTAACGAGTAGAGAACGTAAGAAGACAGATTCTATTGGACACATCACTATAATATACAACTGCAATTTCCAACAGTACATTTTCTCGTAATGACTTTCTTTGGAAATTAAAATAAATGTACACCTGGCTATAACCTTTACGTCATGCAATATAGCTGATTTCTAGATTACAATATCCATTATTGCATACACGATATATTGCTTCTCATGATTATGCTTCACCTATTCTTCAATGTAGTCATGATTGAGATCTTATATTGAAAAGTATACAGCTTGAAACTAGGCAAACGCAGAATGTGCGTTGTAAGATGAACGAAACTCTACACACATTGAACTATATACAATGAACTTCATCCGATGCTAATGAATCTAGGAAGCCGTGAAACTAACATTGCAATATTTTTCCGCTAATATTTCTATCTTTTCCATAAATAAAAAACATTTATTATATTATTTTCTTCGAAACGGCTGCTCCGAATTGCACGCAAATTTTCATTAATGTGTATTGTTTTTGTGTTTACATTCGAGGAAAATTTGAATTATATTGGAGAGATTGAATTTTTCATTTTTTTCTGCCCAGCCTAATGTTATGGGGTTTTTAGAAACTTTGAGATGATGTATCTCAAAACTGGTCGAACCGATTTCACCCACAAACTATAGGGTTCTAAGTTGGATAAGTTCGCGTATACAAAAAAGTTGCATGTTGATCAGTCAAGCCCTGCGACCTGTGTAATGCTTACAAACAAACAATACAAAGAAAAAAAACACAGACTAACCTTCGTAAGAATAGGATGGGAATCTTCGCTAACGCTCACCTAATAAAATGTCTTACATATTCATCGCTATCTTTTTTACGTTGCTGCAAATATTTGATACAAAACAGTTTCAATCCCAATCGATCATTGTTGTCCTTATTGTATATTGGCAATAGTTTTGTTCCTGGCATCAGCTGATTAACTGATTGTGTGCGTCTGTTCCTCACAGTTGACCAACTCGACGGTGACCCAGGTGATCCTGAAGCCAGTCAACCTGGCGAGTACTGGTAGATATCGGTGTGAAGTCTCCGCCGAGGCGCCATCCTTCTTAACAGTTGGCGAGCATGGCGACATGGTCGTCGTTGGTGAGTAAACTGACTCCAGCCAGTAGTTCATTTGTGCCGGAACGCACCGGAACGCTGTTCCGGTTCTTCTTTTGAAACCGATAATAATAACTAGGCAAACGCAGAATATGCGTTGTAAGATTAGCGAGATGTCTATATATAAAGTAGAATCTAAAACTCTACACACCTTGATCATATAATTATATACCCTATAAACTTTATTACAAAAATCTCTGCTCACAATAGAGCTGCCTTATGACACAGAATAACAAGCAGTCATTCTTCATTCATGCATGTCAGTCCTGCAGCTACTTCATTCGATACCAACGAATCTAAGATGCCGTGAATTTATCACTGCAACATTTTTCTACTATTATTTCTCTATCTATTCGATGAATAAAGAACATGTATTACATTATTATCTTAGAAACGGCTGGTCCGAATTGCATACCAATTTTTAATTAGGTGTATAATTTCCGTCTTTACATTTGAGGAAAATTTGAATCAAGTTGTTGGGATTTTATTTTTCAATTTTTTTCCACCCAGCCTAATCTTATGGTGTTTTTAGAAACTTTGAGATGATGTTCCTCAAAAATGGTCCAACCGATTTGACCCAAAAACTATGGGATTCTTATTTGGATAAGTTTGCGTATAAAAAAAAATCATGTCGATCGGTCAAACCCTGCAACCTGTGCAGTGCTTACAAAAAAACAAGAAAAAACACACAGGCAAAGCTCCGTTAGAGTTGAGTGGAAATCTTCGCTAACGCTCATCTAACTATACATTTTTTTTAATGCGTTTCATTGACATTTTATAGTAGTACATTATAATAATAATCTAGACCCACAAAGTCACATAAGTTTTGACTTGTCTTTGGGTCTACACACTGTTCACATATTATAGTCATTTAAAATAAATATCTGGAAAGCTACGTGAAATAAGAATAAAAACAGCTGAATGACAAAATATATGTTTTCCTTTGAATAATGCAATTGAAAAAGTAAATAGGCTACAAGAAGTGAATAAGATAATGATAGCATTAAATATAATTGGGTATGAATTATTTGTGACCCTCTATTTTTCATCTCTGGTCAAGTATTTGCACATTCCTAGAAATCCATTGCTTCAGGTCAATTTTCACTTGCGATATTTTGGATACATTTCTCAATTCAGCCGGAATTAATAATAATAATAATAATAATAATAATAATAATAACAATAATGATAATCATGATAATAACAATAGTTTTATTCACTGTATACATTATACATCGCAAGTTTCGTTAACAAATATTGAAACAATATGTAATGACGAGATACAAATGTATGTTAGTTTACGCAGGATCCAGTTTAAAAATGATGAAAAATCAATGATAGATTGGATTTTTATTCACTCACCAATACTTTTGCCATGCGATATAATCTTCACATGTGAATAAATATTTTCATATTCTGAAACTGTTTTTATTATTATTGTTATAAATAATTATCGTTCAATGAAGATGTGAATAATTTCGAATACATTCTTATAAATACGTGTGTATGCTAAATTAATTGATCTGTTGTATTTTTCTCATGAAATTCTTTTAGTGGTGGGGGTAGGGGGGTAGGTATGGTTTACTTTGTGTTGCGTTCCGGTTCCTTTCAATTTACAAATTGAGCCCTGACCACAACTGTCAAAGATGTCCCGATAGTTTCGTCGTAGAGATGTTTGTTGACTGATACCTCGACCGAGCTGCTCTTCTTTTTGAAAAAAATACTCATTTTTCAAAGATACAGATATCACTATAGAGATCCGAGTTTTACACAACTTGATCTGGCAAAAAATACTAATTATTTCAGTAAAATGAATATTGTATTTGTAGTTGCTGATGGTTTGAAATAATCCAATACTATTTCGAAATAACGTTTGAATCATGTACATTTTCAAAATTCTAAAATTCCTTCACACATGTATTCTAGGTACGTCAACTCTTCTACGTCGTTTAAATTACTGTCGAACATCAAAACTGATGAAAGATTATGTCTTTCAATGATTTTGAACATTGAACTTTTCATCCAAAGACATGTTCATATTCAAAATAATTCATCGCATTGAATGATGATAGCTTATTACTCGAATGTATCATCGTATGTATCTGAAAATTCTTTAATAGATATTCTGGTATCATTAGGCCAACAATCGTTGTACTCATGTACTGTGAGAACTACACATCAATCAATTGAGATATCAACCAGTTCACAGTTGTTTACTTCTAATATATATAAATATATATATATATATATATATATATATATATATATATATATATATATATATATATATATATATATATATATATATATATATATATATATATATATATATATTTGTGTGTATACATAGTGTCATCAATATTTGATAATTCACATAAATTCTGATTCAGCAATATACTCACTGCAGTATTTTCGGTTCCCAGTTCAATCGTATCGCTTTTAGCTATATAGTAAAGGTCACACTGAATACGTATAATGTGACAATTATAATCATTTTCAACAAGTGAATATTACCGATAAATAAGAAGAATAGGGAATAACGAACAGAATCGAGAAGAGTTATGCACCGAATATATTATTGATGTTTTCCAATAAACCGTTCATCACATTAAAATTTATTACCAATAGCTAAAACTATTCACTAGCTTCAAGAAAAAGATGAATAAATATATTTTGCAAATAGAAAACGGTTCATTCTATAAGAAATTCCGATCAAGATTGGAGGAGATTAGATTATGTTCGAAATCTAAAACATGTACATTCGTGTATATATTTACCGGTAGCAGAAATGTCCCGAGTTTTCGTCCCTTTTCTATTGGATGCTAGGAAAGTCACATGACATACATACAAAGATACCCTCCTACCAACCGGTCAAATTTTACGCATAGCAAACAGAATTGTGTATGGGTCTCATGATTTGTATACTGCATACATACATAGCAAGACAGCTACAACTTGTTTGAATAAGATTTTTATAGACGTTTTCATGGCTTATGCATAGAAACTTGCTCGCGCTTCCTTCCTTAAAGATCTACCACTTCTTGCAATCAGTGATAAGGATGAGTACTTGTTATTTGTTTGTAGGGTTTACTTCCAGATAAATGTATACTCAACTAAATATATATATATTGACAACTAGTATTTTTTGTCGAGTCTGCATACCGCAAGTATACCGCTTTGTGCTTGATGTCACAGAGGTACTAAATTTTATAGCTGCACTACTTTATAATGCGTTGTAGTCCCATCTGAAAACAAACTCGATTCTTTCTTTCTTTAAAAGTACGAAAGTTGGTGTTGGGTGGCTTTCTGGTGGAACACCTTATGAATTATTCCCTGATTTGATTGTGTTTAACAAGAAAAGCATATATTTGGCACATAGAGTAACATGACCCGTGGTGTAGACACATGCACGAATGAACATCATGAATGAACACATGAAAATGAAGAAAATATTTCTGTCAATGGCTGGGAATAGAGGATAATTCGGAACGATCTGATCGAATGTGTCGAGTTCGTTTTGCAGCGGTTATTTGGAATATTTAGTCATTTATAAACAATTCTTGTGCAAAGAGAGACGTTTTGAGCTCTTCTTCTGGAGTGAAGTTATTATTCCAGTTATGATAGAGAAATATCAATTTTCGTTACTAAGCTGGCTTATAAAGATTGTTGAGATATCAACATTCTGCTCGACTCTAGACAGACCTCGAACCGAGTAGAAAGCTAGACTTGATCCCCAGTAACACCAAGCCAGTTATATTGTCACGTGTACACAATGCCATTTTACGGGTCACATCGTAGCATTCTGTACGTAATAAATTAATATACTATTCTGTCTGACTGGATTTCTCGGTTTTCATGTCTTTAATTGCTCCAAAAAACTACCAGAGATCTTGATCTCTCACTTGCTGTGCTGATACTCTCCACCAGATGAGCTTTTTCAACTTTCCAATACAATCACAGACCATGAATATATCATCTTTCGCTCTTTAAAAGTTACATTACACTAGTGGACTCGGTTCCACATTCCTAATCTTAACATAACATTATTAATTCATCTCGCCCTTCCACGTGCATATTTTGTACCATACACCGGTTCCAACCCATACATATACATGGTCGCTCAAAACAATCAAAAAGAGATTACAGTTTCGATGGAGTGATTTATTTTCCACCTTCTCCACACGAAATGTATCTGTAGCATGGACCACAATTATTATGTTTCACCTCAAGCCATATTTCAGCGTTGACGTTATCATTATAATTCTGTCAAATCGAGAGTTAAATGTTTTCAAATTTGATTGTCATGTATCGAAATGGTCATTGTAACGTAACGTTTTCTACTCGGTCTCGTAGTATAAAAAGCATATATGAAAACAAAGAGAAAAACGAGAATAATGTTAGTGTATGGATGTTGTATACCATTGTAAGTGGGAAATGATGCCTCTCGGGGGGTTGTAGAACCTACAGCGGTTTCACATTATGAATAATAAACCGAATCAATAATAAAGTATTTACCCTCTATACCTATACCTATATACACCACTTTTCTATGTTTCTGTTCGAAACAACATTTATGATCGGTCAACAATAACAGGGAAATTTTATCCCTCGCCCACACTCCCCACAACCCTTTGTTACACATTAAAGTTGTAATAATTACCTTTTATCCCTGAGGAATTCTTAACTCCCTGAAATAGGTAACTTTTTGTACTGTTCGGTTTCTATATTCACTAACTGAAACTATCGAATCAATTTCAAGTAAATATTATCACACTCATTCTACGCGCTCATACTGCACAAGTTAATTACTTTATTTAGCTGTATTATAGAGTTGAATAATTGAAATATGATATAGATATTGGATATTTTTGGATATTGACATGGCATCAGTATATCAATTTATATTCAAAAGAATTGAAAATATAGCTCTATTCAAACTACAAGCGAGATTAAATCCGGTTTACTTTCCAAACATATCTTGAGATTTCCTATCGGTTTGAAATATCACCGTGGGTCCATGGATGACGGACCTCCCCTGAGTAATATTTGTCAATGTTTACTGACAAAACACGCCTTAAACTCGCTATTAATCAACTATAGCAGTCAAGCTCTATGATAAATATTCGATTAATTCGTGTGTTAGTGCTCATACAGTGCACAGTGCAGCCGTTGTCCAGTCAGTGCTCAGTATAGGTACACCCATGGCACTCCAACGCCAACGCCAATTTATTGACACACGCTCCATAACAATTATCGCCTTTACCGGACTAGAACTGTCTTTGTGGAACGGACATCAATTATGGACCAATTAGAATTGATGCGGATTTATTATGGGTCACAATAATGTGTTCTGTATTAAATGTTCATTCACTAAGGAAATTTGCTTGGACGTTATGATAAATATCAGGTTTTAGAAGACGAATTTTGCTGAGAAAGTGAAACATTTCAAGATTAAAAATGAAATAGGAAAATACTCTTTTATATCGTTCGATGGATTATAGTTCAGGACGAATAATGAGTATGAGAATTTATATATCTGTATTGTTGACGCGTAATTGTTATATACATACTTGTTAGTTATTCCAGTAAACTTTCTAACCCAGCCTAAAATATAGTTGAACATAGTTTCTTCCGAATAGATTGATTGCACAAATACGAATCATATCTTGATTCTTGCAATTGTACCAACTTTATAGTCATGAGAGTTGAATTACTCTTTTGTTTGTAAATTTATGTTCTGTGATCTGTATAGTATTGTGATCTTCTTATTTGTCACACTTTTCAATATGAATAAATGTATCGAATTCAGAAACCAAATCTAAAATAAAAATCAATGTTTCACTCGTTTAGTTATCAAATTTCAGTACGATATATTAGATGGGTTGTCAAGTGTGATGGGTAAACTGGTAAAAGATACACATTATGTTTGTGTATTTTTCTTGAACGATGATTACAATTTAAAGATATATGTATGGAAAAAAAATTCCATGATGTCTTTACTCCAAAGATGTCTAAAGATTCTCGTTATCAGATAAGAGATGAGAAATTTTCCTCTATTTCTTCGTAATTAGAAGCACATGTGGCAGCAGCTGGAACAAGTCTGCTGTACCATTTCAACATCGTAAAGTCAATCACATGTGATCTTAAAGAGGAAAATATGACACAAAATGTATCTGTGTACTCACATCAATTGCTACACTTGGAAAATAAATCGTTAAGTAGTATGGACAAAGTCACTATACTTGCAAAACATGTGTACAAAGAAGATAACATTGCAAACGAATGCAGATGTGAAAGAATAAGTCTTTTCATCTCACCATTACGTAAGTGCTGACGTTCATGAATCGTCGCTACGGAAAATGTGAGTGACAGCCATAATGGATTGCAATGTTCAAAAATTAATTTTCAAAATATTCATGCAACAATGAAGAGACCACTGTGAATGATATATTATTGTGTTAAACATGCTGATTATACAAAATATTGAGACGATTTTTGGTGCAGCTAGACAATTGTTAGCCAATTTCTGGATACAGTTGATTGGATTCCATTAGTTTCGAATTAACATATGTTTTGTTATGGATGTGTATTTCTAAACTATCGAAATAGTATACACTACTGAAATCGAAATGAGTAAAAAAATAATGCACAATTACATGAAAAAAATTCCCTAGATACATTCCACGGATATATCCTAAAATTGCATACCCCCACTTGACCCTATATTCATAATCTTGACAATTTCCAACCCTTTGCATTCATGTATAACTAATGTGTTCAAACCACGATTATAGAAATAGACCTTCCTGAACATAAAAATGAACATCATTTTAAAATCTATGCAAATCCTTTAATCCATTAAATTGGACTGTTATTATTCTCTAAATGTATGGAATCGTTCGTTATTCATAAATAATTGTTAGTTTACCCCTCTAGCTCGAATATTACGTCTGATCTGAATTACGTGGAAAGATTCACTATCTCACAGTTGCAAAAAAGAACACATGGCGCCCGCGTAAATTCTGTGCATCCATTTCTCAATATGTAATCTAGCATATATACTCGCCAATTAATGGGAGATTTACAAATTCCAACGTACATTCAGATAACTTCAAAGTTCTGTTTGATATTCATTGGTGAACATTTTAATTACATCGCTGATATTACCCAAACAGTTGACGCATGTGGTTTTTCATTCCGTCAACATCTATAACTTCATTTATATTTATTTTAGTTTTTTGCCAACTAAAAAAAAAGCGAGAAAATTGCAATCCAAATTCTTAATTAAGGTTTTGCTCATCTCTTGTGCAATCAGTTAGCAGCACATTGAAAGAGAGTCTCTATCATAGATCATATTATGACACTTGGATTTTCAAATACAGTTTTTTTTAATAAACAGTTATTCGTGACCAATACAATATTATCTCATACACATTGTATCAAATTATTTGTAAGTACATAAACGTTTGAGCCAGGTGATAAAAATAGTTATATCATAGTTCTCTGAAAGTGTTCTTGATGGTCAATGGAAATATATCGCTATTCACCATTAATATAGTACGGTCTCATCGGGGTAAAAAGATATCGGCCACGGTATAGCCAGTAAGCTGCCACGGTGTTAGGGATGAGATAGAGTGATATGAAGAAGAAGAAGAAGAAGAAGAAACGATGAAGAAACGGATAAATGAAAGCTAGCGCTAGAACTGGGACATTTCAATGACATGAACACGTGAACGATTTGTGAATTGAGAGTAGCTACTGAGACATGTATAAGAAAGAGTTGGAGAATATGCGAGCAAGAGAGAGAGGCAGGAACAATGTGAGGGGAAAATAGGTAGCGGATATTTAAGGACAGGGCAATGAATTGGAAAAATGTAGTAGTTTGTGAAACAATCAAGACTTTAGTACCGTAATTTCCTCATCGCAGAAAACGGATAAAACAAAATTAAACTGCATGGTAATTTGATATCTAAAGAATGAACGAGGATGGAGACCATTGATATTTCTGAGATCACAAAACGGAAGCCGAAATAATATTACACATTGTATGCAATGTGTTACTCACCAATCAGATTCTGCTATTGAATGATAAATCTTGAATAATCTTCGATACTCCCTACATTTGTTGTTATTCGGTGTAAATAATATGAGACTTTTGAAAGTTGAAGCACCACAACCTTGAAACTCGATTTTAACTAATAATGACGATATATATTTCCATCATTTTGGAGCAAATTAGAAATCATCTTCTCAATTTCAGGAATAATAATCAATTTTCAAGTCCTGCAGAGACCATGGAGTCATGAGCAAAGCATTACCGGTAAGCATTACCAATTCTGTATAGAAACATATAAACAGAATTTAGTAATGCCTATAAGAGAAACTCGCTCATTTGTCCTCATGGACAAATATATTAATTACAATTTCTGATATTTAGATGATGATTTCTAGTTCTCCTTAAAATCTAGATAATATCGTGATCATTCATTAAAATCTAGTTTCATGGTTATGCTGTCGTTTAAGTGTGAACCGGGGCTACACAAAAAAGAAGACATTTTTCTACCTTCGAATTTATATTTTCATTTCTTCCGTCGTCGCGATATCTCAATCTTTCTTCCCGTTTTAATATCACAGTGATACTTTCTTCCAACGTCGACTTATATTATGTTTTTCTCGCTTTCCCATGCCTCCGTTATTTATACATCTATCCAACTGTCCGTTATCATTATTTCATTTATTTTATGTGCTCTTATCAATCTGGTGTTTCTTTTTGCACTTAATATTTGCGCTTTTAAGTGGATTTGTTTGCGCCTCTCTTGTCGTCGCTAGCGTCGCCTTCACATTGGCCGCCTCTTGGTATTGTTACAGCTGTGCTGGGACCCAAGGGGGTTAGTGATTCTAAATCTCCCGGTCGGGGCGTCTCTACGCCTACACATGTGATAAGTAGAAGTCCGATGGCGAACAGCAGGCTTTCGAGAACGAACATGATGGTATTAAATGCATTTATCATCAGACCATCTATATAGGCCACACTGGCAATTGATTTCACGCAAGTTAAACTTATCGTACGCTTTATTATTATTTATACACGCTGTGTAGAAAAGGGAGGTTTTGAGTTTGGATTACCGGGGCTGAATATTGTTTTATAAACTCGGGTGGTTTTGAATCAGATGTATAGGACTTGCGTATTATTAATATGATTTTATGAATTAAAATCACTACATCATTTGGGAGGGCATTATGAGCTAATAAGGTTTATAATTCAAGCGTCCACAATTGCCGCAACTGGTGAAATTATTTCTATTACGTTTATTGCGTATCAGAAATGAATGCAATCAATATCAATATTTTATTACGCACATTTGTTAATTGAGTCAGACATAGAATGGAGAAGTCGGCTGAATTAGTCCCTAGATGCAATTTAATTTATTATAATTGAAATAATAAGTATCGTCTATTTAACTATTCGGTAGGTAAAGTGTGAAAGGTTATTTCGTTTGATTTTGTTCAGTTGGAAGTAAGCGGCCGTGTCCTTTTATAAATCAACCATCCAAGTGATCACATTGATGACTGAAGAAAACCACCAAAACTAGTCAATACCTAAAATGATTCGATATAGTAGGTCTTAAGTCAAGTCACAAGATCGTCGACCATGGTGGAACACGAACCCCGGTCTCCGGCATGGCGATACTGTGCGTTAGCAACTGATCTATCCACCTCTTTCCTAATATGGGATTGTTCGTTGGAATTCAATCAACAAAAATATCAATTCTATGCACCTCATTCTGGAATCTTTTCCATTTTTCAAAGTACACAATTAAATTGATAACACAATAATACCATCGTGACTCTTCAAGTCGCATTTCAATTATCAAAAACAGAATATTGAAAACAGTAGTATAAATAGAACAAGATCTACATTAAAGAGTATTTACGGTGTATCAATTACTCGTATCAATTCTTAACAGGACTCCGTTAGGAATTAACTAATGGTAATTGGAACCCGTATCCCCCGAAGCCACGTAAATAAAGCACTTCCTATCACCATTGATGGAGAGAAGTAGAACTGTTGAGTGAATAAAAGCAATTATTCGACTAGAGAATTCTGTTGGAATTATTATTTAAATACATCATTTCACTTCCCAATCAATATGACCATCAAGTTATTGAACGCTGGTATGTGGTATAGTATATAGACTAGAGATAGGATCCTCTCTTCCAACAGTCGTATTTGTTAATAATCATAGACAAAAACATACATAGAATCAAGAACAGAATTTCGATCCGTTGAGTAAATGTTGCTTTGTTTTATACTTTGGGAAGTGTTGATTTTTTACTCGTGTTCTTTTTGTAACCCCTCTCAATTTATTCAACGGTTGAGTGTAATGTTGCATATAGGCATACATCGTAAAAAAAGTGATTTCGAAAGCTTACTGCTATAGAAGTGGTAAATATAATCATTGAGGAAGCTGTGTCAGAAAACCATTATAAACATTGACATTTTCAATTTTGTCATAAAAAAGGAATTCACATGTGAATCGATGATGAATATGTATTTGTATTTATATAATGGTTTCAATCTTAGGGATTTATGTATTGCATAATGTTTAGCTACCGTCACTTTTAATTCGACGGTGAGTGATGACTGAAATATTGTGATAACAAGGATTAAGAGCTAATGTTATTATTGCATGCATAGTCATAAAGGTAGAATGCTTTCCTGGCCACTATTATGGAAACCATCGCGGTGAGTGACTTTATAAATACCACTGTGAGAACTGACTGTGAGCCTACAGCTATTCTGTGGAATGTCACCACAAATATATTTCTCATTTCTTGTCTGATTTTTGTAACAATCGAAGCAATTTGGATAATTTGATCGTAAATGGAATGGATTTCTTTAGTATGAAATGTGGAAACCCGGAATGAATGAAACTTCATAATCAGACACGGAAATAAAGTAGGTACCAGCTATAAGAGAATATATACACCTATTGAAATTCTAGACTCTTTTCCTCCCAATAGCATGTCAGCAAAGACTTCTAGAACAGAAGAGACTGGAAATGGCAAATATGTGTAATTTGAAAGAAAATCTAATCGACTATGGAATCTTTTCAACCTCTGGATAAGATTCGTTTCTGGACCTCTTCTTATATGGTCTCTGTTTGAATTATGAGTGCATTACTTTAAGCCAGCTTGGATTTCAGATCATCTTTCAACGAATTTCATTTTTTGACAAAATCAAATATCCTCGTTCCGCTCACGAATAATTATTTCTAAAGCTTCGATTAAAATCCTGTGCCCCAACAAACCATAAATATAACGCGACTTTAGCGTGCTCTCTCTCTCTCTCTCTCTCTCTCTCTCTGTCTCCTCCTCCTACTCGTTCTCTTTCTCTATCCACAGGACGCACACTAATAGACTTTACACTGTTTTACATGATTCTTTCCTTACTTGTCTAGTAAATTATTTAAATCCACGTAAAGAAAACATTTTGTGGTTGCTCCCAAACAAAGTTTCTTGTATTTTTCAGCGAGTCTGCCGTATAGTGTTTGTTTTCAATAAACATTGTTGAATCTGCCAGCGCTTCCACACAGCGCATGCGGGTATATAAACTCCTTGACGTAGCGAACTAGATTACTCTCACGCTTTACAATGCGATTATATCGACGCTCCAAAAACGGGCTTCTAAACGATTGCTGCAACGTAATTAGTGATAACATAAGGCATATTATACATGCCGTAGGGCGTATAGGCGCTTGTGAAATAGTGCTCCTCGAGATCCGTTGCTTGCTTTTCTACACAAAATTGAATAAAATCAACTCCTACCATCAACTTTGGGCGATGTTAACGAATACAGCTAAGAATTGTAGAGTAGCGAAACTCTTTGTTGTAGTATGTTATTTTCTTCTCATTGTGGGGTTTGCTATATAGTCAGCTGGGTTGATGTTCACATAACATGTCACGCTTAGAACCGAGTAGCTTATAAATAAATTCACTCGAACATTTGTTATATTTTGTCATCATAGCAGGCATAATAAAGTCAAACAAATAAAATAGATAATCTATAGTAGCATTTTTCTCATTTTAGACCACCAAACCTTCGATTGCAATCTTTTGTGATTGATATTTTAAGGGTTTTGTCAGACCTCGTTTGTTCATGCAACGAAAAACACATTTGATCTCTATTTAGATGATCTTCTGTTGCAACATTGCCACTGTTAGCGTGATGATTCGAATATATTCTCATCCACATGTGCATGTGTTTTCATATCGTTTGATACATCTCTTTAATCTAAACGATCTCTTTTAGAATGTATTTTCAACTTCACACTTGTTTTTCAAATTGTAATTATTCTTGCCCTTGGGTGCCTGCCTGAATGTCGTGTTCTGAATGATCGAAGCTTAGAATTCACAATAAATCAGATACTGCGTGTTTATAAGAAACTCCTTTGAAGACAGTTGACACCATTGACTAGCTTGAGTCTTGGAGATGAACTGGTTGGGCACACAATTGAGGAATGCAATTTAAAATTCAAACCTGATAGAAGTAAAAGGTAAAAATCTTATCATTTTTTGAATGAAATATTATTTTGGGGATATAATTCAACAAAATTCACTATATTCAGGACATACGAAATGTCTGAATCTTGTCAGTTTAAAATACCATTTTCATGAATAACCCTTGATAGCTCAAATTTGCATATCCAACAACGCGAAGAAATATTGGGATTCCTTTTATGATACCGGTAACTAAAACGCTGCTAAAGAAAAAACAGGGTCTGTTTTCCTGCATTTGAAATATTGCAGTTCATATGATTCATTCGAACTATGTTTTTGTTGTTATATATAGTATAGGATATTTATTGGTGGAGGTGCCGTGCCCAACCTGGTTCACTACGAATTATAATACAGCATTGCAAAAACACGGACAAGAAGCATCATCAAGGGAATACTAAGTTGGTATTAAATATTGAATTTAAGTTTATTACAATACATTTGACTGGTGTAATATAAATTGGGGGACATTATTGACATCACTTCTAAGAGGAGCCTACATGTTCGACCTTTATCTAGGTATTGTTTATTTATAGGCTATCCGTTGTTTAATTATTCAGTCATAATTTCTGTGGTCTGTTTTTATTGTGACTTATTCGATTAACAATGAACAGATTCATAATTTAATCATCCTATACATTTATCATCAAATTCAGTTCGAGTGAAAAAGTAAATTAAAATATCTACTTGAAGTCCTAAGAGAAGCATTACCCGTAGCCACATTGGTATCGTCTATCGCATTGGCTTGGAACTGTTGGACGATATGAGAAGAAGCTGAAAAGGAAGACAATGCGAATGACAGGTCACATTAGTTTTATAGCAGAGCACATCAGCGTGCCCCTCCGGCTAGCTCACAATGAAGGATGAGGATGGGGTTGGGTGTGTGGCGCGGGGGAAAAGACAGGGAGGTAAGGGAGGGGGGAAGAGCCAAAACTCAGATTCATGGCTTTTTGCCGCTTTGTTGTTGAAAAATGGGGGAAGCTTCTAGATACTTCTTAGTGACGTGATATTTGATGGCATTTATTTCCCTACCCGCGTGTAACGTCGAATTTTCAACATCGAAAAAACGATTTAACTGCTGTGCCTACGGGCAAAATAGGAGATGAACGTGCAGTTATACAATGCTACTAAATTACAGTAAACAATTGAATAAAATAATGAAATATTATATTGGGCGAAGATCTACCTGTGTTTCTTACACCTCGATAAGCGATAGAAAATGAGCTTCAACTCTTTGGGAAATTAATCCATCATTCAATTTTAACGTATTTTCACCCCCAAATAACTCGTATGTTGGTAGAGACGTTAGTCAAAAGTAATCTTCATTATTAAGTTATCATTTTACTTCATGCTATATACTATATACTATTTACAACTTCAATCATTCACTCAACATACTCGGATAGTGGAAGGTCAAGAACATTGCCTCTGATCATCGTTAGTATTTTTCCTACAGTTGACTCTATTTCATCTTCCAACACAAGACATCGTACCACATGTGGTATTCTACTATTTTACTTTACATTTCAATATGCTGATTATTCGATCATGCATCAACTTCTGAAGGAAGAGAAAGTGTACGAAAGAAAAAAAGTTCAATGATTACTTTCAACGAATTAGATCAGTATCATGGTAGCTGTATGTAACATATTTTATCTATCGTGAGTCTATAAAAATCGTAATGAAGATAAATGAAATGTCTTTTGGAATGCGCCATCAATAATTGGACAGTCAAACGGATGATGCGTTTCCGTAGAAAGACACGTAAAATGGTGGCTCATGTTTTCGCATGGAAATGAATTCTAAGTTCATCGAATCGCAAACTGCTGACTCGGTTGCGAGCTACGACCTGAGGAGGTAGAGAAAGAGGAGAGGAAGGGAAAAATTTCAAGACTGTCCGACATTTTGTGGCAATTCAGCGGCTTTTCCACCAAAAATTATTGAAGGCTTTTGCGAAAGGCCTATAGCAAACTATGGCGCCGCTGTTAACGACACTTTCATCCGTATACCACCGCCACCCTCCTCAAACCAACCCGTAAACCCTTTTCATCCGCCTCTTAAACAGTTTGATTTACTATTTCATTAAAACATGAGATCTTGTTATCACAAATATCGCTGTGCAATTGGAAAAAGCGTTACATGCTAAAAAAATAGAAATAAGCCGAGAAGATATTGGGCCATAAAAAATATTTCTGTCTGCTACTATTTATATACGTATAAATACACAAAATGAAATGCGTACTTATTATATTTATGAAGTGTAGAAAAGTCAGCACGGAGAAAAAAATCCGATGGGCGATAGAAAAAGCAAAATAATTAATGGCATTGAGGTGACAAGATGAATTGATACAAGTGTAGGTAGGAAAAAAGGACAGTGAAATACGATTGAACCAGAATAAGAATCTGTCGAGCCGAGTGTTTTCACTCCTGTACAATTTTCTGGCCAAACTGATGATTTCAAACACAATGACAGATGTAAGAAAACACTAAATATCTTACATCACGTTGATGGATGAGTGTGCAAGAATATAAAAAGAAAGAAATCAGGCGTATCAAAAATGTTTCTTGAATAAGGATAATAATACAGGATTTATGGAGCACCATCCTTGCTGATGAGTCTAAAAAATCTTCTGTGACTTATCAACATAACTTGTATTCATCCCCAAAATTCGATTAAAGTACATTCATAGGTAAATTAATACTAATACTAACACGATTAACTGCTACCATACACGAAAGATATACTACCAAGACATGTCACGTAATGTTGAAATAAAAAACGACCCCCACTTTACCCCACTACTTTATCATCTCTCTCTTCTAACTCCTCTCACCTGTAAACTTGGAGCATATGTGCAGTTTGCTAGAAAGCACTACTAGCATTCTGAATTGTGCTGCTACCGAGTAGTTCTTTCAGTGGCGAGCATACTGTATGCAAACGTAAGAGAGATGAATAGAGGTGTGCGAAGGAATTTATTCTTGTTTAGCCATAATAGTGAACTCCCTTGGTATCAGTATATCTTTCGCCTATGCTGGTACACAGTACGCGCACCTTACACAAGCAGGAAGATACACACACAGATATATATATATATATATATATATATATATATATATATATATATATATATATATATATATATATATAGTTGGTTTTTAAGGATACACTGTGAATGTAGCTAAGACCTTTTGGCGTCGGATAAAGGAATAATGAGGTGATGGGATGATGAGATGAAGTTTGAAATGATGATGAGAGGAAGCGGCCGTGTCCTATATTGTGGTAACCATGTCCCGGAATAAGGACTACAGAAGGAAACCACGAAAAACCTCTGTAAAAAAGGCCGGTGGCGGGGATCGAACCTGGGTCCGACCAAGACCCTCACCTCCTGGTCACATAAAGCAATTGCGAGTAACTGTTGATTGTATACCTATCAACACTCCTATAATAAGAATCAAGAATCAATTTTTATATCAAAGTACTATATACGAACTCGATTATACTTGATGTGTTATGTGCAATGCTTATAAAACCCTCAATTTAAAGCCTTGAAAATACGAACTCATTTAAAGTTGATGTTTTCGTTCTCAGAAGAATGAAGCGTTTTGTATCGGAGTTGAATATACACCTCTCTCATAATTATAAGCTTTAAATAAGGCTATTCTCCCAGACAGTGTGATTGTGGTACGATTTCAGTACGAGTTGTTATCTGATAAGGCTTGCGTACTTGAACGACAATTGATCAGATGCATTTGAATTGAGAAGATTGTTTAGATATGATCTGCGTATTCAATTTTACATCACATAATAAGTGTCTATGTAAACTCTTGATTATTGAAATAATCAAATACAGTAATCAAAAATCCATGATGGATGCTACGTATTTGATAGTTTTCACAATTCCTGTGTCACTTATTTACTTTTCACTAAAATTTTCAAATTGTCGTAATTGACTTTTTGGACATATGAAATTGACTCTATAATGGGATGTAGGCATTTGAATGCATGAACTTCATCTTTTATTCATGATGAATATTATTTTATCAACATTTATGTAATGTACTGTACATACTTCACAGTCGAGCGCTTCATCCAATCTATATGGAAAATTACTCGGGACAGTTTAATTTTTGAGAACAATCACTGTGAAGGTATGCTAAAGAATCACTAATTATTGATGTTCAAAGTAATAATTATCAACCCAACGGGAAAATGATGCACTTGTGTGTTCTGATTGTTTATAGATATTTAATTTGTCTGTAGTTTTAAAACTTGAGAAAGTATCTTATCATTTAGAGAGTGATTAGATGAAAATATAAATTCATATTTCCCAGAACACAGTAGTTGCTCGTCTAACTTCTTCACTTCTATAAATTCTGTAATACATGAATCACTAAAAGTATCTAGTTCCCCAAATTATGTATGTCACCTATTTCTTTTAGTGTCATTATGTTTCATTTTCATCGGAGCTTGTTATTGTATTAATAAAAGTTACACAGTACTGCATAGTGCATCCTAAGGGATGGATTTGTAAGGTGAAATAGAATGCAAAAGCAAGTAACAGTTGACAATCTGGAAGTCTTCGAGCACTCAATTAACTACAGGTTTTCTAATTTAATTCTTGAGAATTAATATGTACAAAGTTAATCCTGACAACCGAGAAGATAATATAAAAGCTCTGAGCATACAATTTCGAATTTGTTGTCTGTCGTTTGATAAAATTAGAACATTAGAACAACATATATACAGACGGCATTTTCAACAAAATCGAATGAATGCAAATATTTCAAAATGTCACAATATTATTATTCCTTTTCAACCCAATAATTTGCAATAAGTCAAGCCTTACAGATATTAACTAGTGACCCGCATAAGAGTTTATCATGGTTGAATTTTAAATGTCAGCGGTGCTATGCCTATTTGATCTCTCTATGCTGCGTGTATGTCACTGCAATCGTCGGGGTCAGGTAGTTACAAGAAAAACCTATTGATGGTTTTTAATTTAGAAAATAAAATACCAACTCGTTGTGAATAATGAATATATAAATATAAATATTTATGTTGCAATATTGAAAATACATGCAATCTAGATCCGACTGTACAGAGCAGCGTGCTTTGAATGGCTTTCCATTCAAAATTCCATACAATTGCGAATTCTTTTAATTTATCTTATACCATCCCTTTATTCCGTTAGCGGTAAAAACTAGACTATAATTGCCGCACATGGTTATTTTATTAAACTATGATACAAAAGCGCAATGTTCAAGAAACGTTCATAATTTATTTTGCCCGTTATGTTCACACTCAATTTGATACTATAATACGAATAATTTCCCTTTGACCTGTCCCATGAATAATAATAATATGTAATTTGCTAAATGTATTGAAGGATTATAGATTTGAATACATGTGCTTAAATGGAGGACGATTATAACGCTGGAAAAACAGTAATTCTATTGATTTAGTATTCACGCCTTTGATGCACTCAACCCGTCCATTCCTGTCTGCGGTTCCTCATCCCCTGACCTTTAACCTAATAGCTGATCGACTAAAGCCCCCAGCATTTACATCTAATACGACTAGAAGACAAAGCTTGGTTTAGAACATTAAACAAAGCTATTATTAATGTGAATATGTTGAGTCAAGTACTACTCTTTTCATAGGTTATGTGTGTATTGTCGTGAGTAAAAAAGTTGAACAAAATGCTAAAAAGAATCTATCTTTATAGCTCAAGAGCCGGTGACGGAATGGTTACCTCACAAGGTGCATATTCTGATTACTGTGGAATCCATGTGGATCAAAGCGTATATACACAACATGTACGATCTTGTCTTGCGGGTTCGAATCCCGCATAAGGCATGGGTTTTCGTAAACGTCCTTTCACTTATCATCACGTCATAGTTTCATAATCACCAGCTCATTCGTACCCCCGTTTAACCCGTATGACCTAGCTGTTGGTGGGGTCGTTAGACAGACAAAAATCATCATCATCCGAATTGCTAAAATAAGTGAAAAATCATTTCAACAAGAGAACCTATCAAAAAATAGACTGTATGAAATGTTGAGCAATTGAATAGTTTTTTCATTTATTTTGATAACTATGGCAATTGATTTGTATAATGTTTCAAAAATTATAGTGATCAGTTATGCTATATTTCAATATTCTAAGAACCCATCAATGGCAACCCATGAAACCCTAGATTCCTATTACACCCATTATATTTGTTTCTGAATATATATATATATATATATATATATATATATATATATATATATATATATATATATATATATATATATATATATATATATATATATTTAAGTATATGTATTATATATATATATATTTTACATATATATATATATATATATATTTATATATATATATATATATATATATATAAATATATATATATATATATATATATATATATATATATATATATATATATATATATATATATATATATATATATATATATATATATATATATATATATATATATATATATATACCGGTGTATACATATAGAAATAGAATCACCAATTACTTAAGTTACTGCTTTTCTTCTGAGGAAGCTTGGTTTTGGAAACTTTGTAGCCTTTTGCTGACTAAAGATTCATTACTAAATCCGAAATCTAAGATATTCGCGAGACTTGCCATCCAAACGAGGAAGTTTTACAGTGTATAACGTTTCGCTGAATTCGATTTCGAGTGAGAGATTGAGAGAGAAAGACTGAGGGTAGTAGTAGGGTGGTATGAGAGGGAGATAGAGTAGATGAGAGTAGTTGGGTAATTTCAAGTATAATATAGAATGTTATTCCGCACACAACGCACACGATTCACAGATAAATTCGAAACAAAAGGGAGCAATTAAAATGGTCAAATCGATTTTGATTGTCGATTAAAAACATTTTGTGGCACATTTTACTGCTATATTCATTATTGGATTCCTTTCTAGCTAGGTTTTGTCCCTCCATAGTTCATTTGTACTGCTAACATTTCAAAACTGATTCCAACTCTACACACTTTTACATGAATTGTTTAAAGTTTTGATGCTGCTATCCCATGGATGTTTAATTTCATGGGTCCACCGGAATCAGAAAGAGGAACTCTCACGTTTCATCATGCGACGGATTTCAGTTACAAATCATGAAGTCAAGAAAATCGTTGAATGAACCTGAACAATTTTTATGAATGTGCACATAGAGTAGATGTGGGCTCAAATATACTGGCAATACATATGTGTATGCACAACGCTGAGATACAAACTCTGTTGAATTATTTCCTATATAGTTTTCAGATTGCATGAGATCTATCGTTGCACTATCGCTTCTCTAAATGAGTGAGTATTAATATAGTGAACGATTTTCGGCGATAATTGTTTTTTGGAGTTCGTTGGAATAGCTACTTGGTACCAACTTGTACGATTTTTTCCAATCTGTGCAATATTTTGGTTTCAGCGGGAACCCGATTAATAACCACTGACCCGAACCATATTTATTTAATTTCAAGTCCGTGAACCTGTTACTATATATAAATTTCAAGTCCGTGAACCTTCCCCCCCCCTACTTGACCCTTAATTATGAAACTTGGTCAGGATTTAGTGCTCAGTTAGTACTATCGTTTTGTCAAGTTTTGCAATTGTCGCTCTGTTCCCGAGATAGTAGCGTCTCAAAGTCGTGGGAAAGGGGGGGGGGGGGAGCAAAATGTGGCACTGATCGAGCACTTGAACCTGGCAGAGTTTTAGAATTAGTGCTCCAGTTAGGGGGGAGGGAATTTTGAATTTGAACTCCTCCCACTAACAAACGCTATTATCTCGGGAACTATCAGAGCAGTAATTTTAAAACCTGGCGTAACGATAGCACTAATTGAGCACTAAATCCCGACCAAATTGTGTAATTAGTACTCGAGTGGTAGCAGGGGGGGAGGAAGACAGGTTAACGAATCTGAGAATTTCACTTGACATTCCACACGCTATCTATATTGACTGATAATTCACAATGCGTTACTCTTGTAGGCCTATTATGTATACGAATGTAAAGAGCGTGTGATATAAAAAAGATGATTGAAAACGGAATACATTTCGTCTCATCGTGAATCGATTCAGTATAAAACTTTTCAGTCAATTTTTAGGTATTATCCTTCATATTTTGTTCAACTTGATCAGCTTAATCCTAGTGTATGACTTGTTTCATGGCTTCATTGTGCAATGAAACTAATATATGAAGCCATCGTGAACTTTTAATTCATGTTCATTACCGTTCATAAAGTAAAACTATGTTTTAATTTTTAATTTTTTAATTTTATTATAATATATTCCATGATTTTATGTCTTCCAGCTTCGAAACTTGTTAAATCATTCTTAAACTTGTTCGGATATGTTATCCGAAATAGTTCTCACGATTCAACATTTACATATTGGATTACCGGCACGACGTTATAAACTGGCGAACTATATTTGTAAGAGGGTCAAAAAAAGTTGTGTTATAAAATTAGTTCCTACCATTGCGGGAATGAGAACGGGAATACGTGAGGAATAAGTTTTATCTGCGAAGTTTTGGTATAAAGCTCTAACAGCAAGACCTGTTTTAAGACGAGGTTGACGACTGATGAACTTCGTCTACGTTTCCTTACTTTCTTGATTTACTGGCTGCGCTGTGAAATAACAAGTTTGTATTTGCATGCTCATAGAATTAAGACTGAAGATGTCAACATACAAGTGAATTAATTAAATGTCAAGTACCTGACTAACTAAATACGCCACAAAAATACGGAGCATTCTAATTCGTTTAAATTATCTGCATGTCAATGGAGATCTCACATTGGTACAAATTGAATGCATTCTAACTGCATATTGCATCATATATTTAAACTTATATTACCTCAGAGGTTTTATTTAAAGGTAATTATTTGGGAAATACAGTTTGAGTATATATTTCGATTCCGAATTTTTGAGAAATTAGAACACTCGGCCATACAATGTTAAGAAACTACGAGCGGCTTGAAACAGTATTTTTCATCTTACTACTCTAACTCGTTTTATATTAAAAGGATATTCCGGGAAAATGTTTAATATGGACAGCTAATTGTGCACAAACAGATTATGGGTACAACGCGCTTGCAAGCATGAAAACCGATCTGTTACTCGGAAACCGCGATATTTTAATTACCCTTTTTTATGAAAAGCGATATAAGTTTGAAAAATGTTTCAATGTTGGGAGAAGAAAAATGTTCAATAAGCTATTCAAATATTAAATTTATGTGAATTAGCATTAATAACAAATTCATTAATTTCATGAAAATTCACTCCACTCATTCCACTCAATTGACTCATTTCGGTCATCCTGTGAATGAACAAATACTCGTTCTGCATGAAACTTGTTACACTTTACTTTATTAAAAGTGCATGGGAGTCGATTTAGCAAAATATGCGTTCTTGGTGACATAGGCTATTTTAAACGGTAATAAATATCGAAATTCTGAAACAGGGAAACCGATATTTTAATACCTTCAAGACGATTCAAGTTATAACTATTTAACTCGTGTCACATAATTGTAAAGCTATGCAGCTAGAAAAAAAACACATTTTAGTAATGTATATGCTTTTTGACAAATGTGCGATATGAGTATAATAGTTTCAACTTTCTTGAAGGTAGGCCTATTAAGATTATCTGTGTTTCCCCGCATTACAATTTTGATATCTCATACCGTTCAAAAGTTATCACCAAAAAACTGATATGTCGCTGTAAATCGATTCCCATTCACTCTTAATTTTAACAAAGTCTATCCGGTCTCTTTCGCTTCATTTGGAATCGAAATAGGTGTGCATTTCAAGGAAAGTTCGAAGCGTCTAGTTCCTGGAAAAGTCGGCTACTTTCAAGATAAGATGAAAAATGAAAAAGTATTTGAACTGTACGGAAAACCTGGAAAAGCCAGGGATGTATCATAGTTTCTTTCATTTCCCGACTTCTAATTTTCCGCGAGTGATATCGTTTGAAACAATTACCTTCGGCGTCTTCAATTTTATCATCACCATCACCGAATCTTGACTTTGAGCTCTCGCGAGAACAGCCGGATGGATTTTAACCCAACTTGGCCACATGATGTAGTTATTCGTGCTCTATCTAACAGTCCTTATACCGCCCCTCGATTGGAGTAGAGATTTCAAACAATATTATATTCAGTCACCAATAAATTCAGTTCCTCATCCCAAGTTTATTAACTTTTATCGGTATGAGTCGGAGGAGCTCATAAACATTATATATGTGAGGGCTAACAAAGGATACTCAGTTTGGTGACATGGTAAAAACAATATATTGAATTGAAATTGTATTGGAAATGTTACTTGGTTAACTCAGAAAGTAAGAAATTTGAGGTCAGAAATTGATATGGGAATAGGAAACCTATTGTAAGACAACAAAATTCCGATGTCCACAAGTGAAGGACGTGGTATGTCAGGGGTTGCCAATCAATAGATCGCTGGTAGAAATCAAGAGCTACCGATGCCGGAAATCAGATCCAATAATTCCAAAGTTATATACAAGCATGCACCTGAATTCCTGTTATAGAAGTCGTAAAGTATACGTACTAACGTATAGTATACGAAGTCGTACAGTATACGTATAGTATATCGTCTAGTTTTACTCGCCCTTCGAGGATCTTTACAAATTTTGAGACATCATCTTCATTTACAGCCTTCAGCATTGATTGTTATTCTTCGTCTCATTTCTTATATTTTGTGTTCTTCTTTGTTGTCTTATTCAAATATTGTTGGCTGTATTTCTTCACTTTTTTCTTTTTTGCAAGTTATCATTATAATTTTTCCATTTTTATCACAACTATTCCGAGATTTAATTAACTTATGTTTTGTTTCTCATTCTATTGTTATTTTATTACTCTTTCAAATATTTTATCATGGTTATTTTTTATAATTTAATTAATTGATTTTTTTCTGTGTTTTCCAAGCAATCTTACGTGTATATAAGACAGACTTTCTTCATTAAAGATATATATATATATATATATATATATATATATATATATATATATATATATATATATATATATATATATATATATATATACTGGGAACAAAAACTTACAGAAACGAATAGTTAAAAAGCTTGTTATTTAGTGCCTAAATTACCAACGTGGGAGTACCTTTCACTGGCAGTTTGAAGTTGTTATCACCCTGATTAACCACGGTATTTGTTTTCACCAACTTTCAGATGAACACAAACTGGACTTGGTGATACCAGACCTTGGAAAAATATTATTTTATTTTGATTACGTTGTCTCATTAGACTCATCGTGCGAATCCACAATTCTTGAATATTGACAACTTGACTCATTGGCATCAGTCATTTTATAGAGTGATAGTTTCAAACTGATTTTAGACATCGAATTTGAAAAAGTAGGAGAGCGTATAATAATGATAATAATAATAATAATAATAATAATAATAATAATAATAATAATAATAATAATAATAATGATAATAATAAAATATATAACGTCTTTATTTATCATGTATTACAAAAACAGTACGCCTTCAGTCAAAAAAGACGAGGTTCGGTCACTTGACCATTCTTCCACCTAACCTTACCTATGAGAAAGTGATCAATTTGATAAATTATAATTTCCGTGGACCATAGAAACAAGTCCCTAGAAAATTAAAATTTCAAATACGTAAAATTTTCAAATATTCATTTCCAGAGTGATATTTCTATCCAAAAAATGCAACTCTCTGATGAAGATTACTACTTTAAGGGTGGACAGTTATTCTCCTTAAAGAGTCTTTGACGCTCGATTTTCAAAGTATTTGATATTTTATATTTTCAATGGTGAATAACTAATGTATATCTACTTCCGGCTTTGGTATGACTGTATTGTGTGATGAATAAACTCCATACTCTTAAGTCTTACTCGTTTCAGCCACATTATAAGAACTATACAAAGCATTATGGAAATTAATTTCAATTAAACCAGTTCAAGCACTTCCGGTTAGAATATCGTTATATTTTATATTTTATATTGTTATATGCATACGTATTAAATGATCGTATATTTTACACAATCTAATTAAGGACTTGAAATAATGGTTTTGTGAAACATCGAAACACTTATTACGCTTTATGCAGTTCCTCTGAAATATATCGAGTATTTTTCTATGTAGTGACCTGTCTTGCGAGAATTAGGTTAATAATTGTTAAATCAAATTATTTTATTTGGCATTATGATTGGTGATGTTGGGCATAGTTTCGGCATTGGTATTGATGTTTTGATGTCCGATTTTCGATTTCCGGTATCTTGTAGCTTGGACTTATCCTGCTTCAAACATAACGGCAATCTTTGTCATGAATATACTCACCACCGGTTACAAAGCACTCCACAATACTGGTATGTCTAATCACTTGATATACTTCAACAAAAACCACAAAAATATTTCAAAATATTCTCAAAATATGTCACTTCCACCCGTTTCAACCGGGTTATTTTTCTCATATTACATCTATGCAACACACAAGTATAATAATAATGTCATATAAAACGAACAAACCGTTTGGCATTCTAAGCCTATTCTAAGAGCAGAATCTAGATAGGTTATAAAGAAATGAACAACGTGATCTGCCGCCCTCGGTAGCTCAGTCAGCTGAGGCACCGCTTCAGAAACTGAAGTCACCGTTGGGCGTGGTTTCGAGTCCCGCATAAGGCATGGATTGTTGTAAGCGTCCTTCCACTTATCATCACTTCATAGTTTCACCTGCTCATTCGTACCCCCGTATAACCCAGCTGTTGGTAGGATCACAAAGCAAACAATAATCCATCAAATCAATCGAAAACATGATCTGTACTGCAGTGTACCATTGAACGTCTTACCCGATTAGTTTGGAATCCGTTCGATTTGCACTAATAAGTAAGTCTGTGAAATGAATCCATATATATCTATTGCATGACTTCAAGTACCGTATGCGATGCAGCTACATTGCGCTTGAATCCATTGTTTAATGACAATCGTACAAGTGCAGAGCATACATGCTTATATCTCACGACTAGACACCACTTATTAAAATGGCCATTCTACAAAAGAACGTACCGCTACTAGCCTAATACGAAAATATTTTGGTGATATTTGACCTGGTTTTGTAATGAGCATTCTAAAAATAATGTTTGAAAAACTAAATAATGACTCGATAATTTTCTTTCATCATCTAGTCAGACTATAATCTGTGCGTGAATGTTTCTGGGGTTATATTTCAGCTCGCAATGAGTCAATCACAATAATGTGGGTTGCTCCATTTACTGTTTACTATTATGAACAAAACCATTTCAAATTTTAAAGCCCCACTTATTCGAAGTTATTAATGTGGTTATAAAAAATATTGTATTGAACTTTCAAAATTCTATGATAATTATTTTTGAAAACATCAAAATTGATTGCTTGCAGTACATGCAATACGTGCATAAATAAAATGAAATGTTGAAAAAACAGTTGAAAAATACAATGAACTCAAATTATTTTCATTTCAAATTGAGAGAGCATTAGTCTTCGATACGCTGATCTAATTAACCCCATTTTCGGTCTAGAGGCCTCTACTACCAGGATAAATAGATATAGTAATATTTTTTTAAATTCCTCTTCACTATTTTCCTACTTTGTCTAAAACCCACAGTTACCACTAGTTGCAGGCAATACAGTTATTACCACACTTTATACTGTTGGCTATATATATACATCACATAAAATTGTCTTTTCCAAAATTTAAATGGAATCTACGCACATTTTATAACTAATTTTTCACACACCGTACGTGGACTGCGTATAGGCGTCGTTGGCTAGATTTAGTGCGTTTTATGTCAATACTATTTCTTCATGATGCATGCATTTCAACGTGGTTTAATCGATCACTTTATGTGCCCTTAAGTGTACTTGAATCATTTAGTAATGGTGAATAGAATGGGTTGAAAAAACAAAATCTGTGCAATACGTACAGAATAATGTATCAAAGACAAACAAAACGGGAAGGAAGTGGTGAACTAATGACAAAATGAGCACAAAACGTGGTTGATATGTGGCAGACTCGAAATCAAGATAAAAAAGAAAGAGAGAAATGAGTCGAGGAAGGAGTAGGAGGAGGGAAAGGGAAGATATGGTGATTATGAATAAAATGAGAGAAGAAAGAGCGAAGTAAAGCAAGAGTGTGTGTTAGTTTTGGAGAGACGGTTTGTCTCACAAACTCTCTTTCTCTCTCTCTCTCCCCTCTCTTTCCTCCTCTCTCTCTCCCCCTCTCTCTCTTCCTTCCCACCTCTCTCTCTCTCTCTCCACGTCTAAGAAAGTTTGCTCACAAGAAAACCACTGCATTGCAGAAGTTGGACGACATTTTAGTACGCTCAAGTCTTGCATGTCACTAGGTCTATATATGCATGCCTGCATCATTTAGCTCACCCCGCGTCTCTAACACATAGCAAAACAGTAAACTATAAGGAGTAAGGACGTTTCACCCCCTTCCCTCTTATGCACACCCCCTTATACACTCTGTAGACACCACACGTCTTTTTTACTCACTCGACACACTACAGTAATTATTATGTGTTCGTGGTGTTACAACTGTTTGTCATACTACGTGCATTGTTCAATGGAGAGGAAGGATTCACCGTTTGTTCCTCCTCAGTTTATTTTTGCTGGGCAGTTGATTATGCCATTTATACATTTCAAGATTCTATTACACTTCAAACTAACTTAATCACATTATTCTTCTATTTGTTAAATTTGTTACACATATTGATACGTTAATTAGCAGTTGGAGACAGAACATTGATAATAATTGAATGTATTCATGTGATATTTTGATATATATTGAGACAATAGCCGATTCGAGATTGATAACGAAAGCATCAGCTACTGTTGTCACCCCCTTGACAATGCTGTCCATTAAGTGAAATAATCCATGACCATAAGGAGATGATGATTTCCATTACTTAAGTTAGGAAAAGGTCCTATAAAGTCGAGGCCAATACGTTCAAACGGTGTCCCTACGTTACACTGCTCTATCAGCCATCTTCTTCATTTCAGCATCAGTAACTTCATCAGTCCTTTCTTCAGTTCATCAGTGCTGTATCAGTCTTTATCAGTCCTCAGTCCTTTCTTTTCCTATCAGCATCAGTGCTTTATAAGTCCTTTCATCAATCCATCAGTGCTTGATAAGTTCTTTACAGTCCGTCAGTGCTTCATCAGTCTTTATTTCAGGACCTTTTTTAAAAAAGATGTATCACAAAATTGCTTACCAGTTTCAAACATCCTGTCTGTAATTCACCCAATAACACCTATCACGAACTTTGTATATACGGTTTTGTTGACGGTATCCTTGTCTTCGATAGGATTAATTGAAGTTCTCCTTTTCGCCCATTTCAACTCTCCCAACGTTGATGTAGAACCCCTCAATTCTGAGGAGTCCCACTGAGCCCAATAACTCTCAATTGATTGGTTATGTGGAGTCACAATTTCTCTTCGGAGCCAATTTTTATCCACTCTATTACGTTTTATGTCAACATCAACTAATTGATATTTACGCATTTTTTCATTGCTCCAGATAATATCTGTGCTGTGGTAAATTGAGGAGATTGTTGTACCATAGTACGTAAGTTGTTTCTCGTGGTCATAAACAAGGTGCGAGCGTGTAACTAGAATAAACCTGATAACATAGTCACCCGGACAGAGTATCTGCATTACCACGATTTGCCCGAGCTCGATGTTCGATTACGCAGTCCTAACTGCTGGAGTATTTTAATTCAATGAGCTCTATCCATGATTTCTATCCATCTGGCTCCTTAGACTTCATCAACCATTCCCACGCAGCACGTTCCGTTCGAACAATGAATAAAGCTCCTTAGAGAAGAGTTGTCCTTAGAGAAGAGTCACAAAGTTATCCTTAAAGAAAATGATGGAATTTCTCATTAGATTTCATCATAGCCATACCTCCCGACTAGTCACACAATAATTTCTCTCTGGGTCTAACCACACTATTGTTGATTAACATTATACGTGATTGCACTAAGGCCCGGTTTTACGAATTGATAATTGATGATTAGTGGATTAGTACTCAACTAATATTCGTAAAACCGGGCCCAATATATATATTATATATATATATATATATATATATATATATATATATATATATATATATATATATATTATATATATATATATATATATATATATATATATATATATGAGACTAAATTTCATGACATTTCATGACTGGATATTATTTCATTATCGTTTTTGCCAAACTGTTTCTTGTGAGTAATATAATGCCAACCGTTCTATAATAATGCCTCATTATAGCGATGGCAACTCTCGTTTAATGAGACGTCTATATAAGGAAGAGTGGAATATTGATCATTTTAGATGCAAAACTTGAAAAAAAAAGTCAAGTGTGGGTATTTTGATAATTTCAATGAAGGTTATTTCAGCTCACAAGCATCGCAATTATAAAATGCTCTTCTGTTTAAGCTGAAAACCCCTGCACTTGAATTACTCACTCTACTTTTCCGCAAGTGTAACGATATATTCTATGCGTATAACAAATGTAAAGCATTTCCTCTTGTGAATTTGCAAACTTCTTGCTCATATTTGAGGTGATACCAGGCAAGCAATGTCCCCTGGTTAATTAACCTTATTAAGGAAGAATGCTGCTCACCCAGATAGGAAACCTGGCGCCTCTTAACGTGTAACAATGGTTGCGTAGTTGGCGAGTAGCGGGGGGGGGGGGGGGGGGGGGGGGGGGAGATTGAGAAAAACGGAAGAAAATATTAAACGTGTGTGTACACGTGTGCACAAAAAGAGCGAGAGAAAGAAATACAGAGAGGAAGAAGAGAGAGAGAGAGAGAGAGAGAGAGAGAGAAAGAGCTAGTGGAGAAGAAAAGATAATTGACTAGTGTGCAAGGAAAGCGTTAGGAGATGGAGTGGGTTGGGGTGGAGGGGTTATCGTTAATAATGGAAATGAGGTTGAAGTTTTGAAATGAGATATAGTTTCAAAAATGTGAAACCAGATAATGTAACGTTTGAACGGCAAAGATAGATAAAGTATGTTCATTTGTTTCATTTTACTCAAACAAACTTCTAATTGGTAGAAATCTTTTTATTCTACGACACCTAATTATGTTTTTGTTTGCTGCTCTACAATTGGGATCAGCTAATGAAAACATTCCGTGTCATTGTACGACGATATGGCTGTCTGCAAGCTGTGACTACCTTTAACAACTCCTCAGTGGGATTTCAATTTAACACTCCATGTGCATCAAACAAATCAGCTTCCCAACACTTTCAATGAAATCGTGCTAAATGTTGGGGTTCCGATAAACAAGTAAGAACCATTGAACACAAATTAGTGAACCTGTCGCAAGAGTTAAAGGAATGTAATTTATTCTAATTTATTGAAGTTTATTAGTTTAACAGTTACATCAGAATTGATTTTCATCAAGAAAAAGTGAGTATAAGTAGGGGTAGAATGTTTATGCAATACCGTATTTTGTTTGACATTTTAAGCAATGCTTACAAGAGATAAACTGAACCGGTAATACAAATATTTATCTCTTCGATCTGTATATTTGGTCATTTTTTCGCTATAAATGCAATACTTATGCATTTTTGTGTATTTTAAGCGTACAATTGAGCATCATCAATAGAATAGCAGTATATCCTGTTAGTTGTATTTTGAAATAAAAAGTACATCGTATGGTTGGTAAAACTTCCTTCAAACCAGAATTCTTTCAAGTGTTTTTGTGATCTCATCCTATACCAAAAGTCAATTCTGGATTTTGATATTCTCGGAATAATTTTCAACTCGTGGGTATGAATTGAAAACCTCATTTGCTAAATTAGCATTATAAAATATTGAATTTTAGGTCAATAATGAGCATATTTTGTCATTTTCAAGTGTATATTTTTAACCAGATCCATTTTCACCTCTCTATTTTCAAAGTAGTCCTCGATTGGACAGTTGTTCAATTGAAGACTGTAATTAGAATAAATCGTATAGGCACCATACTAAATGCGTACGCAATATAAATATGGTTGACAGTGATGATCGAGTCAAATGAATAGTAAAATAATAAAAATACAAGACTGGGAGCACTTTTCAAGATTCGAAATTCGATTTTTTTAAATGAAACTGGAAATGCCTATGAAATTAGATACGATTCCAAATCACTACATGCCTACTATGTCATCATTGCCGTTTAGTTAGCATCACAGAAGAGAAAGATGGAATTTGATATCATTCCGAAAGTTAAACATATCTGTATTCGGTTATTTACTGCATAAACTCCCCTTTGATGAATAACTTCAAGCGAAATGAACGACACTTCAACCACCAAAAATATAATATATGTTTAATATTTACCTAAAAAGATCATACCTTACATTTGTTGTTTCATAATACGTATATAACTTCGCATTGCTCGCATAGTTTCTCAACTCAGCTTTTCTCTTCTAACTTTCTGTGCTCACATTCCTGCATCTTCAACTTCATATTGTATGTGCCTCTGTGTAGAAGAAAGCCGATATTACACCAGCAATGTTGGAAAGATACTCTGTTTTCTGCACTCTTTTTGCTGATTTCAAAACGAAGAATGAGAGCGAATTAGTTGAAATAGAATGGGGAAGAATTTTCAGGTCTTTTACTGTCATTTCATTGCAGAAAACCTCATCAGGAAACGGAAGCATTTCATGTAGCTTTATATGTGCCTTAAGGGTGATTTTTGGAGAAAAATCAAAAGAAAATGGGGAGAGTTCATTTAGTGAGTTTGAGTGAAGACCTATAGAGAAAGAAGAATATCATCATTTGTTGTTGATTGTTGAACTCGAACATTCAGTATTGGACGGATTCCAGTCGATCTATCCATGGATCCATCCTTCGTCCATCGACAGATGTACCATGATTTAAGACAGACATCGTCTCTAGTCACCAGTGTCTAACCTGTATAGATAAGAATTTGATCAGGTATGAAAGTGAAATTCGTGCACTTTCCAATTTGGTCCAAGATGAGTGTGAATTCTCGGCCTTCTTGGGCAGAAGGGCTTCACAAATCAATGTGCTCGGTGGGAAATTTTCTCAAAAAGTGGTTAGGCCCAATAGAGAAAGAATATATTGGTGACTTACGGCTATATAAATGCAATAAGCGAATAATGGCAGGAATTTCTTTCTCAGAGAATAACTCCTTTTATACACGAGTGTCGTCATAGTTACGTCTCGATCTGAATTTGCCATCTTCGTTTCCAAAGTCAATTCGGTATATGTTAATAGATGAATATATATATATATATATATATATATATATATATATATATATATATATATATATATGTATATATATATATAATTTCAACAACTTTCTGATTAACCACCAGTAGGTTATTATAATGGTATGATTTTTAAAACTATTCAAAAATCGCCGTGATTTTTTAACAGTTTTGAAAATCATATATATATATATATATATATATATATATATATATATATATATATATATATATATATATATATATATATATATATATACAACGCGAAGCTCTGTTTTAATGTTACTTTAATTCACACTCAGTGGAAAACGTTGATTACCACAGTTTAGTAAAGATTCAATCTCAAACAGTTTCTTTTGAGTAGACACTTTCAATCAACGGCGCAAAGATCACGCCACAATACTAATAAGTGTGTACCTTGTTTCCAGCTCTACCTGAAGAGGGACCTCGGATTACGGGGGGGAGGCCCCGCTACCAGATCAACGACTCGGTCCGAGTCAACTGCACCTCAGGCCATTCGAAGCCAGCCGCTAAACTCACGTGGTTCATCAATGGCGAAAAGGTAACCATACAAATGTCGCGTTACAAAATTAGCCGCCGAGCTAGCGCTAGATTAGCATTGTCCAAATGACATTCCAGAATTAGGCGCTTAGCTGGCGCTAGATTAGCATTGCCGAAATGAGTCGCGTTCCAGAATTAGGCGCTTAGCTAGCGCTAGATTAGCTTTGTCCAAATGACGTTCCAGAATTAGGCGCTTAGCTTGCGCTAGATTAGCATTGTCGAAATGAGTAGCGTTCCAGAATGCATTGTCCAAATGACGTTCCAGAATTAGGCGCTTAGCTAGCGCTAGATTAACATTGTCCAAATGACGTTCCAGAATTAGGCGCTTAGCTTGCGCTAGATTAGCATTGTCGAAATGAGTAGCGTTCCAGAATGCATTGTCCAAATGACGTTCCAGAATTAGGCGCTTAGCTAGCGCTAGATTAACATTGTCCAAATGACGTTCCAGAATTAGGCGCTTAGCTTGCGCTAGATTAGCATTGTCGAAATGAGTAGCGTTCCAGAATGCATTGTCCAAATGACGTTCCAGAATTAGGCGCTTAGCTAGCGCTAGATCAGCATTGTCCAAATGACGTTCCAGAATTAGGCGCTTAGCTTGCGCTAGATTAGCATTGTCGAAATGAGTAGCGTTCCAGAATGCATTGTCCAAATGACGTTCCAGAATTAGGCGCTTAGCTAGCGCTAGATTAACATTGTCAAAATGGCGTTCCAACTTCTAGCGGCTAATTCCGCTAGAATCTAGCAAATCGTTCCAGAATCTAGCCTGCTATGTCCGCTGACATAGCTCATCTAGCGGTAAAAAAGGTTGCTAACTTACTAGTTCAGCCATAATATTGAGCGCCAATTCAAAGATCATGGCGTGGCTTGATATGGTCGAGCTGCAGATTTAGTATGATAGTGAAATAATGTCAATAACTGTGGAGAAAGTACTGCAGAATGAGTATTAAACAATGGCGAGTTTAAATATTTAAATATAATGAGTGAATAATTGCAGCTAAAAATTCGACGTTGCGGTTATAGGAGATGACCAAAACGTTATTGAAAATATTCAATTCTATAGGCAATAAGAGTGAAAACTTCGTCATCCTCTTTTGATCCACTGGAGGAGGAATCAGAAGGAATGCCTGCATTTAATACAAATGCTGCAGCTCCCAAAACGATTTGATCTTCCACCATGACATGACTTCTACAGCTATAGTTGCAAAAGATGCTCGTGGTCGTTCCAGAATTGCAAGCTAGTTGAGCTAGCCGTGACGTATGCTGGGCTAACTTAGCGCTAGCAAAGCGCTTGATTCTGGCACGCCACTAAAGACAGTTCACCCAACGTTGAATTAATATTCATCCCCATTCCTTTGTCTCTACCCTCCACACACCCCTCACCCTGTAGTACCTTCAATCACCGCTGCAAGTGCTGAAAATCGTTTCGGCAATTGTCCTTCAGTCGACGGTTAGATGGATGCTTGCCTGGCTTGTGTGCCAAGTCTTCAACTAGACTGCTAGCAGCGCTCTAGGAATGTGTAGCGATGATTGAAGTAACTTCAGGTAATAATAAAAGGGTTTCGAATCTCGTGAAGTAACTTACGTGAGACGTCCTGAGTATTTCTTTAGTCAATGAGGTAACTCATTGCAAAGAGTCATCATATTGTATTCAATTGAAATTAATAATCTTTCGTGTTGAATATTATTATATCTCATTCTATATTATAACCGTTCTAACTGTATCACCAATATCTAACAGTTTCATCAAAATCTGAATCTATCATTGGAATCTAGCTGTAATATTCCCGAAAAATGTTTTGATATCACACTTTAAGTATGTCAATAATATGCCCTAGGTACAAAGCTCTATGCTTTGGTATACTATACTGCTATAAACATTTCTAATTCAATCTATGTGACCACCCCAAAACCACTGAGATAGTTCAAATCTCCGAAATTTTCAAATATCCAAAAACACATAATAAAATAACCTTTCATCTCATCATCTCTTCATTTCATCCATCATTCACCGACGCTTATTGATCTTGGTCATCCTTACAGTGCGTCGCTAAACTCAGTATGAATATATATATATATATATATATATATATATATATATATATATATATATATATAAATAAATAAATATATATATATATATATATATATATGATGTTTTAAACTTTCATGGTCATTAGTATTTGAATTTATATTTCCGGGAATACCATGTGTATTACAATTATCAGTTACAATTGTGTAACGCACATGGAATTCCCGAAAATATTAATTCAAATATATATAGGACTATATATATATATATATATATATATAAATATAAAATCACACATTACCGCCCTCGGTAGCTCAGTTAGCTGAGACACCACTTCAGAAATTCAAGTCACCGTTGGGCGTGGGTTCGAGTCCCGCATAAGGCATGTTTTTTTATAAACTTCGTTTCACTTATCATTACTTCGTAGTTTCATAATCATCTGCTCATTCGTACCCCCGTACAACCCTGCTGTTAGTGGGTTCGTTAAGCGGACAATAATATATATATATATATATATATATATAGAGAGAGAGAGAAAAAATATATATATATATATATATCGTTTCTATCTCCAACATAACAGATTCTTCTTCAATTCTTCTCTTCACTGATTTAAAATATTTCCTGATAATATTCTCTTGTTCAACATATCCCTCACAATTTCGACTACATAATCTACACAAAAGAGATCAACAGAACATCACGAATAACATAATAACATCTATGTGCATTCTCTTTTTCACTGTAAAGATGTTAACAATGCCACTTCTACATCCACTGATGTTGTCCTCCCCCACTTGACTGTTTTTCCAGGCTGATCAATCGTTTCTACGCGGCCCCGAGACGTGGGTGACTGGCCGAGAAGGTTTAGAGACGACCATTCTGGGACTCGAGTTCCGAGTGCGTCCGAAGCATTTCAAACGAGGTGATATGAAGCTCAAGTGTTTGGCGACCATCGAAACGCTGTATTATCGCACTAATGAGGAGAGCGTGGAAGGAGATAAGCCTCAGAAAACACCCGTATTGCCAGTTATGTCCGATGAGCATACAGATGGGTCAGCTAGCAAGTCAAGGGCTGATAAAGTACAGGGTAAGTCAAAACTACAATATAGATAGTCATTTTGTTAAAGAGAATTATGGTTAGAAAACGTTAGACTTACACACGGACACACTCTTATACATATATATATATATTTATATATATATATATATATATATATATATATATGAAACATCTAGAGGTTCTAAAAACAGCCTTGAGTTCCGACGTTTCGGCTGAAAACGTTGAGCCACCTTCAGGAGTCGTTGTTTGTATGATGCATAGCACAGCATCGAATAGCACAGCATTGAATGACTCAAATGATGCGAGCGAAGCGAGTAGAGGCAGAAAATAATCCTACATGCTCGACTTTCACTTATCGAACTTCCGGCTTCGGCGCCACTAATTCGTCAGGGATGTACTGCAGGATGTTTTAGTTGAGTTTGTGAACGAAGTGGAAGCTCATATTCTCATTCAGGAAGTCCTGGAATTTGAATGCATCAGTGACAGGGGAAGTGTTGTTGATGGCGTGGAGGCTAGTGATTTCAGTCTTTACGTAGGCATTCATTTTGCAGGACTTGGGCGTCGTTTTAGGTTATATGGGGAGCCTGCCGACCAGTTTGGGAATGCGAACGAGAAAGAGGAATTCAGGACTAGATGATCCTTGCAATAAGAAGACATATTTTCACCCTCAAGGATTGGATATAAGGAAGCTTTCCGTATACGTTCGTCGTTCACAGGATTGACAGCCAAGTGAATGAAAACCCTGGTGACTCACCAGGCTATAAGTTCGATACATCTTGACTGGATGGTAGAAATGTAATGATAAGGAGCGGTTGTCACTTATTGATCTGAAATAATTAAAATACTGTATAGACTCAAACAGATGACTAATTCATATAACCATGTATGGGAAATGAATGAAATTATTCTGGTAGTGATCTTTGGGGGATCCTGGCCTTCAAAGAAAATGTTACCAATAACCAGACGATTTGATTAATCGATGCTGCAATTACTGGCACTATTAGATGACGAAAATAATCAAATTATAACTATTCTTGAACACCATCAAAATAGGTAGCAGTTATGGCGGCCGTGTCGTCACAGTCAATATGGTGGCGCACCCGATTACGCGCCTATAATCGAGTGCGGAGTGGCTATTCGCCGAACCGGAAGTAGGTTCTAAATTAGTTTCAGCAAAGGTTTTAGTTTGGATTGGATTAGTTTAGGATGTTTGTTCGGTCAGGTTAGTTGGTTTAGGTTAGTGTAGATGGATTAGGTTCAATAGGTTGGTTAGATTGGGGTGATTACTGTTAGTTTATAGGCTGCGTGCAACAACAATAACAACAACAACCACCTCCGCATGTTGTGACGTACACGGATGGTTCGGTGACTAAGGGCTGCCAATCGAGTAAAGGCATGATTGGTTGGCGGAGAGTATCAGTACAACACAGCTACGGGTGCGCGTACACCATTCTTTTACATATTTGCTTGGGCTTAGGCCTATATTGTGACCAATATGTATCAATGATTATTTTGTTGTTATTTCGCAAGTTATCTCTTCAATTCATGAAATGATCGATTATGGATCGATTTTCTATATATTTGAAAAAATAATCACTTCAGATTACAAAAATATAGATCGATTAACTATTTTACTTTCTGACATCGAACGGCAATCTTATAGGCCTACCGTGATAAATTGAACCATTCCAATTGCTGGACTACATGGTTTCTCTAATTTGGTAAAGTGGAGACTAGAATGGTTCCAGTAGGCATATCTAGCATTGATCATAATGGCTTTAATAAAAATATTATTATTTGATGTATGATTAATAAGCGATATCAACAACACTAATTGATGAAATTTGTTCAGCAGAAAAATATCTTTCGTCACTGAAGTTGTTTAATTGAACTCTTTATAAATACCGTAAGAAGAACGTTGATATATTTCTTTTGACATGAAAAAATGACTGAAAACAAATCGTTGGCGGTCTTTTATAAAAATCTAAATCGGTATATATGATAAAATGTCAAAGTTGAGTTTTTATAATATTTTAACCCCTCTTATACCCTTCTACCTTCCGGCTCCACCCATCACTCGGTCTTAGCATTCGCGTTCAGTGATCCATCTTCATACTGAAGCAGACAATTAGAGCTAATTTACGACATTCTTTAACAAGATAAAAGGCAGTACCACGACTCACAACAAAGCCGGCTTAGAAAGGCAAACTGTGCGACAGCCAGATTTTGGTATAAAAAATGTTTTGCTGTCGATCAATTCACATGAATTGATTGCTTAATTATTGAAATTCATCTTTATGAGACGCGCACGCGCTTACTTTACACAACTCCGTTCCAGATGTGTAGCCGTGTTGACCTGGCCGTTCATTCAACTGATGTCCAGCCATGAATAACGTATATTAGTAAATCTATTTTTTGTGGTACGATCACGATTTATTCAACATGGAAATATGTGTAACGGTCTTATAAATACAGCAACATCTTTTTTTTCCGAATTATGTTTATTTATTTATTTATTCTTACTCTTACAATTGCACCAAAATGCGGTGGCAAGGCCTTAAAACTAGATTAACAAAACTCTTAAACAGGAATAATATAAAGAAACCAAATAATAATTATTAAAAATAAACCAAACCAACAAAAACTCTCAAATCCCCTCTCTTGAATGGAATTATATTCGGTTATGAACAATAAGATGGTTTGTACTTAAGCTACAGAACCAAGACATTGAGTCAACCCGGCACTTCCACCAATATGTATATTATATGTATTGCGATCTAACATTGAAATAATGTAATTGATTATACGAACACACATTCTAATGAAGAATTATGGTTCATTAAAATCATGATTTAGTTAATTCTACTTTCCTGAGGTCATGTATGTGTATAATATCTATCCATTTGAATCAAAGTGATAACGTCAGTTCAAAAAATGAATATTTTGCAAGTCAAACATCGCCTTGTCAAACGTCACCGATATTCAGTAATGACCAAATCGTAGTTAATGAACTCGTGAATAAAACGAACATAACGTAGACTTTCCATTCAAACTTTTCTCAAGTTTCTCTTTTTCATCAGGACAAAATGGTCCTTATAACGCCTTTACGTCTTGAACGTTTTTTCAGCTTTTCATCTCAATTGGTTAAACGATTTTAATTGAAAACATATAGTTATTAGAATCCGATCGACATTCTTTTCAATTGAACTATATTTTGGTCTAATGAAAAATACGTGTCCGAATGTTTCTATAGTTTCGAGAATACCGATAACATTTTTGTGAAAAGACTACTATCTCATCTTTTCCTCACTAATCCAACAACACCGCTCCAGGCATTTTCTCCATATACGCAACAACACGACAACACCACAACATCAGTTTCCTCGAGAATATTTTCATTTTCCCTAGTGGTACTAGATTATATCATTAATTGGTAAAATGCTCACTCCAATACAAACGTCCGTTTATTCTAATCATTCTTGTCAACTTGGGCAAACGCATCCATTAAACATGACGCGGCTGTCTATGGATCATGACGCGGCTGTCTATGGACCATGACGCACGCCGCGTATCAAACACATCTCTTACATCTACTGATAAGTCTAACTTCGCTCGATTCGCCCATCTCACACTCATCGGCCTGTGGTTGCAGACAAGTTACAAAGTTAGGCGATAGTCAACCGGTTAGAGGGGGTGGCGGGATGGCGGGAAGGGTAAATCATCCACTGTAGATATGAAGAAGACACGGTGGGTGAATTGAGGGGGGGGGCTGAGAAGGGGGAGGAAGTGAATCTGTGGATGTGGAAGTTGAAGTAGGCCTATTATAGTATACTACCAGTTATTATATCTTCAGTTCCCTTCATCATTATTAGTACATTCCGTTAGTGGGCTTTAGTGAACAGAGTTCTATTCTTTATGTTATAGGTTCATTTGCAAATATATGCGCGGTAACTCTGGATATTGACGTTGCGAGATTATGTACCAAGTTGAAGGGCATCACAATCCTGAAACTAGATCTTAATTAATAATGACGGTATTAATTTTCCTTATTTTCGAAAAAACTGGAGATCATCATTTCAATTTCAGAAATTGAAATTATTTTCTCTGTCCTCCAGAAACCAGTCGTTATGACGGAGGCAGTACCGACTTCGTATAGAAACATTGTTTAGATCATTTAGTATGTCGATGTGAATTGAAAAACAATAATAATTTCCTAATATCTTGATTTATTCTTGTTTCCTTGACCAAACATATTAGCTCTGATTTATTCACAATTTCTTCAAACGAAAATGAATTAATATCAACATATATGGGAATACTTAAAATCGCAAGTGAATTAAAATATAGGTCACTCTAGATATTTTGGATTAGCTCTATCTGAATTCTGTATTCTCATTACCAGTTTTATGATAAACTATTTTCAACATTGAATCTGAACGTATAATAAGTAAGTTTGTGAATGATTTGTCTTCAGCAAACGGACGCTGCGCCCCACTGCTGCCCTGCGTCCCACTGTTGGCCGCCCTCGCTCTGCTGGCCTCTCACCTGTCGCCCACTTCCAGGTAGCAACTAGCCCACTCTGCCTACTTGACACCCCATTAAACCAGCAGACGCCGGCAGCGCCGTCGCGCCACTGACCTACACTCAACACATCTTCATTTCAATCAGAAGAGTCGAAACAAAACATCATTAATTATATATGTTCAAGTGAATTATATCTCTAGGTTAATCCGATCTTGTAACCAAATCGACGACAATTTTCTTTACCGAGTATTTACATTTTTATTTCTATTTCCATGAGATTTTTTGAAACAACAATTTCATTTTTATAAAGTGAAGATATATTTTCTACTTATCATTGCGAGAAGAATGGATTTTAGAGTGGTATTCAAGTTGGTTTTTTATTTATCCATATTGTTCCACTGTTTTGTATAAATCTACATTGATATCAAAAGGGAAAATGAAAACCATTTCGTGTGCTTCAAAAGACTTGCTCCACCATTTTGTGGTTGAATGAAAAGTTTCAAATAACTCTGTAGGTACATTTAGAAGGATATTGACGAGTATTTATTTATATAAATGAATTGTAAACTTATTATTGTTTAAGAAACCATTCCTTGAAATCGAACATTCCAGACAAAGACTGTCTTACGCCCAAAACATAATCAATGAAGAATTTTAAGCGCAATGCAGTTATGTATTTATCATGAGATTCACTATAGTGTCAACTTTCAAATTCTGTAAACATTTGGAACGTTCACAACAGTTAGCCGTTTCCATATTGTTCGGTAATATTATAATGAAACATCATTTGCCTAGGAATTGATCAGAGCAGGGTAGCCATGATTAACATTTTCAAGCATACATTTCTGAATGAAAAATTACAAGGTATTGAATAGGCTTGTCAAAATATCAAACTTCATATCAAGTGGTGTTCGAAATCAAACACGTATAGCACTTCCGTTTCATATCTGCTTCCGGTGTCATTACTGTTTAGTGAGAAAGGTTAGGCCTACACATGAAAAATGATAATTTTAATATTTAAAAATCATTTTGAATTTTGTATATGTTTTTACATCATACAGATCAAGTGGATTATGCATTCAACCTCATTCATGGTTCTGATTGTTGTTGGTTCATTCAATCAACAGTTGTGATTTCTGTTTACCAAATTTGATTGAATAATCTTCCTCGATGGAATGGGAAAAGATATTGTCTTTCTCTGTGTGCGTGAGTGGGTGCGTGCGTGCGTGTGTGTGCGTGTGTGTGTGCATGCGTGCGTACTTCTGTGTGTTCAAATATTGATTACTGGTGGGAATATCTCGAATCAGAATCATATTAGACTATAAAGGTCTATGAATTATAACTAAATTGGTAGCCTGGTTGAGACTCGGTTTTTTTATGATTTCAATCAATTAATAAAAGTCTAATCGAGTTGAGTCTAGGCAGGCAAATTGTAAGAATATTGCTTCATTGCGGTTGTAATGAATGATGAGTAATGATCTCGTGATCCTATATTGTTTGAAATTTCACTTGAACAATAATACATTTACCATATAAAAGTATTAACGAATTATTGTACAATGGCATTTTACTTTTTTATTCTATTGATGTAATTATAAATTAGACGATAAATTGTGACATAGGAATATAAAAATCCAATATAACAGTGATAGTTAAATTTAACTCTACGTTATGTAGATATTCATTACTTTATGGTGCATAAATGTGGATTTTGAAAGCTTAATATCTTAAATGCTAGCTTCCTGTTATTTATTATAATGGTTGAAGAGCGAATACCTGTAAGTCTTCTTATCTTAAAGATGTCCTAGTCGGAAATTTGAACTAATTGTAATAAATTGAAAGTAACAACCATACCAAAAGCATCCCGTTGTCAAAAAAACATAACGAAAAGAATGGTTATGACTATACTTGTAAATTATTGTTGTATAATGAAAACAAATTGTGTGAACGTATTATTTGTTTTATATCTTTAATTTTACTGAAGTAATTATAAATATCTAGTCGCAGGGTATTAAATTATTCTCACGTGCGAACACATGAAATGAAAGTAGTATTTTGTTGTTATCTGTGTTAACTCCAAGTTAAGACTAGGTTTATTACTCTCTTTCTTATCAAATATAACTAGTAATAGATTTCTGTTTTGTTCGTGTTTATATTTTAATTTGTCAACCCCCAGCTTGGCACCAAAGAATCTCCAGTATAAAAACAACAAACAAACAAACAAACATAGAAAATAAATGTTGAGTTTTTCAACGCCGCGAAGGGTGTACGTATACACAAAATCATAGTAGAGACATATGCACATTTCCTACGTTTTAATTACCATTATTGACTGATTGCAATGAGGAATGATAGTTACTGTTCACTGATACATTTTTAATACGGTATGTCATTCTTACTTTTGTGAACTCTATGACAAGTAATTGAATCTCAATCCATTATTAATACATATCGGTAAAACAAAGCTCTATAGCTTTAGGAACGCGAAAAGATGATCATATTGTTATATAATTGTGAACCCATTGTACTGCAACTTTCAATATAACAAAAAAAAACATAATCACTCTCTAGTTTATGTAAAACTTTTATTTTGTTTTCCTATACTTGTATCAGATCTATGTTCTATCGTATATTTCAAATAACATGAAATCTGTAAGGCGTATAAAATCGTACTATCTATCTGAGACAAGGTGCCAGTCTGCACTCCTGTTTTAATCAACACTTTCGCGTGGAGTTAGTACTGTGTCTATAGGATAGGAGGTTTTACCTCCGTGATTTGTTGTAGAAAAATGGTATATATATTAGACACTTTAGAATAATATATTATCATAAATAGCGTATTTAAAAAAAGCTTGAGTCATTATTTTTACTGGCGAATTCGTGTATAACTTTTTTTCGTGTTTCTCTTAATATATTCTTTCCTAAACGTGTAGCCTAAAAAAATGTACTTTGTCAACTTATAATTATTATAATAATTATTATCAGACTAACAATGTTATTTCTTGTTCGCAAAAATATCAACGGACAATTTTTCTTTTATAAATAAAGCTCCACTTTGAAATTGATTGCAAACTAATTTGACCTTAATATCACAAAATCCTTTCACAGTCCATAACAGATAGGTAAGTCTATACTGAATTTCCCCACAACTCCTTCAGAATGCTTAGAATTTTTAAACAATGGTATTTAATGCGTGATTTAACATATTACCCATTCAAAGAGAAGCAGAAAAAACAATAAGTCCTGATTATGTAACTTGGCAAACGCAGCATATGCGTTGTGTGAGGTATACGTATGTATATGAAGCAGCATTTAATATGGAAAATAATTGAAAACTCTACACGCTTCGACTCGCGTACAATATACCCAATAACCGCTTGACTTGGCAACTATCGGTTCTAGAAAACTGAGAATCTCAACAATATTGTCGTGCCATTATTTCTATCTATTTGATGACTGAAAAACACGTATTATATTATTTTCTTCAAACCGCTGGTCCGATTTGGATGCAAATTCGTACTGATATTTATCTTCCATGTGTTTACATTCAGTGTAACTAAGATTTTGTTGAATAGATTTTATTTTTCAAATTTTCCTGCCCGACGCGGGTTGTTCAAAATTTCGTGATGGTCTTTTTCCCACAAGTGGTTCAACCGATCTGGCCCAAAACTATACAGGCTATGGTAAGTGATGTTTATTTTAATGGAATCCATTTTAATGAAATATTTCGTGCAATATTTCATCATGTCATGTATGAAAAGATTCAAATATTTGTGAAATCTGTTTTTCATCACTAAATTCGTAATTTCAGAAAACAGTTGAGCTCACTAGGTACACGACCAAAAACTATCACAGCTGAAATCTTGTTCGACATAGTTCGTAAAGTAAAACTGAAACAAAAAAGTTGGAATCAGTTGATGCTCGTTCCTAACTACACACAGCACTCGCTAGTATCCTTCATTGACTGTTGTTTGCATTGTTTGTTGGTCTATTTGTAGTGTTTTGTCGGTGTGCATTGATGCTCTAAATTGATGCACTTATGGTATCAATGATGAAATAACAACTTTTGGCTAAAATCGAGACAAAATTAATTCCGGTCGAGAGTTGTGGCCAAAACGTCGAGACAAAGCAGGACGATTGGGCAGTCTGTCATGGCCACCATAGTTATGAAGCTTTTGAACAAATTACTTACAAAATTCTTGTTTTCTACACAGTGGGTATCCGTGAGTAATTCACGAAGTATAACCTTGTATTCCTAAAGTGATGTGCATCATGAGAAGGAAACTAACTCAAATAAATTCGTATTATACTGCCTCTTCTGTCCGCCTATGACTTGGCTCTAATAGAGGTATATCTTTAGTTGACGTTCAACGACAATTCTACAACGCAGGTACATACAGTTTAACTAAAACATAAACCAACTGAATACCAAAGGCAATGCCGAATAGTAATAAGAACAGTGATTTTGAGACATCTGTGATCGATGTTTTTTTGAAGTGTCTAGTTACCAAGCAGCGATCGACAAGTTGTAGAGGCAAGACGACGAGTGAGTTTGGTGTCCTTCTTTTGACGAATTTCAGTTTAGGCTTCTACTGTTACAGCGAGACGACGACATACGAAACGAAATCAATCGTTCGCGTAGTCTATCGCGCTCCTATCTCAGTATGTGGACTTTATCAATATTCCATTTGAACTTTAAATCTGGATTTTTTCATTAGTACCACAATGAAACGAAAATCGATTTGATATTTCAATAACTACAGTCGTGAGGGTTAACGGTGTGGAAGCTTGCTCGTCTAGTAGACACCTGAGACCTATTGATACCAGCAAATATGAACCACAAAAAGCGATGACATTCCCACCCAAAATAAAAACGTGTGAAGAAGGAGGAACCGACCCCTTGCTATTTGATCACTTGAGCATGTAAAACTAGTGATATAATAAGTTTTGGCCAAGTTAACTTCCATATAGTGAAAATGCATTTGTGTGGAGAGATATTAGGCATATAGAGCAAGGATTCTGTATTTATAACTACGCCTGTTATCGTGGTGACATAAAAAAATTATAAAATGTGTACACAAATTGTATATCATTATGTCAACAGATAATATTCGAAGTTATAATTGCGGAACAGATGCTTGATAGACCCAATATATCTCCACAAATATGCATTTTCACTCTGTAGAAGTAAACTTGGCCGAAACTCATCTATCACAACTTTTATATGCCAAAAAGAATTAATATCAAGGGGTTGGATCCCTCTTTTTAAAAGTTTTTATTTTTTGTGGGAATTATATCAGATTAAAATTTATATAGCAATATTTAGTCAATTGATATCATTGAATGTAAAATACAATCACTTAAATTTCACTTTCCTATATATTCATGGCGACAGATAAGTTCAGTGATTACTGACGACAGTCACAACATCACAGATAAAGAAAAGTGACATCGTACAGGAATTAGACAAAAGGTATGTAAGCTTCCGAGTACAACGCGTAATAATATCTCGACCACCGTACAACACAGATGCCACATTTCCCTATTTTCAAATAAACAAACGAGAACACTACTGTCATAAATTCAATAATGAAAGCAAATCTAAACGGAAATAATTACACGATCACGCGTAGGTGGAATTCTCAATACATATTCAATTGCTGGAACTGTTACGAATGAATGGAAGAGAGTTAACAATTTAAAAACTATGCTGTATAGTTACTTTTCATCACGGAGGGGGGGGGGGGGGCATACACGGTGATTTAAAAAAATAAAATTAGTGAAATTCATCTTCACTCTTTTTTTTATTTTCAAGAACTAGTGTAATTGAATGGGAAGTATATCAGCTCCAAGAGAATGTTATGCTCTTCAATCAATGTGACTTATATTTTTGTGGATCCAATCAATTTTAAGATAATACGTCAATGAATTTCATCACATTCTTGGTATTCATTGGCGTACTATCTTAAAACTGATTGAATTCACAGAAGTAGAATCAATGAATTTATAATATATGTATTTATATTATTTAAATGTAAATAGCAAAGATGAATTCCTCTATTTTTGTGAGCACCGTGCATGCACCCCCTCAACTTTGTTCGGTTGGATTATAGCGTATCATGCTTTTCCGAAGTGTGAAATGGATTCAGTATTGTGCACATTTCTTGATATCTCCAGCTTCTTTGCATGGCTGTCACTAGTCTAAATTCTCTCTGGTTATTTTATTTACAAGCTTCTTTCGACCAGTTGACTCCCTGGCTTTCTCTTCGGAAGCCAAAAGCTTATCTAACTCAATAACACGAATTCGGAACATTTTCTAGCTTTTAACGAAATCCAGTTATATTAGATCACAATGGAAGTAAATTGATGTTTTCTCTTTTGACCATCCGTGTAAAAAGAAATTGAATTTCACGAATAAAAAAAAGAACTGGACGAAATGCAATGATGCTATACTACTGCCTTCTTCAAACTCGTTTTCAATTTCGTTATAGAATATAATTCTATGATTTTATTTCGTCTGTATTTTATTTGATATATTCAAGTACTTGAGATATACCACGCATACATACAATTCAATTTGTATTCTCATTTTCACGTTTTTTCTTCTTTTTTCTCATTGAACTTTGTGAAGAGTAAGCACTTATTTTTAAAGCTGCCTTTTGCAGTCATGCACCCAAAGAAACTGGGGAACAGAAGACCTCATTAAAATGACTGCAAGCTAAAGAAAGGCAAATACTCCACATTTTCTCGGGAAAAAAAGAAATAACAGGAAAAATTGAGAAAGAAATTACACGAAATTTATGTAAACTGAAAGAAAAACTCGACCATTTATTTTCAATGCAATGTCATTTTTGCAGCTTCATGCAATTATTTTGAAAGAACAGTGACAAATAGTTACACTTCAATAAACACATGTACCTTATAGTAGGCCTACATCCAATGAGAATATAATCTTTCGTATCGTTTCGTTTCGTATAAGCATATGTCGATTGGTTTCATATAGATAATACGAAAAGATGCAAGTATTCATATGAGACGTTCTTATATACCCATACTTGTATTCCTCTACAAATATTAAATATCTATTTCAAAAATACTTATCAGCATATAATACTGGAGTTTGTAAATACAGGAAATAACAGGATATATATATATATATATATATATATATATATATATATATATATATATATATGTATATATATATATATATATATATATATATATATAGGTTTATAAATATATATATATATATATATATATATATATATATATATATATATATATACAATATATATATAAACCTATAGGTTTATATATATATATATATATACACTGGCATCCAAACCAGGATCAAACACCTTACACGTGCAATTATCAATCAATTGCGCTCCCTGCCCCATCCACTTATTCCCTGAATCTCCATAAAATCACATCAAAATGTCCCACTGCCCCACACCCCGCTCCATTTTCTATGACTTGACAACTTTATCAATCTTGACCACTCAATAGTGTTAGGGCTCAGCCGCCTCTAAGCTGGACTTAGTTATATTTTGGCACGCCTTTTAAAGTCACTATATAGGGTATCTCAAATGATTGTTATTGTCGGTATGACGGCATTTTTTTACTGTAGCCGATTATTACACTTTAGTAGTAAAATGCTAGCTGATGAATATTGTATGGTAATCATCAGCTAGGCAGTTTATTACTGATCTGTACAAATATCCTGGCAGATGATTACTCTCTGTGTTCTCTTATAACTGTTATATGTAATTTAAACGACATAGTGATAACCCATCGGGTCCAGAGGACTGTCTTCTACAGCGGCAGTAATAAGAATTCAACATTTCTTCATTACCTTAAATGTAAACGGTAGATAATAATCTCAACGTATAATCCAGCGGAACTTTACTGTCTTCTATAAAAGCAGTAATTAGAATCTAGTATTCATCCAGATTATTATCACTGCTATATAAAATTAATGGAGTAAAAATAATTCAACATATCTTCACTGCTCTCTAGAATGGTTGTAAAGAAATTCATCATTCATATACTACCACAGAGTCGAACGTGTAGATTTATCTATCCAATGTTGAGGTAAAAATGATCCATCGGAACTTTACAGACTTATAGAACAAAGAAGGATTCAGCATTTATATCACAATCAAATATTCAGGATGGATTTGTATCTCAACGTTCAGGTGAAAATAATCTAGTGGAACTCTATACTTTCTTTCATGGAATCAGTAGTAAGAATCTAGCATTGGTTTAGATACTTATTACTGCTTCATAAGTTGATACCTAAGGTAAAAATAATCCAGAAGAAATTCATACCGTGTCTTTGTCTTTTAAAAACATAGGCCCTATATCTAGCAATCTGGCATTTGTCTATATTCCTAATACTGACTCATAAAATTAACAAGTTGAACATAATCCAGCAGATCATTACTGATTTCTAGTACGGCAGTAATAAGGATCTAGCAATTAGTTACCATTCAATAATCAATTAGATTTAGAATAATTTAAATCTCCATGTTGAGGTAAAAAAATCTAGCTGTAAACTTAACTGTATTTAGAAGAAGAATCCAGCATTCGTCTATAGTTTGTTATTTACTGCTCTATAGAGTTGATGAGGTAAAAATATTCCAGCAGATCTCTAATGATTTCTAGAATGGCGGTAGAGAGAAACCAGCATCACTCAATCAAATGGTTGGGATACATTCAAATCTCAATGTTCAGGTAAAATTAATTAAGCGGAACTTGACTGTCTTTTAGAGAAGCAATGATAAGAATTTAGCATCCCTCTAGACTCTTATCACTGCTTTACAATTGATGAGGTAAAAATAGTAGGCCTACCGCAGATTTTACTGATTTCTAGAACGGCAGTTATGTTAATCCAGCATTTAAATTCACTATATTCCGTATAACCTAACTGTTGGTGGGGTCGCTAAGCAACATTATATAATTCACTATTTCATAATCAAATGTTCAGGATGGATTCATATCTCAATGTTGCGGTTAAAAAATCTAGCGAAACTCAATACTGTCTTTTAAAGACGCAGTAGTAAGAATGTAGCATTCGTCTAGTTCACAATGAATGAGGTAAAAAAAAAATGGATTCTTATAGTGTCGTCCAGAATGACTGTTATTATTCTCCAGAATTTATTCACGTCCGTAAATGTATATTTCAATGAATGGGTAAACTAATCCAGCGGGTTACTGGCATCTATCTATAAGAGGAGTTATAAGAATTCAGTATCTGTCTGTCGATTATTTTAATCGCTCTACAATTTAATTAGTTTTCCTGTTGATCTTATAATAGCTTAAATTGACGTAAAAATAGCCACATTATGATTTTTGTTCTTTAAACCGGCTGATTCGACTTCTGTAAAACTTGGGAATAATGTGTATCAATTGTGTGCTTGAATGCTTTAAAATTTCATTCTGTTTGAAGAGAATATTTCCCATAATTTCCTGTCAAGGATATTCTTATGTGGGTTCTCCAAATGTCGAAATGGTTCTTCTCTAACGTGGTTCAACCGATTGCGTCTCAAAACTATACAGTTTAGAGTTTATATGTGCATGTTAAGTTTCATCAAAGTTGTCCTTTCGTTCGATCTGTGGAGCGCACACAAATACACAAAAATCACAAGAAACACAAGGAACGGATCGTTTCTACAAGTACGGCAAAATTGAGTTTTCATTTACGCTCAGCCAATTAAATCTTCTGAAATTACGACTCTGTTAAAAACAAGTATCACTGATTTTTCTCTCTTCCCATGTTTCCCATCGATTCTCTAACAAAATGTTGCAAGAAAATAGATTTCATGAAGACAAACATCTCAATTATATATATATATATATATATATATATATATATATATATATATATATATATATATATATATATATATATATATATATATAGAGAGAGAGAGAGAGAGAGAGAGAGAGAGAGAGAGAGATGAATGTATATATATATATATATATATATATATATATATATATATATATATATATATATATATATATATATATATATATATATATATATACATATATCTATATATGTATGTGTGTGTGTGTGTCTACGGTCACGGGGAAGGTGGTTCAATGTAAACACGACATGATTCAGACGTTTTTAACAGGACTATTGAAAGCACACAACAATATAAACCAAAGGATTTAGTCAGTTTGAGTGTGTTTGAGCGAACCAATAAGGTTGTTGGATGAATGCAAGCAGAATAGTATTATGACTCAAGAAAGATTACGACCCTGCATCCTGGATGTCATTTTCTGGTCTTTGTTAGTTTTCTTCGCGCGCTCGTGGCGTTTTCGTTTGCTCATTGTCCTCTGCTCTACGTTGGTTCATTCATTTTTTTCCATCTTCTTCCTTTCTTACTTTCTTAGTTTCCTTCTCATTTTCAATGGCAATGATCGTCATTTTTCAACCGTACAACAATGGGTGGCACAACAATGGCGTACCGACCGTGAATGAGTTTAGCTGGGAAGAAGCTATCAGTAACAGTTGGGACATATATATATTCTTTTCAAACTCAAACCACTATAGATAGTCAAAACAAAAAACTGATTCATTTATTAAATACTATTTACCAATGAAAAATATATCAAGTAGGAGTGTGTTGTAAAATAGAGTATTTGGTATTATAATTATGGTTTTCCAAAAAGGCAATTGAAGATCATTCATTACGATGACCGTGACATGTACTACAGAGGATCTGTAATTGTCTACCCATAGGATCAAAAATAGATTATCATTATTATCAACGGCACAATAGCTACATTTTTTTCATCAAAGTTATACTGATAAGTTCGATTATTCAATTGATGATGAATTCATCAATCAATCGGCAATTTACTGAAAAGTGTTTTTCGCAAGTAATAAATATCTCATTTGAAATTATAGAAAATCGTGTATGACTCCACGTAAAATATAAATGTATGAAGTAAATGTTACACTTCTTGCAAAGAGTACCAGAGAGGGAAGTTCGATCAAATTTATGAATTTATGGATTATGACTGATATTATTGTTTCGTGGTTCAGGGATTTGTGTGTTTGGCATTTGCCTTCCGATGATCTGGCGCTCATCTATGGACTTTTATTGAAAAGATTTTTCATTATTTATTTCCATTCATCAATCAAAATGTTAAAACTGCCTTTTATATAATAAATGATACATCATAGAATTATAAAATATTGTTAACTTTTACATTCACAATCTTTATAATATAACCATGTAATTATACAAAACCGGATTCTATATTTGTGTAAAATATGAAACCTTGTGTTGGAATAAATCACAAAAGTGCGAAATCATAACATGTGATTGGATTTTTCCAGGCGGGTTGTAGATTTGAATAGGCATACCATCTATCAATATTTTGAATGTCGTATGATTTGCAATCTCGTGACTACAATGACCCAACCATAAACCATCCATTATTCATCATATTCTGTTTTTTGTGTGTGTGTTCTGTATCACTGGATGACCATCTATAATGGCAGTAGATTATTAGGTTGGCCTACTTCTCCACAAGAGTTATCAATTCATGAAAAACGGACGTATTTGATAAGCCTGCAGGTTGTAAATAATAACTACGCCTATAAGTTTGAGTATTCGTCGTTATATTATTTACTTTTGAAAGAAATGTAGTTGAACAGAGATGACAATGAGAAAACTCGTTCAACAAGTGGAAAGTTTGGGGAGAGGAAACTTGTGCCATTATTAGCAATGGCCAAAAGTTAGCATCCATCCCAAGTTTTGATTGATGATAACTCTGCTGATAGTGAGTAGACTCAATCAAGCAATATATCACAACTCATACGTTGAAACTAATTCAAATAATACAATCACAATTATTTCTTTATCTTGAAGGATTTATTGAAAACAGATAGAGAAATTGCAGTTTCAGGGGAAATAAATAGCATATATTGTGTGTTCTAGTTATGTGTTCGAGCAAATCTTTCAGTTATGTCAAGAATGTGTTCTATAATGGACTACACCAAAAACAGCAGCTATGAATAGGCATATATATTGCTTTGTTAGGGAAGTCATATTGGTTTAAAATAATCGAAATCATACAGCTGAACCAACTCGTTAATGTAGTTTGTGTTCACAATTTACGATAAACCTTTATTGTGTAATTTGTGTAATGCGTACTGCATCAATAAAATTGAAAGAATGTATCAAAATTGTGTAATGCATCAACGTATTTTGATTAGTCGTTCTATGTTCGATTATATAGTCTGTAATTGACGAAAGCTATAGTCAATGTTGGATATTTAGAGAATAATCGATCACTATTTTGATTGAATGTTCTAATTAATAGATTATATCTGTAATTAAAGAAAGTTATAATCATTAATACATAACTTGAGAACAATCGATCATTGCACCACTTCAATCGTATATTAAAATCGCTCATTCATCAAGTCCTTCAACATCAGTAATCAACAACCACTAGAAATTGAGTCATTAAAAAGAATATATAAATTCTTCACATTTCACGCTAATTCAACAATGAAACTCATGTCGTTTAGCTAAACAATAAAAATCAGTGCCTCATTTCCTATTTCATTTTGTGCCTCTAGTTGCATACTCCGGAAATGTAAATAAGTGTCCATATTACTAATAATAAAAATGTGTTAATTAAGCTAATTAACCAATTGCAGTACAAAAATAACATTGGCAACCAAGGGTAATAACACGCTAATCCACTAATTATCGCTTAATCAACAAATTTATTATTCGTAAAACGGGGCCTAAGTATAATAGTTATGCATGTACTGCTGAAATGAATGTGATTAAATATAATCATTCTACAACGACATTTTTTCTATAGTATACTTTCGATTGTAACATCGTGTAAAAATATTGTGGGCGTTTCTCTCAAAAGGGATTCGTAGACTTAGTTTCCAGGGAAAACCTTAGAGACCAATTCGATTTTTTCAAATTAACTTTTTTCAGAAGGCCAACTAAGTTTCTTATGAACAAAGGTGTTTAGCTCCTATTCTCTTGTATTTTCTGCTGGATTGACACAAAAGTACAATGTGGAGAGGCGCAGCCCCCTCTCCCCCCTCCCCCTTACCCCCAACCCTTTCTAGTACGATGGATTATTCCGCACACGTTTATTCTCTTGTTTCCTCATCGTCCTGAAGTGAAATTGAAGCAAATAGGAGCTCGGGACAGCTAAGGGGCAACACGGAAAATGAGCCCCTCCCCGCACCCTACTCATCATGTGCCTACACCACTACACCCGCAAGAACAAAAAGAAGTTGCTGAAAATGCTACTACGTTTGCACTCGAATTCGTAGTCCGTAATATAATTTTAAAATGTATTTTTCCTTGCGCACTGTTTCATTTTCTACAATGCTAAAATGTAACGTTTTCATTTGTGCAATTCGTGAGCTTTCTGTGTATTTATATTTTCTTTCAGTAAAAAGACTTGACTAAATTAAGCTGAATGTCCGACCAAGGAGTTCATACGAATTTCAAAAATATGATACATAATAAAATAATAATTCATCTAGTTTCTAATATTAAGAAAAACCACTCCAAGAGAAGTTCACGCTTTAATTGCTTTAATCATTATTATGAAAATAAAACATTATGGAATGTAAAATCTCTTCGATACAATCAAGAGCTTATTATGTATATGTATTTACTTGTATGTTTGTTATGAATTTGTATCTCTATCATCACATCTGCTAAACGAAAGTATGAATGTACTACACAGACTTGCTTTGATTCGACTATAACAAAATGAAGAATCCTCACGTTTCAAAAAGAATAACGGAACTAGATATATCAATTACTAATCACTATTCCATCCACATCATCATCTCTATTCAGCTGAAACTGACGCTAAATACTTATAACTTCAGTCTACAAAATTTGGGCAAATATCGAATAAATAAAATTCAACCCACATGCTTGACATTCATAATGCAACCTAGTTTGTCTTGCTTGTATCGCTGCTTTTCAAGCAACCCATGCACAGATGAACATGTTTGCATAGCTTGGACGTGTCGTCGTCTTTTCTCTTTGGCTGGAAATAAGGACCAGTAATAAATATTATTTATAATCAAAAGGATAACACTAATGTCTCCCTTTTGGCTACTTAACTCGTATAAGATATTAGATAGGCCTACTATGCGGTCTTATGGATGGGCTCGGCTCCTTCTTCACTGTAGAGCGACAATAATTGCAGGTGTATACTTGTATCAGCCATTTTGCCGACAACCAAGGGAATTAGAAGGAAGACGAATAATCCATTCACATTTTAAACAGTTAGTTTACTTGGAAACGTTTCTGTATTTCATACTCATATGGAAATTTCAGTACAAAAGCGAAACATATTTGAAGTATTTAGAGATTATATTATGTAAGCTGGAATTCGAGCTACAAAATACGATAAAGCTGCATCGTTTTACTTAAACACGCCGTAAACCATCTACTTTTACCCGTCAACATGTTGACTCAACATGTTGACAGCTAGTAGATAACACGTACTTCTGATCTTGCCTCTACACGCCGTCAACATGTTGCCGAGAATTGAACATGCTCTATTATATCATCAATATTGACGACCTTCAATGTTGACGGGTAATGTTGATCGTGTACGGCGTGATTTAATGAACACTGATTCGCATTCTTTAGTGTTGAGGTTAATAAAATCTTTGTAGACACATGCCACAACACATCAACAGAAAATATTGGACATATTTGTGAGTTCGAATTTGTCTGGCTTTATTTAAAATATATGAATAACCTTTATATTTATTCAAGCACATTTGTATTCAATAAACATATATTCAACAGATTCTATTTTTACCACACACATAACATGATTATAGAATAGAATAATATATAGAATATACTAGAATAGAATAGAATCACTGAGGGAGAAACTTTGAAGTATAACGCTCAAATATATACTCCCAGAAATAAGTATAAGATATGACACATCAAAGTTATAATGTGTAATATTCTTTATTGCTACTTCGTGTTATTTTAATCTCATCTATCTCAGTTTGCTCCGTATATGGCTGAAAAGTAAAATGCTCGAAGAATTGAAGGGTCAACATTGAATTTTGAGAATAACACAGTATCTCAGTCAACTATCGCACTGCGTTAGGAACTGAAGTCAGGTTTGGCGTGGGTTCGAGTCCCGCAAAAGGCATGGTTTTTGTGAACGACTTTTCACCTATCATCATTTCATCGTTTCATTATCACCCGCTCGTCCGTACCCCCTTATAACCTAGCTGTTGTTGGGATCGTTAAGCAGCATTAGAATGAATAAATGATATAAACTTCAAACATGGCTACATTTTCAGCATGATAGTATTGCAGGGTTCGTAAGCCTATATCAAGAGTAGCTTCCTGCTTCCATGTTTTAAAATGCATCATTCTCGTAATGTATTTTCCGTGTTCCATCATAATGAAAGTTTCTTATGGGTAGGAATAAGATTGACGGAGAGATTTAACTGGGAATCGTGAAGCTCGTTATTACAAAAAATAACGAAACAAACGGAGATTATAATTAACTGTCTTAGTATAGATGCCTGGTATAGGCTGTAGAGACGACAAACTTTTAGGCGAGGGACACTGGGACCATCAACTTTATATCATTGGACACTTGAGCGACGGACATTTGGTCAAGCTCGTGAGAAAAGTTCAATTTATCGAAAAAGGGAAAAATCTCAATAATTTGTCACTACCGTGTTATTCTGATAAGTATTTTTCTAAATTGAAAAATATAAAAAAAACGTTTTTTCAAAAAAATTAAATCAAGATGACAAATTGAAAATAGTGTTATATGAAGGCTTTGGCCACGGATTATTGTTGAGGAAGTTTTTTTCAGCCACTGCTTTATGATATTCCATTAGAGATACAGTGGAGTAATTATAGTATGCTGATATTTTCATCAACCCACATATAGTCAATAATTGAATAATAGATTGCTAAGCATATAGAACTACAGTACAAAATTTGATACTTGGAGCCTAAAAATGCCGAATGTCAATATTGATGTGAAAAAAAGAAGGGAATTCCAAGAAGATTTTTTACTGTATTTAATTTCTAACAAATTGTGGCTAGAAAACACTGAAAATTACACCAATTTATTGAAATGTATGAGTGTGCTGGATGACTTGACCTAATCTCATAATTTCCACCTTAGAACCACTTTTGAACCACGGTTGAACCACTTTTGAGAAACACCAGCACAAATTGCCAATACCTCTTCAGATTAGGCTGAGCGGGAAAATATGAGAAATCCAAAAAAAAAAATCACTGAATGTATAAACACATGAAAGATACATATTATTACACATTTTCACCTAAATCGTACCAGCTATTTTGAAAAAAATAATTCAATACATCTTTTTTATTCATCAAGTAGATAGAAGTGGAACCGTGTTGCTGAGATTCACCGCTTTCTAGACTCGATAGTTGACAAGTAAAGTACGCATTTTATTCGAGACAATGTTCAACTATCTCATTAATCATCCATCCGACGCCAATAGATCTTCGCTATCAATATAATATATATATATATGTGTGTAAACGAAGTGTGTACAGTTTTCGATTATACGTCATAATATAAATATGTCGCTCATCTTACAACGCATATTCTACGTTTGCGTAGTTATTCCTACCGTGATATATTAAAATGTGGTAATATTGTATTGTATGCCATATTTATGTTCCCCCCCCCCCCCCTACCTTCATATTATTGTCGTTCTACAGATTCATCTGAGAGACACCGCTCCAGGGAGTATCAACAAACTATTTAGAACTAATACATTCATTATCCGTGTGGACTCAGTAACTTCAATTATATGGATTTCAACTTTATTCTCAGTCAAATGATGTAAACAATTCACTCGTCTAATTGTGCCGTGATTGTATTGTACCACATCAGACGTCCCCAAACGTTCTATGACCGTGGGCCAGTAAATGACATTCATTTTAGGTTGACAACAAATGAGGTTCATTAAACTGGGTACGTATGACGAAAATTCTCTATCTTGTGTATTTAATTGTGAAGCTTTTATACATACATCGAACAGCTATAGGATCTACTGTGACAAATGACAATGATTATACATTTAACATAATTGTACATCACAATTTCATTTGAATTGAATTCCAATTGATTCTGTGTATAACTTCTATCAATTCGATGATTTTGCTAATAATGAATGACATCAATTGAGTCTAATTAAAGAACAGGATAAATAATACAATTATTTCCGTGTACGTTACAGTTCAGTATTTTATTTCACTCTCATCTGATATGTTACATTTCACGATAACTCCGCGCACGACCAACAGTTTTATAACATGATCTGTTGCCCCAGAACTTGACCCATCTATACTGAACACCTCATTTCATTCAATACATCGCGTTTATTTTGTGTGAACGACAAGTAGGATATTTTCATCATCTCTACGCGCTTACTGCAAGTTACTTGCCAGTCACTGAATCATTTAGTATTAAAGTAGCCAATGGCTACTTTATTCAAGTCGTTGTTTTTGCACTCTATCCTGTCGGAAGGGGGTGGTTATAGGGGGGTGGAACCAGTGGTGTGGGTGACTCTATAGTAGCAGACTATCTGAATGGTCCTTACGATCAACGCGATAAGCGCCCTTACACACATGTATCATGGTTTTGTTGTCAGTAAGTATCGCAGTGGCTATTCATTAGCGTTGATGAGTTTCTCGTATACATTACACTTGATTGTAGGTCAACTCTTACTTGCGAGTGGACCGAATTGCATACTATGGTACTCGCATACTAATGGCAACCGAAGTGGGGGCAACACGCACACGCCATATTACGATGTCTTACAGGGTAGGAAACCGCACAATATTGCATAACTTTCTCTGTGCGTCTCGGTAGAATGGAGACTGAAGCAAGGTTTCCATGACGTTTTTTTCTCGTGACGTCTGTCGAAATATCGGACGGCATCGTTGGTGTGTGTTCCCATATCGCATTCTTTCGCGTCACTTATGGTATGTTTTCTGTCTGAAAAAACTAGAACTAAGACGGAGGAAATAATGTCATTATTGACTAATAATTCTACTTGAATGCTATAATGTAACAAGTATTCATATAATATTACGAATAATTATTCTCAATGATACAATAATCTGATAGTAATAATTTGTATAATGAAAATGTTTGATCAATAAACCAATATCGAGATAAAACTGAAGTGCGACGAACGAACCACATTCAAATGGTGGTATTCTGACACGAATTCCGCAAAACGTCCCGTCCCATCCCGTCCCGTCTCATCCCATGCCGTCTGTCAAAGTTGAAGTTGGCTCTACTAAATAAATCGTTCCCTCCCACGATATTTTCTCTTACGCGTGATTAGTTGAAAGTTTTAGACGGCCGATGTTTCGACGTACGGCAAGTGAAAAAATAGTTATGGAAACCTAGCTTAAGAAGTAATAAAGCGGAGGTTATAAAAACTTATTTTTCAAAAGTGATATCGAGGATCATATCTATCGTACCGGTGATACACTTGCACTAGTATTCAATACTATCAATACAATTTTAAAATATGTAGGCCTACATATATACATAATACTTCAGTTTTTATACGACATCCCACACGACAGGCAAGCATTCTTTACAGTCCTACAACATTCAGTATGTATATAAGTTATACCAATTGATACGCATTCGTTATACGACAGCCCTTGTATTCAAAACTCCATGTTACAAGTTCACTTGAGCAATGTATTTTACTGCCGTTGAAGGTATTATTGGATTTCAAATATAATTGTAGCATTTTATTCGCAATAAATCTCACATAAATAATTATAAGAAAATAATCGATGTTTTCAAATTCTGAATGTATATATGTAAACTATATATCATAGTCTACATGTTTCAATAAAAGTTCAACAAATTCGAAAATAAATACAAACACAACCATGTGCAATCACCTAAAAACTAAACCATCCTAATTTTATCACATTTAAATATTTAATAATCATCGGATAATGTTATATCTACGGCGAATATAAACCATCTGAAGAATTATTAAGCCATATCCAACCCCTTCAATATTGTGTACTGTTTGCGAACAGCCACGTCTCCATGCAGACTTGCCCGTTAGCGATAACAACAGGCCGCAATATAGCGTCGCGACGCGTCGCCTCCACTTCTCACAGCCGTATAACGGACGCGACAAACCCCTTGCAATGTGATAAAACAACTTCTTCAGTGATAGCACGATGCCAAGAAAAGAAAAGAGACGTTCCGATGTCTTTTTGAAATTAATTACTGGCTATGAGTGAGCCCTACGAATGGTCGTATTAAGTAAATGTCTAAGCATTTCATATTATAAGGAAGGTTTGCTCGTGATGGGCATAGTTAATTAATACCACCGACTAACCTATACAGTGAAGTAGCTCTGTATTGAATAAGCATAGCACCATGGATGTGAGAGAATCTAATATACTCACTCGAGTAACTAGATTTAGAGTCTATAGTCAGAAGTGAAGGTTTGTGTTAACTTATTCAGAAATTGGGATTTTAATTGAGAAAATAAAAATATGTAAGTTTTGAGAACAAATGATAAGAATTGTTTTGAATGATTGAGCTAATATCATTGTAGACAACTTTATACCCTATGAGAAGCCATAAAAGATAGAAAGTGATAAGCTTCGAATCGTATTTCAATTTGCAATGTGTTGTTTGGTTGATTGACGTGTCTAGTAGAAGACGAATACATTTCGCGCCAATGACGATGATAGGAGTGAAATACAGAAAGGAGAGAAGTTTTGAAAAGACTAAAATATAGTATCAATAATCGCAGTTATCATGTGTATAATCTTTATTTAGATCTCTGCCCATATTCGGGTTGCCGATACGAGACAGAATAATAAAAAACAACAAGATACAAAATATATAATCACGGATAATAAAATAAAAGGATGAATATAATGATTAAGAATACAATTGAAGAATGAAATTATGAGAAAAAATAGTAGTAATTAAATCTAAATCAATTCAAACACTAACAAAATTACTAATGGTATATGAGAAATATATATATATATATATATATATATATATATATATATATATATATATATATATTATTTCATCTCGGAAATTGTATCGATTAACGTAACTTCAAAAAAATATCGATCGTAACAGATATATTAATTTTTCTTCACAAACCGACATTTTTTTCTACATTATTCTTATGGGGATTTTTAAACTTCGGAATGATTTTTGCGCTTCATAACTTGACATCATCGAGTTGTGTGATGACACATCTCCGTGCCAAGTTTATTCAACATTTTTGTTCCGTTTGACCTGGAGGGTTATTCTATAACTCTAAAACGAAACGAAATCAGGTCATCTTCGATTTGTTCAAACTATTTCGTATACTTTAACATGGTGTATCATATGGGCTCTAACACTTTCATCACGCATCCATTTCGTTTACTGTTATAGAATAAGGGCCCTGTGCAGCACGAACAAGAATTAAAAAAAACATTTGGGCACACACGAACGTGTGTAACTTTGAGAGTGTAAGTTTGAGAGTGTGTAAAGTTCGGTAAAGTTGAGCCTTCGCTCACGCTCATCTAATAATTATACCTACTTATCTGACTCTAAAACAGGTAAATAGTGGATGAGCTACTCTCCGAAGCTGTCAAAATGATCTCAGTATATATACTATAACTAATATACACTCATTCGGACTTCAGCTGAGTATGAAGATCTTTCGACTGACTTTTGACTGTAGAGTACAAGTTATTATGACGATATAAAATGCTGCAGGCTGAAAACTCTTAAAAGTGTTTCCCTGTTTTCTATGGGTGAGGCGAAAGTCCCTTGGGTAGATAAAGAGGGAGATATTGCCGTAAACAATCAAGGGGACTCTATAAGCAATGTGTCTTCTTACACAAAGAATAGTAGAGAATGCTTTTTACCTTCGGATACGTCTTGTCACTTAGTATTTGGTAGAGGTGCCGCTTAACCTGGCACCTCCACCAACAATACATTGTAGGCGCATTTCAACTGAAAATACTGAAAATAGGTACGATATTCATCACACAGGAGACAACGGAACACTTGAATTATTTTTTAATTACTCTTTCCAGTATGGGTCCAGCCATGAAGATGTAAGTCACTTCAAGCAATAACTGGAGGTGTTTAAAAATGGTATCATAAAAATGATTTTTAGTTCTGATTTCAAAAGTTCGATAATTGATGGTTTTATGAATGTACTGGCCAATAATCATACGTAATGGCATTTCAAGACATCGTATTGGAATTGAATTATTCCCAACGTATAGAATCTTATCTTGATCTTTCCCAACATAGAAAACTTGACTCAAAGTCGTTATTCCCCAATTAGGGCTAATTACGACATAGTGGAATCGTTTGGACCGGGCATCACAATTAGGGTGACCTTACTAACCCAAAAGCTGGATAAAATGTCGATCCTAAAAGAACTTTTTCAAAATAAATTCGAAGAAAGAAAAACTGTAACTTGAATACAGTGTTATAAACATATCCTACTGTGTATAGGCCTTGAATTACTTGCAAATACTAACCTGTGTTGACTAGCTTTCCACCGCGAAATGAAATATTTCGGAAGCACTCGTTCACAAATCCATACAGTCTTACTTTTCCAATGACCTCCGTCATCATATTACCTTCACATCATTTCAATGATGAACTATATACTTACAGTGTGATATTATTATTGATATAAATTTACTGAACTTATAACTGAATATGACTTCATTAAGCGATAACGTATAGTACATGACTCATATATATAATTGTAATTATTTATTATGCTTTGCAATTAATATGACTTTAATATATAGTTACGACTGCCTGTGAAGTTTGGATGGAAATTACTATTCAATTTATGTTTCAACTAAAACTAAAATGATGGAGCATAAGTCAACATGTATCTATATGGTTGAAAGTATGACTTGAAGCACAAAGTACGAGTAACATTCTATTTTAATAAATACAAAATACAAACAATTATTTCTGTTTGTATTTCGATGAGTTTTGTTTTATTAAAGTAACTTAAACAAAAAAAAAGAGTACGAAGTAATCAAGGCAAAAAGACGGGAGAGTAATATTCCCCATTAAAACGCAGTACGGGAAGAGGATGAGTGGTAACGTAGCAGACAGGGAGACCGCCTGGTTTTAGGGATGAGGTGAGGGGAGGAAAGTAGGTTAGGAGGTCGTTTGATGGATGGCCATGTTATAAAGGGACACCTAGGATCAAGTTTGATATTGTGCTTAGCTCAGTGTTACAATCTCACATGGATAATAATTACAAAAAGGCAAGGCACTGTCGTTTTATTGATATATCAAGCGCTTTCGATGAAATAACTTGTCTGTGAAATGAGATATATATATCTGTATAATCGGATCAATCGGGTAAATATTTATTCAGGTTTTTCAATGTATTTTATACGCATGGGTATGTATATCTTATGGTTGCTTAAATAAAAATGTTTAGTAATTTTATTCGATTTTTTCTATGGTGAGAAGTGAATGTGAAGGGTATTTGATATAGAATGAAACTATAAGACAATAATTATCATAGTCTCATATTATTTATGTACATTTTCGAAGGATCAAGTCTATTTATTTTTTCTTCATGCGGTCGAAAAAGAGAAGATTTGTCTATCAAGCAGTTGAATAGTCGTGGTGTTCGCTTGACCCTTGACCTGAGGTGGTCACTGTGAGAAGCTGAATATATTTCAAGATTAATTTCACCATTCTATGCTTTTACCATGCATGACTAAGTCAAATATACATTTAGAGCAACGTTCAAAATCACGGGTCAAATGAATATTTTAGAGGGAGGCAATCCCAAGCGTGCCTCTATAGAATTACCAAGACTACCAAACACATCTAAAAGAAGGCTGCTTTTTGAAACAATTATTGTTGAAATAAATTTCACTGTGTCTATTAAAATGAAAAATTCGATGGAATAAAATTTATTTTAATTATGAATAGGGCCTAGTATAAATCCATATCATTTGAACAACTTCAAATGAAATCATTGGATTAAATTGAGACTGAAATAATAACAATATTTTTGACGTGAATGTTTTCGATTTCAATTTAATGAGAAAAACACCATTTTTATTCAACTTCTCTAAGAGTTTGAAGATTTTCTGCCCTTCAGGTGAAAAAAAAACATCAAGCACTTTCACTATATCTGACCAGAATAGAACAGACTATTTTTTTTGAAAAATCCTAAAACTCACGTGTGATTCGAAAATGAAGAAATGACAAGTATGAGTTTTAGCTGAGCAAGGGCAATGTGTTTTTTCTACGATTTCCACCTCATATTGTGCATAGATTATTGGATCTTCTATTTTAAATCAATAATGAACATTTTGGTGAGTTTACCATGTAATAGGTCACTTTAATTTCCAGTTTTGATTTTTGTGACAGTCCTTACAAGTAGCCCTACCTCTGCTAGTTGAATCGCGGCAACTTGAAATTAAAATTAGAAATGAAATCAGTGACATCAATTCAAATGTTAGTCCAGGTTGAAAATGAAACCAATGTTTATACAGAGTTACGGATATAAGGAGGGGGGGGGGGGAGGAGGAATGGAGGCGGTCGCCCCTTCCATGAATTAAATGTGACGTAATAAAGGTACGGTAGGAAAAAGACAAAAAGAGAGACAGGAAGAAAGGAAGAAAGCAAGAAATAGAGAAAAAAAATAATATTGAAACAGTACTTTACAGAATGCCAGTTTTTAGTATGTATACGTGATTTAGTTAGGGACGGAATCAACAAATAACTTCTTTCTACTGTAAAATTACATCAATTGAAATAAAAAGCAGTGACGGACTGGGCCACAGGGCAACTGGGCAACTGGGCAACTGGGCAATGCCCGGTTCACAGCTTTGTGATATGATATTAAAATTCAAAGTATATTTTTATATTTCTTGGAATATAATCCATATATCATTATATATTACAATTTCTATTAAAAATAATAATTGAAATATTTCAAAATCACCTTGAGCTTCATAAGAAAAATATTTTATTTATGGCATTTAAACCTCATATAAAACATGTTGAACTAGAGGAGTTAACAAATCGCAAATTTGGTATACACCTGATTACAGATTTCAAATTTTATGTGATTTCAAAAATGTCAATTGATTTCAGGGATTCCGAGAGATTTCAAGTGATTCTTGGATTTCAGGAATTTCAAGTGATTTCAGGGATCTGAAGGGAATTCAGGGGTTTCAAGTGATATCGGGATTTCAAGGGATTTCGGGGATTTCGAGGGATTTCAAGGGGATCATGGCAAGTGTACACCGGATTTCAGGAGTTGTTAACCCCTCGGTTGAACCCCATGAAAAATGTGTAACTTGGAGAAATTCCCTGTGAGAACAGAGCCCCCCCCTCCCCCATTATATAGCCCCCCCCCATTATATAGCCCTCCCCCCCCCCCCCCCCCCCCCCCCCGCGGCTCACCGGCTTCGCGACAATGGGTCTTTGCACAATTTTGTCATGTCATTTTCTCTTCCAAACTAAAATCGACAAAGTTGAAAATCGACAGAGACTTGGTGAAAATGAAAAATAAAAAACAAATATTGGTAATAAAGTCTGGCTTTTGTAAGAACATTTGGAAATATTTTAGTGGTATACTGAATTTGAAAACGACTATTTCGGGCCAATTAGTCTAGTCATTCTGAGTTGAAAAATTGAATCTTCAGAAAAGGGAATAATTTGTAGAAATGTCCATCAAAATCTATACACTCTATTCACTCTATTCTCCATTCATTTATTCACTCAGGTATATTTCTGGTGGTCGGTGACATTTTGAAGATTTTTGGTTCCTCCTTTTCACTTGTGGAAAACACACTTATAATCTCACTGATGAATGTTTTCTTTTTTCTAGTGGATGAATTCGAGGCTTCAATTTGAAACCATCCCATCTAATTAATTGGAACTCGGTGGTACCAATCAGGGGCGCCGATTCCGTGGGTGTTCAGGGTCCAGGGCACCCGCCGGATCTTTTCGAGGGGTGCAGAGCACCCCTCGAAAATTTGGCTCAACCAATATATATAATTACGAATTTGTATGTTGCATTAAATTTCCGGCAAATTTAACGTTTTATTTTCACTTCCATAATATCAATAATATGTCAATGTTGTTGTTTTGAATAAGCATTTCTTTAGCAAGAAATAAGAAGAATATTTAGAGCCTTTTCTGATCTTTACTCGATTGCCGTGAGGGAGGGGGCCGGGGAGAGTCATAAATATATACATTTTTTAAGAGAACCGATAGACTAGTCATTGTTATAATGAACATATGTTAACCATCCTTGTTGCTGGAACATTTTATTGGCACTCTTTAAAGGTAATAAACCCTTGCATTGACCATCTATGCGTTGACGATTTGTTCAACTATACTGTAAGTCACGTATTTCTTTTAACTCAAAGCTTTGAACACAAGGTATATTGTCTATGTCTTTTCGCGTGAATTTCAGTAGGCCTATAGCATAAAACTTGAGTTTTCATTCATGACGTGTTCGTCCCTCCCGACTCTTGGTCCTTTTGGTAGGTAGGCATATTATATTTGTCGAATGATGTTCATATTGAGAAGTCACGAAGAAGGATGAAGTGCGCGTTAGTACTAAATATCACAGTGGAAAAATATTGGCATATTTGTTAAATATTTAGCAAAATGTTTTGATGGATCTCATGATGGATCGCATTCCCATTAGATTGTGCAGTGAGTAAAAAGAAAGGAAACATGAAATAATGCGGTGATCGAAAGATAAGTGGTAGTTTCGTTGCTGTATTGGCAAGTCTCTGCATGGCCAACTCAATAGTATGGCAATAATATCACCAACTTATTTGTTGTCATTTTTTACATATATTTCAAGATTCCTAAATATTATCTGCTTCGACAACTTCTAGAATACTCAAGCAGGGACGTCGTTGAAACTCAAAAGGGGGCCAAGGTGGGACGCGTGCCCCACCAATCGACATTTGCACCCCACCAAAAATTTATTTATTTAGAAATCGCGAAAATAGCTTCGAAAAAGTCCATGGTTGAAATATTGAAATAACGTTGGAAATGTCCATAATGGTTCAATCTAGGACTCCTAAACTGCTTGTAAATTGCAAAAATTACTTTAAAAAATGACCATATTTCAAAAAATTTCCTGACGGGCTTTGCTGGTGAAGATCGAAAAATTAACTTCGAGAATATCCATGGAGGTTCAATTATTGGACTTCAAAACTGTATGTAAATCGCAACAATTACAAAGAAAATAACCATATTTCAAGAAAATCCCTGCGGGGCTTGGGGAAGGAGTAGCAAAATAAATTTTCAAAAAGTCCATAATGATGTCTTTGTTATAATGAAAGTCTTCTTGAACTGATGAAGATTCCATTTACTTCTTATAGATGCATTTTTACTGTTTACCAGTTATCAATTTTACAGAGTTTGATTATCATTGTGAATACAACTGGAATTGTACTGTCAATATGTATTGTTGTTCCTGTCCATAAATTCATTAAATCAATCAATCTTGTAATGACAATGTACTTATTGTGTTGTTCCCCATATCTGAGGGTTGTATCCTAATAATACATCATTCAGTGTGAAATATGTTTTAACTCACTAGAAATCAGGGTATTAAATTTAACAGTCCAGTATTCCTACCAGGGTAGCAGAGCAATCGACAGGTCGAATTTATTTATAATATCTTCTTCAAGTATCTCGACAACTTCACAAAATTCATATGTCCAGGTAGCCGAGTGGCTAGCGTAGACGATTTCGGATAGTGGTCCGGAGAGGTTCGCTATCGAAACTCATACAGAGCTGCTTTTTGTCATATTTCACTCAACAATTACTATTCAGTAACAATTCAGTAATGAGAGTTATTACAGTGTGATTAATTTATCCAGTGAAGAGAGGAATTATCTCTGAGCTAATGTACATTGAGGATTCGTACTATTGCATATGGGTATATCAAACAAAATATGACAGAAAAAAAAAGCAGTTCCCAATGGTATTCGATACCAGGACCTTTCGCATCCTGATCCGAATCCACCAACGCTAGCAACTAAGCTACCTAGACATGGAACATTTGGAAAGTTATTGAGTTACTTGAAATGATATTTGAATTATCACCTAACCTGTTGGTATATTCTGCTCCTCTGGTAGGAGAGCTGAGGTTTGAAAGATTATTCGAATTAATTTGAGTCTTGTGGAATACCTGTTGCGGCATTCTGCTTCCCTGGTACTTGAGTCAATTTTCCACGAACAAAAAATTTCGAGCAAATTAGTTACAGTCCAGTATTCGTACCAGGGTAGCAGAGCAATCGACAGGTCGAGTTTTATTTAGAATATCTTCTTCAAGTATCTCGACAACTTCGCAAAATTCATATGTCCAGGTAGCTGAGTGGCTAGCGTAGACGATTTCGGATAGTGGTCCGGAGTGGCTCGGTATCGAATCCCATACAGAGCTGCTTTTTTGTTATATTTCACTCAACATTTAATTAGATTAATTCAGTAATGAGAGTTAACACAGTGTGATTAATTTATCCAGTGAAGAGAGGAATTATCTCTGAGCTAATGTCCATTGAGGATTCGTACAATTGCATATGGGTATATTAAACAAAATATGACAGAAAAAAAGCAGTCCCCAATGGTATTCGATACCAGGACCCTTCGCATCGTGATCCGAATCCACCAACGCTAGCAACTGAGCTACCTAGACATGGAACATTTGCAAAGTTATTGAGATACTTGAAATGATATTTGAATTATTACTTAACCTGTTGGTATATTCTGCTCCTCTGGTAGGAGAGCTGAGGTTTGAAAGATTATTTGAATTAATTTGAGTCTTGTGGAATACCTGTTGCGGCATTCTGCTTCCCTGGTACTTGAGTCAATTTTCCACGAACAAAAGTTTTCGAGCAAATTAGTTACAGTCCAGTATTCGTACCAGGGTAGCAGAGCAATCGACAGGTCGAGTTTTATTTAGAATATCTTCTTCAAGTATCTCGACAACTTCGCAAGATTTATATGTCCAGGTAGCTGAGTGGCTAGCGTAGACGATTTCGGATAGTGGTCCGGAGTGGCTCGGTATCGAATCCCATACAGAGCTGCTTTTTTGTTATATTTCACTCTACATTTAAATAGATTAATTCAGTAATGAGAGTTATTACAGTGTGATTAATTTATCCAGTGAAGAGAGGAATTATCTCTGAGCTAATGTCCATTGAGGATTCGTACAATTGCATATGGGTATAATAAACAAAATATGACAGAAAAAAAGCAGTCCCCAATGGTATTCGATCCCAGGACCATTCACATCGGGATCCGAAACCGCCAACGCTAGCAACTAAGCTACCGAGACATGGAAGATTTGCGGAGTTATTGAGATACTTAAAAAGAGGTCAGAGTTTCATTTATAATTTCTTCTTCAAGTATCTCGACAACTTTGCAAGATTCATATGTCCAGGTAGCTGAGTGGCTAGCGTAGACGATTTCGGATAGTGGTCCGGCGTGGCTCGCTATCGAACCCCATACAGAGCTGCTTTTTTGTTATATTTCACTCGACATTTAACTGGAATAATTCAGTTATGAGAGTTATTACAGGGTGATAAATTTATCCAGGGAAGAAAGGAATTATCTGTGAGCTACTGTCCATTGAAGATTTTAACAATTGCATATGGGTATATTAAACAAAATATGACAGAAAAAAAGCAGTCCCCAATGGTATTCGATACCAGGACCCTTCGTATCGTGATCCGAATCCACCAACGCTAGCAACTGAGCTACCTAGACATGGAAAATTTGCAAAGTGATTGAGATACTTGAAATGATATTTGAATTATTACTTAACCTGTTGGTATATTCTGCTCCTCTGGTAGGAGAGCTGAGGTTTGAAAGATTATTTGAATTAATTTGAGTCTTGTGGAATACCTGTTGCGGCATTCTGCTTCCCTGGTACTTGAGTCAATTTTCCACGAACAAAAGTTTTCGAGCAAATTAGTTACAGTCCAGTATTCGTACCAGGGTAGCAGAGCAATCGACAGGTCGAGTTTTATTTAGAATATCTTCTTCAAGTATCTCGACAACTTCGCAAGATTTATATGTCCAGGTAGCTGAGTGGCTAGCGTAGACGATTTCGGATAGTGGTCCGGAGTGGCTCGGTATCGAATCCCATACAGAGCTGCTTTTTTGTTATATTTCACTCAACATTTAATTAGATTAATTCAGTAATGAGAGTTATTACAGTGTGATTAATTTATCCAGTGAAGAGAGGAATTATCTCTGAGCTAATGTCCATTGAGGATTCGTACAATTGCATATGGGTATATTAAACAAAATATGACAGAAAAAAAGCAGTCCCCAATGGTATTCGATCCCAGGACCTTTCACATCGGGATCCGAAACCGCCAACGCTAGCAACTAAGCTACCGAGACATGGAAGATTTGTGGAGTTATTGGGATACCTTAAAAGAGATCAGAGTTTCATTTATAATTTCTTCTTCAAGTATCTCGACAACTTCGCAAGATTCATATGTCCAGGTAGCTGAGTGGCTAGCGTAGACGATTTCGGATAGTGGTCCGGCGTGGCTCGCTATCGAACCCCATACAGAGCTGCTTTTTTGTTATATTTCACTCGACATTTAATTGGAATAATTCAGTTATGAGAGTTATTACAGGGTGATAAATTTATCCAGGGAAGAAAGGAATTATCTGTGAGCTACTGTCCATTGAAGATTTTAACAATTGCATATGGGTATATTAAACAAAATATGACAGAAAAAAAGCAGTCCCCAATGGTATTCGATACCAGGACCCTTCGTATCGTGATCCGAATCCACCAACGCTAGCAACTGAGCTACCTAGACATGGAAAATTTGCAAAGTGATTGAGATACTTGAAATGATATTTGAATTATTACTTAACCTGTTGGTATATTCTGCTCCTCTGGTAGGAGATCTGAGGTTTGAAAGATTATTTGAATTAATTCGAGTCTTGTGGAATACCTGTTGCGGCATTCTGCTTCCCTGGTACTTGAGTCAATTTTCCACGAACAAAAGTTTTCGAGCAAATTAGTTACAGTCCAGTATTCGTACCAGGGTAGCAGAGCAATCGACAGGTCGAGTTTTATTTAGAATATCTTCTTCAAGTATCTCGACAACTTCGCAAGATTCATATGTCCAGGTAGCTGAGTGGCTAGCGTAGACGATTTCGGATAGTGGTCCGGAGTGGCTCGGTATCGAATCCCATACAGAGCTGCTTTTTTGTTATATTTCACTCAACATTTAATTAGATTAATTCAGTAATGAGAGTTATTACAGTGTGATTAATTTATCCAGTGAAGAGAGGAATTATCTCTGAGCTAATGTCCATTGAGCATTCGTATAATTGCATATGGGTATATTAAACAAAATATGACAGAAAAAAAGCAGTCCCCAATGGTATTCGATACCAGGACCCTTCGCATCGTGATCCGAATCCACCAACGCTAGCAACTGAGCTACCTAGACATGATACATTTGCAAAGTTATTGAGATACTTGAAATGATATTTGAATTATTACTTAACCTGTTGGTATATTCTGCTCCTCTGGTAGGAGATCTGAGGTTTGAAAGATTATTTGAATTAATTTGAGTCTTGTGGAATACCTGTTGCGGCATTCTGCTTCCCTGGTACTTGAGTCAATTTTCCACGAACAAAAGTTTTCGAGCAAATTAGTTACAGTCCAGTATTCGTACCAGGGTAGCAGAGCAATCGACAGGTCGAGTTTTATTTAGAATATCTTCTTCAAGTATCTCGACAACTTCGCAAAATTCATATGTCCAGGTAGCTGAGTGGTTAGCGTAGACGATTTCGGATAGTGGTCCGGAGGGGTTCGCTATCGAATCCCATACGGAACTGCTTTTTTGTTATATTGCATATGGGTATATTAAACAAAATACGACAGAAAAAAAGCAGCCCCCAATGGTATTCGATACCAGGACTTTTCACATCGTGATCCGAAACCGCCAACGCTAGTAACTAAGCTACCTAGACATGGAACAATTGCAAAGTTATTGAGTTACTTGAAATGATATTTGAATTATTACCTAACCTGTTGGTAGGTTCGAGAATACGAGAATGTCCATGAAATATGTCCAGTGAACATATTTCAAATACTTCACTGCGGGGCTTTGCTGGTGGAGATCGAAAAAATGACTTCGAGAATGTCCATGAAGGTTCAATTATTGGACTTCAAAACTGTATATAGATCGCATATTGTATTGTATTGTAGTATTAGGCTCACCTTAACGTAGGCATGGCTATTAGTGATTGATACTTATTTATCAAACTGTCACATTTCAGACTGTCAAATTAAATTAATTAATAAAATGGCGACTTAATGCAAACCAATTCTTTCATCTTGAGAGCTCTACAAATAATAAATAAGTAGGATCGGCTCATAAAATTCATGCTGAAGGAGTAGAATATGCCAATTAAATTATATTCCAGAATGTAACCAATATCAATGGAAAATTGGAAAAATAACATCCATGCAGTACGGTATTGCTCCCCTCCCTAACCACCCATCTTATTGTATTTTCATATGAAAGCATGTTTCGCGGTATACATAACTTGTCTAGACTTTGCACTTATATTATAATTATATGGTATTTGCAAATTTTCATCAAAGGTATGGAGCCCTTTCAAAATTCTTGTCCCCCCTGACCTGATATCCTGTCTATGCCACTGTTCAAAACAAGGACAGTCCAGGAAAAACTGGGACTTCTGGTCACCCTATTTTATTACAATCATTGAATAGTATAGTACTATATATTCTATTTGAAAGATTCATTAAACCAACATAGTAGAACCTCTCAAAAAAATCTTTGATCATTTTTCAAAGGGATTCCTCCTAAATACATTATTGCTTCCTATGGCCCTAGTACATAGTTATTTTGAAACATGATTTGAATTTTTAAGACCTCTAAATTTCCAGGCTTAGATTCTACAAGAGGTGTTAAAATAGTTAACATACACAAGTCTTTGAGGCAAAATGTCCTGTGTATCAATATAAGTGTACAATTATTTTCTCTACATGGCCGGTCTAGGTATACTTTACCAAAAATATTCGTTCTTATATTTTCACCGTCATGGTGCTCAACGTTTCGGAGTCGGCGCTCTTCGAAACTTCAATACAGGAATCGTAACTAAAACAAACTGCTTTGCTGCTTAACAAGGACTTTTATTGATATTTACACTTCATGGAAACTACAATACTACGGTACCATACAAAGGTTCCTATTCCAGCTGTCAACAATTAATTCGCCACACGGAGCTTTAAAAATTAGTACGTGCAACACATGGTTTTATTGCAAAAATGTACCCAATAATGCTATATTCAGATGAGATCTGATTAGATTTATGATAACATACAGTCTCTCTTGCAGCAACTCTCTTCATTTTAAAAAATACATAACATTGGAACTTGACAGAAAACTATTAAGTTGAGAGTTGAAAAAACTAGAAGATATAAGATATAAAAGACTGCATTTTGTATCTTTGAACTTTTTATATTTTGAGATGCCCAAAAAGGACATTCATTAAGTCTTTATTTATTTTGAAACCTGATTTAGGTTCAAAATTTAATCATATGCTCTTTTCCGTAATTACCAAACTGATGGTACAGCCTCAATCCGTTAGTTTAGGCTGATGCTAGATGAAGGTACCTCAGACCAGAGTGCCAGAGTCCAATTATTACATCAAACAGTACATGCACCTGTGAAACATATTTGAAATGAAATGTACAACACCTTTCAGGAAAGAGATTATAGTATTGTACAAATTGACAAGAGGTCAAAACACTATTAACAGTAGATCGATTTCTTGTTATAAAAAAATCATTATGAACTATCTATCTTTCTGTAATATTGTACTCATTCAGACTCAGATTTAGACCACACATTATCATTGTTCAAGGTTCAGTTATCCCCAACTGAAAAGTAAGTTTATTCAAGTTTTCAGTTATTCCTGTTATTTCAGTTCCAAGTACAGTACGGTTGAATTTACCATTCAGTTAGATAACCGAACTAGATATATTGCTAGAAAATAGATAGATTTAAATTACTGGTAGACATTCTATAGGGTTACTCATGCTATCACACAATTTGCACTATTAAAAAATAGTAAAATACCATTGCTTCTTCAGATTTTCTATCAAACAGGTATCAAATGCCCTGAAATTAGGGTTGCCCTTGGATTTCAATTGACACAATCGATTCAATATTTTGTAATTTCAATACAGAAACAAATTGGTAGATTTACTGATCAATAAATTGATCTCATTATTGAAATGACCAATCAAAGATACTGAACAAAGTCACAAACATTGATTTCAAAAGTAGTCACCGTCCGCGTTTGAAACTGGACCAGAAGTGATTATTTTCTATCTTTGTCTGTCTCGTTCAAGATAATATAGTGAATTTTGAATGTATACAATGATGGTATATGTTTCCGCTAATGGGCAATCGTCATAATTCTATTTTACATTGATTTTCTATTCGATTGTATTTACGATATTGAATAGAAATCCTATATTTTCATTCAATTCAATTAATGTTTATTCACCCCTTTTGACATCCAACACTAATTTGTGAATCAATGGCAACCCTACTTAAAATACAGTTGAAGCCAATACTAAGTACCTTGTGGGTTTGACAATGTCTCTCTATGGTCTCTACTAAACACTTGAGGAATGTTACAATGACTTCACAATGGCAATATATAATTTATATCTAGACATCCATAGGTTATTTCATTTCAATTGACATTGTAATAATTCAGAAGCATCAAGCAGATTAAAATTGACTTCACAAATTGAACAAAACTTAAAGTATGATGATTATCATTGTACAAATAATAAACTGATCCGTATAATATTTGGTAATACTGTAAAATTGTTTTTTTTTAAATAATAGATTTTGTGAGAGGTATGGAACAGATTGTGTACTATGACAACCTGAACAAATTTGAATTGAAACTGAACTTAAAACTATGAAAAAAAAATAAGTTCAAGTGAGCTGATTGATTGTTCATGGCTGCAGAGTGACAACACAATACAAATCAACAATTGCAATACAATTTTTCCAGTTCCAGACTACCAATACACTGAACAGAAATTTTCACAACGCTTACAAACTAATCAGATGTACTGCTTCAAGTTCAGCCACAATTAATTATTTCATTAAAATGAGTAGCACACTATACTATATACTACCAGAATGCCATTGATACTATGATAATACATATTACCTGTATGCTCAGCTTATTGCTACATTAACTCATTTTCATTGCTTTGATAGCATTGATTTTTTAAGTTAGTAAGACGACTTCCATTCTTTCCGATAAGCCTAGTATGTTGAACATTACATTACTACCTTTTAAGTTAACAGTTATGGAAGTTGATCAGTTTAAAAGTTCAAAACCAAATAGGTTAAAAAACATAGAAATTTCATAATATGGACAACCAATATCACATAAACAAATTATTCATTTCAGTGGTTATTTTCCTGTAATATTTTGAATGTATGAAGGCAACAGATTCGAACGATTCCATATTACAAGTCATTTAAAAGACCGCTTCAAGGTGTAAGCTTGCATGCCATCAACTTTCACGGCCATAGATTTAAAAAAACATCAAATTAATTTATTGTTTCATTTTGTTTTGTTACTGAAGAAATAAGCTAGGTTTACTCCGATAGAGATGTTCAAAACATACACGTACTTGACTCGGCACTTGCTTGACTACGCAAACGATTCAGTTCGTATTGAAGGCCTGGCCGCTCGGAAAACAAACTGAAAACAAGATATATATTCATTAAAAATTTAAAATAGGAAAGTGAATATTTCAACAATCGAAATAATTGCTGAGTTACATAAATGAAGCATTTATCAATTTATTCTTATTGGGTTTAACGACGCACACTCTACTGATGACTACAATCTATTGGTATCGGTGAATGATATATGAGATGATGGGATGATGAGAAGAAAGGTTATTTTATTAGGTGTTTTCTGGATAGTGGGAAGAAGTCGGTTGTGACCTTTTGTTAAGTAACCATCCCAGTATTGACCTGGATGACAGAGGGAAAACACCAAAAAACCTGTCAGGATGGTCGACCATTGCAAGAATGGAACCCAGTCTCCTGAATGACGGTTCAGTGTAATAACCACTCGGCCACAGGTCTCAGTCATAAATGAAGCAATAGAAATCAAGGACCTCAGTGGAATTAACATGGTGAGATGACACTAGAATCAAAGACTGATCAGGTTTATCTACAATACCTAGTGGTCGTAGTATGAAGTGAAGCCCAATACGAGGTGATCTAGTCATAAGTAAGAAAAGACAAACTCACGATTACTGACCAGTTTCTATGCATTCACCTTTTAAAAATATGCAATTACACTTGCTAAAATAGAAAGGTTAATGATACCATGATTTATCATTTGAATTGATAGAAGATGCAGGGCAGAGTTGTAGAACTTAAATTTGTTAATGTACACTTGAGGCCTCCTACAGTGGTCGATCGTGCCACACACAAATCCATCCTGGAAAGAAATCACTGAGAATATACGCACTGGAACTACCAGATAACGTAGGCATACATACGCGCTCAAAATGAACTATATTTAAAAAATAGCAATAACATTTCTGTAGATTTCATTTACATTTAAATTAAATTTTTGAAAAAAACAGTTTATGTGGCCGCAAGTGTACCATAAGTCCATAACACCTGTAATTCTTGGTTATTATGATTTATGAAAACCCGTAACCTATTAGAATTGCAAACACTCCATAGGCAAAAAACCAATACTGCTGGTACTTGGTACATAACTTACAAAATAAACGTCTGTGATACTGGCTGGTTAGGAGAGTGCCACATACTATAATTTGAAGATGTGTGCATCGGTTTAAGGAAACGAAAGATTAGATCTCAGACACACAGATATAGAGTAACCTTACAAAGTGCAAAGTGAGAGAGAGAGATGGCCAAAGACTAATTTGAATCTTCAGTGGTTTAAGTTTCTCCTGCACCATTGGTTTTTGTGAATATCACTCATATGATACATTAAAATGAATAAAGATGTAATATTTATATACATATACAGGGCTTCATTTGTAAATGAAAAGGAACTGGAAGACACCTCAAAGTAAACCATTCCTTCTACCTCCCCCCCCCCCCCCTCCCACCACCAACAACATTACAAAAATATCATAGACAATATACAACAGATTAATCAATTTGGCCTTTAAAAGTATTTAAAAAACAAAAAAAATGTAACCTATTCAAAATTATCATCATCTTTATTGAACAAAATAGTCACTTATTCATAACAAATAATAATATTTATATTCATATGTGAAAACTATATTGCATGGCAAAAGTATTAGTGAATGAATAAAAATCCACACTATCTTTGATTTTTCATCCTTTTGAAACTAGAACCTGCTTACCGGTTTCAAGAAAGGAACCGGAACGCTGTTCCGCTGTGTTCCAGCACAAGTTAACAACTGCATACATATATATATTCTGTATAACTCTCTTAGATCCAAAAACATTATTGTTCATTTTCTCCTTCAATCACACTTCGAGATATTTCTACTAATTCTCCACAAGACTCCCTGCCATAATTAAATTCCATGAAAAAATCACCCAGTCAAATCACTCACCACAATTACGATATAATTATCCTCATGTTCAGACGTTGCCATACTCGATGCTGGATTGCGACGAACTGGTCGACAGACAGTATTGTTCAGGTACGGCAGTCAAGTAGCGGTAGTACTCGTCGCCGTCGTCTGCCGATGACGGTGAAGGCGGGGACAGCGTGTCTTGTTCTTGGAGTAACTGGCGGAACTCTTGGATCGATTCGTTCAACGACCACAGCTGGGCAAGGAGCGACAGATCCAACTGACGCAGTCCAAACTGAAAAACAGGGAACGCGTTAGACGAAATACATTCAATTTGGTGTAAGAGTCGATAATAATTCCGTTAGCTTCTCGTGAAATAAATAACTACTGTGTGTCTATTGTCAAGTAATTAAACTGATTCACTCTATGAGATATTTTCATCGAGTTCATATATGCAAGTTGTCATCTCATAGGCCACATAATTTCAAATGAGAATTACGTATGTACATATATGTGGGATATTTTAGCCATGTCATGAAAGATACGTCTCGACCGGGAATCGAAACCGGGACCTTCAGATTGCCGGTCCGCTGCTCTCCACTGAGCTCCCGAGATATTGGATCGTATCCAAGAAGTTTAATGATCACATATATATACATATATATATATATATATTACAGGTACCATATAAATAATGAAATAAATACAGTATGTGTGTATATATATGTGTATATATATATATATATATATATATATATATATATATATATATATATATATATATATATATATATATGTGTGTGATCATTAAACTTCTTGGATACGATCCAATATCTCGGTACCGTAGCTCAGTGGAGAGCAGCGGACCGGCATCCCAGATCTATCCCAGATTCCACATTGATGAGTCAGGGGGTGGGACACATACCACCAAAAAACTAGGGCCCCGGATCTCAAGAAAAGAAGCTGGCCAGGAGCATATTTATATTTTATATTTAGTTATTTGGTTATATGAATATGGTTATGGTATTAGCACAAAATGACTATCCAAGAATTGGTACAATATTATTGAATAAGGAATTGCTAACTTGAAAGAGTATATCTTTTACCACCAATTGCCATCTATTGTCCCCCTCCCCTTCCCCAACCAACAGCTAGGTTATCTAGAGGATTGAAGTAGTGAAAAAGATATTGGAATTATATAATTTGACAGTGATCAATAAACAGCAGCTTAAAAAAGAATATTATTTGAGAATTGTGACGCAATAAAGGTCCCCATAAATGATATCTTGAAAGTTAAAATACTAACAGACCCTGTTAAAGCTGGAATGAATAAATATATACTGTATTTTATGGTTTTGCTTGACCTAACAGAAAATTCTGTAAACCAAAATGGCAGAATTCAAAAATGTTTGAAAATCAAAAATGTTTGAAAATCAAAAATACGAACAAATACCAATTTCAATTTTCGCATCGACTTACAGCAATTTTGGTTTTTGTCGTTAGAAATAAACGGAAAGAAAATATGGAAATAATAATTTCTTTCTCTTTATATAATCCATCACAAATTGTAATTTCGGCCCTTACTTACAGAAAGAAATAACAGCAAAGGCAACAATTTTACAAATCAGTGTCCTAACTTAATATCTTAGATTTCAAAACGTGCCAATTTATGCAGTATGAAAATCTGGATTCAACTAGTAATTACCAGTGGCCTTTTCCCAAATACTTTCTGATGTTCTGAGAAGGGTCCACCAACAAACCTTCCAGCATGTGATAACCAGATGAGACAGAATAAAGACAAAAACAGCTTGTGACTGGATAACTATACATCAATATTCAATTTGGAACGCCTAATTTACAATATCCATATATATATCCACATATATATATATATATATATATATATATATATATATATATTGTAAAGTTTCAAGTGAAAATGTAGCTTATGTCAATCAAAATGCCTAACTGCTCATTATAACATGCAACCAATCATTATCCAGATATCGCGCACCGAGAACTGAAGGGGTCATTGTCACTTCCACTCATAACTGGATGGAAGCCCTAAGGGAAGGTCTACGGTAGGTTAATAGTCAAGTTATTAGAGCTATCAATACCTTATTACGAGTGAAAGCATCACCTGAGGACAGAGATTTTGATAACCATGGAAATAGAAAATAGAAAAGGGAAATGACGCGATTTCGCTCACTTCCGGCAATATAGTAATAATATGGTAGATATTAGCAACAACACAGTTAATTACACTAATCAGTATGACTCCCGTGAGATTATTGATTATCACAATTATGAATATAATTTACATATTGACGAACGATGTTAGTGTAGCGTGGATAAGTTTGCAAAACTTCACCAGCCATTCGCGATTGACATTTGAGCCATTTGATGTGAAGCCCTATAGAGCTCGAGTCCGAACGCGACAACTCAAACTTCAAAAACGCGAAGATCTATAAAAACATTTCGAGTTTGAAAAACACATGAGTTGTGGTTAAAGTAAAAGTTCCCGCGTACTTGGATTTTTTTTTTAATTTGAAAATTTACTCCAAAAATTAACTGAACTCGTCCATAAAATGAATTAAAATCTAAATCAAGAAAAAAAATGATACTCGTGCATGAAACAAAAATAATATTTTTCAATTTCACGTCTGTTCTATTCTCGATACCCGTGAGAACAATAAAAGGAATAATTACATCAGAAACGGCCATTATAAAAAAAGTGTACACTTTAATGGTCAGAAATGTTATGGTCATTAAATAAGCCAAGATAGATGTTTACTATGAGACAATCCCCTCTGGACATCTAAAGAAAGTTATAGTAGATATACTATTATAAAAAATCCACCCGTCACATTTACGTTTCAGCGTAGAATTATAACAACTTATACACAGTGGTTATTGGCTGGTAATTGGTATGAAACGTATACGTGCATACTTTCAGAGAACGCCAAGGGTAATGATAGATAAGACCAAGAAATGTATACTCTGCATCGTTACTGCGGTTGTAGACATACATCAAATACATCATCCGATTTGTGATTGGATTGTATTTTTTCATTCATATTGATTGATTGATTGATTATTGTTTGCTCAACGACCCCAGCAGCAGTTAGGACGTACTGGGGTACGAGTGAGCAGGTGATTACGAAACTATAAAGTGATGACTGATGATTAGTGAGAGGAAGCAAAACGCGTGACTTCAGTTTCTTCAGCTGACCGAGCTACCGAAGGTGGTTTTATTCATATTGGATTTAACGACGCAAGCCAATGATTACTATTTTTTTTAATATATATTTATATTGGGTTTAACGACGCACTGTTCTCATGACTACGATCTATAGGCGTCGGTGAATGACATATGAGATGATGGGATGATGAGATTTTGGATAGTGGGAAGGAGTCGGTCGTGGCCTATTGTTGAGAAGCAATCCCAGTATTGACCAGAACGTTGAAACCACGAAAAAAACCGTCAGGACGGTCTAACATGGCGGGAATCGAACCCCGGTCTCCTGAATGGCGATTCAGTGTTAGTCACTCGACTCAGTATGATAACTACGATCTATTGGCGTCAGATGAATGATTAATGATATGACAGGATGATGAGATAAAGGTTTCGTAGGTAATAGGAAGGATAGTGGGAAGAAGCAGTTGTGGCCTATAATGTAGGAACCACCCCGGGATTAGCCTAGACTATAGAAAGAAACCACGAAAAAAACCTGTAAAGATGATCAGTGGCGGGGATCGAACCAAGGCTCTCATATGAACATATGCCCCTCACCTTCCGGATCACATGAAGCGAGCGCGTTAGTAACTGAGCTGATGTGCCAGTTGGAATCAGAACGGAAATGAATCTAATTGAATGATCTAAATTGAATTGAATGAATTGATTTGAATGAATTGAAAACAATTGAATGATAAAATTCATTTCTCTTGTTCTCTTTCCATCTTTGTCTCTCACTTGTCTCCGATGCGGTACCGTAACAGCACATCTCGTGTTCAATTGCCATTAAAATTACACGGATTTAAAATAAAACTGTACTTATTTTCAGCAGGAAACGGGACAATTCGTCAGAAGCTGTGACACGGAGCGAGAAGATCAGAGTACTTCGACTACATTTAGCCTACATTATATCCCCCTCCTCTCGAAGAAAAAAAAGAATAAATGCCAAGACCAAAAAAGATTGGTTGCAAAATAATGATAGAAATAAATGTCAGGTTGATAATCAATATTGGTCAACGTGACCTTTAGAAAATATTCATATTGCCAAGAGTCTAGCTATAGCTAAAATTATAATTCAACTATGAGTAATATTTGAAAGTATACATAAATTATTTCAGAAAAAACTTGCCTCATCTACATTCGAATCTTGACAAGCCCGCATGTATTTGTATGAGATTTTCGCTTCAGGTAATTTCGAAATGTTTATTTACAAAAAAACTGTTACGCACTATGTATGGCATAAATGTAATTCATTTACATTGGGTTTAAAGACACACTGTAGAATGATGAAACAGGAGATGGGATGATGAGATGGAAAGTTATTTTATTGTGTGTTTTTGGATAGTGGGGAATAGTCGTTCGTGGCCTATTCGTAAGAAACCATCCCAGTATCAACCTGAACGATAGAGGCAAACCACGAAAACACTGTCAGGAAGGTCGACCAAGGTGGGAATCGAATCCCGGTCTCCTGAATGCCGGTTCAGCGTGCTAGCCATTCGACCAACCGTCTCACTGGAATAACTCTTCGTATAGGCTAGTTTATATAAGACTACATCAGGTTCGGTTAGTTAGATAGGGATGATTTAAAATGGGTGAGGTTCCGAATAAAACAACAACAACAACAACATCAACACGGTTTAGCTTCGAATAGGGCTTGCTAATATACTAATATTACTGTATCACTGACTGAGACGGGTGGTTGAGTGGCTAGCACGCTGAACCGGCATTCAGCAGACCGCGGTTCGATTCCCGTCGTGGTCGACCATCCTAACATGAGGTTTAGGTGTTTTTTCTGTCTTTTAGTTGATACTGGAATGGTTCCTCACCAAAAGGTCACGAGGCACGACCGACTCCTTCCCACTATCCAAAAATTCACCTAGAAAAATAACCTTTCATCTCATCCTCCCATCATTATCTCAATCACCATTCTCCAATGTCAATAGATCTAGTCATGAATCGAAAGCGTTATCAGACCCAAATAAAATTGACATTTATTGCTGTGTATTAGGGAAATAAATTCTGTTCGCGTGTGTGTTACAATTTGATCAGATATTTCATTCAACTTCTACTCAAAAACACAAAGAGGCTGCAATAAAACTCAGATAAAAATTAGAGCGTGCATGAGACCACTAAATCCGAATTGTTGACTTATTTTCAAGAACGAGAAACGATAGAAACGTAGAAAGATTTTAGATTTATTCAATCCTATACATCACTTGAACAATTAATATTACAAACAATCCCGAACGATATCTTTCACTGAAATGACTACACCCCATCTCATTGTACAAGCTAGATTTACGGTTACGGCTACAATAAAGTGTTCGATCAAGCTATAGATTAAAATGAATACTAAAGAAAAATATTGTTATTATACGCACTAAAGCTAGGAAACCTTGTGCTTACGTACTCCACGCATATAATCTATGAGAAAATAAACGGTTACATGTTCGCAGATTCTATTAAAATTAAAATTTCAATTACGGAAAAAAAACATTTTATGTGACCGCAACTGTACATCCTCAGATCTACAGTTTCCTTAATCACCATCACAATAATTATTCAAAACAAATCTTGAACTTCATCTCTCGAGTAGATCTTTACTCTACTTATGCCATAAAAAAGATAATTTGCCTACAGACCATATAGCCGGCGGTACTTTGACCAACAGGTAGTTGGCGATGGAAATGCCATAGGGCATTAACCTATAGAGGAGATCAAGACTGTAACGAACTCCAAGAGTGCGAGAAAATTAGGCACGCGGAAACGCACTTATTATACGTAGATATCTGGTTCTGGTTTCATCAGTACAGGCACAGATTATCGGTGGCACAGGTGAATAGTAAAATCATTACTAATCTCAAACACTGAACTTCTTGAACAGATTCAAGAAAATAAGCAAGGTCATTGCACTAAGACTAGTTCAATTTGAGTAGAACCCGTAGGGCAAACGCATAGGATTTGATGTTGACCCAATAAATCACAGGTTAATTTTAATTCGATTTTTGCAATTTTTCGAAGAAATATATCCATTTCTTAAACATGTTTCATTCAGTGGCATGTAGGAAAAAAATGCTGTCCTCAAATTAGAAAACTGAAAACAAATTAGAAAACTGAGACTTTGAAGAATCAAAAGGTAGACACACAAACTTTTATTTGTACAGAAGTTTAATTCAATGAAACTTGAATATGTGGTATATGCATGCACAATATTGTAAAATATGCAAACGTGAATCAATTATCAATAAGATCAGGTAAAACAAAAAAAGAAAATTTCCCACTACCGAAAGCAGTTTTAGTTATTGTTGGGTGTACCGTGTGCCAACATTTGTGATAATTTTTTTGGAACTCATCTGTATACAATCTATTCTATACGATATCTTACAAACTAGTATACAGAATCAGTTTCAATGTGCAGAATCTTGTTATGACTTGAGATGCTGAAAATAGCGGAAGTAATTTGCTTTCAGATAGGTATGCGCCGAATTATAAATCAAATTACCATATAAATATTAGTTTTTTCTTTCAAACTTTAAAAAATCTTCATCATATACCATTTTAAAAAATGTGTTCACCACAAGTTTTATAATGATTTTTCACCAACGTATAACGTTTCGCGACTTTTAAGATCATAACAAAATTTATATTAAAAAATATCCCGTGTCTGCTGTGACTCATCATGGTGATACACTATGGAAACGGGGAATTTAATAATACGCTAATTATCATTGGCGGAACAATTCAAGTTACCAGCAATAAATTTCACAATGAGAAAAAGTGATTGTATTTTTCATCTGCCTATAGATATGAACATAGTTGAGTCAGGAAACTGAATAAAATATCAATAAAATTTGTTACAGCAAGAATAAAATTAATGGACGTTGATAAAATTATCAAATTTCTCGTTCTTCAAAATTGATGTAAAATTAAATCACCTTGTTCGTTTATGTCATCTAACTTCAGAAGGTGGCACTAAGACGTTACCCAACTTTATTATTTCAAGATTTTACGCAAAATCGGTCAAACAAATTTTAGGTGAAATAATCTGACGATTTTGAAAAACGCAATAACAATGAGTTTGCGAATAAAACACGTGTACATTCACGGTCGTGGAATCGTGCATGACGTATCTGAGAAAGTGATGATTGAAATTTCAAAAATTACCTTTACGAAAAATTTGAAAAATTTGAAATTTTGAATGTTGTAAGGACAACACTTACAGACACGTAGGACACGTTGAATGAAAATAGGATAAGCGGTTACCGTAAGTACCGGTTACTGAATGTATGTCCTGTGGAAGAAATTATTATTATTATTTTATTTCAAATTGACTACAATCACGGTAAAGACCAGTTAGAACATATCGTACGGATATATATCAAGTACTTCAATGTATGTCACTTATAGTCAAGTACTTCAATTGAACGTTATTCCCAGATTACAATTGATGATACCAAATTATTGAAAAATTGATTTTCTATTAAACTCCAATAAAGGTGATGAAAATAGAAATAGAATAATCTGATAAAACGTGACCATTTTCTTTCTCTTGCTAATAATCAGTGTCGATGAACTCCTATCCCATTCTGCATATAAAAATAGATGAATAATAATTTAATAAAATACTTAATAATAATTAATAACAATAAATGTGTGGATTTACTATAACATTTTATATAAATGTATCACTCATCTAACAACGCACTACAGCGTTTTTCTACTTAATATTTCGCTCAATCGCTCAACTGACCTTGTATTCGTCGTTCTGGATATATAGGCCTATACACATACATACATATATATATATGTATATACATATACATAGACAAATATATATATATATATATATAATTTATATATATATATATATATATATATATATATATATATATATATATATATATATATATACATACATATATGGCATGACTAATGCTATACGTGTATCCACGAAAGATGAAGGTTTCGAGCGACCGTCTCCCCATCTCATGCACATCACGTACGGGTGGTTCACGCCTTCATCTCTCGTCGCTACGATATAAGTACTATATGGTAGGAATCAATGATAATATCTGTCGAATGGATGACTATCTCATGGGACTAGTTCCATCTGGAATATGCCCTAGCCCCTAGGCTATGACAAATGTGACCTGTGACGCTATAACCTAGCTATTTAGTACTGACAGAAAAGTGCCACTTGATCTCATGTCCGTGTTGAATGAACGAAAATGTTACCCATAACCTATAATTATAATGTCCATACATGATTATAATAACAACAAATAAAATTGAAATTTGTAGAGGGGCATCTAGCACGTGTTTTTCAAGCTAACAGTCCATGGGAGTCGATTTAGCAAAATATCAATTCTTTTGATTATAACTTTTGAACGGTTTAAGGCGGTGCATGCACGGAGCTTATGAAAATAAAGAAATTCATGTTTACTAATTTTTTTTTCTTAATCACGAACATGTGTATTTGAATAAAAAGTATATCAAACCCAAGATAATGTTATGCTCTTTAATTATTATGACATCCTATTTCTGTGAATTCAATCAGTTTTAAGATAACACGTCAATAAATGTGATCACATTCTTGATATTTATTGGGGTATCATCTTAAAACTGGTTGAATGAACAAAAGTAGAATGTCAAATAAAATTATCTTGGGTTTAATATACTTTTTATTCAAATGCACTCGTTCGTGATGAAGAAAAAAAAATAGAAAAGATAAATTTCTCTATTTGTATAAGCACCGTGCATGCACCCCCTTAAGATATCAAAATTCTAATACTGAGGAAACAGGTATTTTTAGTACATCCAAGATGGTATAATTTAAAAATATTCAACTTCTATCGCATAATTGTCCAGCTCTCCAGCAAATACGACTGGAAATTGTTTTTTTTTGACCTGTATACCCTTGACAATTATGTGATAAGAGTTAAATAGTTATAACTTATACCATTTTGAAGGTATGACAAATATATGTATTTCCTTCTTATTAGAATGTTGATATCTTATACCCTTCAAACGTGATCAACTGATCGCCAAAAAAGCCGATATTTCGTTAAATCGACCATTCAATCGCATATTGCATGCAAACGTGATGTTTCACTAGACCAGTGTTAATTCAATATAAGGTTTGTATGTATAAGAGTATAGTATACCTCAACATCCCATTTATACATATATATCGATAGTAAGGCATGACTGAGTTTGAAATAAATCAACACTCCGTGGTAATTATCGAGCAAGTAAACGCGTATAACAATGCATGATGTACAGATATATCATTTCAAGCACGCATGATAAAAAAAAATGACACTAGATATCCAATTAAGTCTAACACGACCGCATTGTCTTACGCAATTTCTTGCATCTTCTTCTACATGCATGTACTCATATTTTTGAATTTTATTTTAAATGTTTCAAATACATTTTAAAATGTATATAATTTATTTTATAAAATGAATATTATACTTAAAGCTATTAATTTCCCACACAAAATACACAATAATACTATTACTATCATTCTTATATATTATCATATTGATTATTGATTATTGATTACTGTATGTTATCATTATTGAACTGATAATTAATTAGTGTTCGCATCACTATGTACAGCGAGCAAGAATAAAATGATTTATGAAAATTGAATTGAATTACATTCACCTCAAATGAGGGCTGAAGTGCATTTATCCAATTTCAGTCATAGTTAATAGTTAACACAATTGAAATTATAGCCATTTCGAAAGTATAGTTGATATACGTAGAGAATAAATATATATGTTCCTACTCACCATCTCTTTCCGTAGAACGGCCAGCTGAGCATCCAGCCCGGTGGGTTTCCTACCCCTCAGCGGTGTCCCGGAACTGAGCTCCCCATTCTGTATCGGTATACTCTGCACCACTCCTCTGGGTAGATGACTAGTCGGCGTCGAAACACGGGACGTTCCTGCAAGCGGCGCCGGTACGGGCAACTGACGCCCTACCCTTGCAGACGACGTCTCTACCGGAGCCACAGGGGACGCACTGGCGCTCTCCAATAAGTTGATACCACTCAGACTCTTCGGCAACGGTGGCAATCCTTGGAGAGTAGCCATTCTTTCTCGTCGTTTATTGAAATAGAACTGAGAATTCGCCTTTTTATGATGGTTCCTATTAAAATTGAGAGTCATATTAGGTAGGATATCATTACGATAATCAGGAGCAGGTGGATCCTCTAGAGTGATCTGACAACTCGAATAGCGTGTGGGCTGGCCGTTATCTTCAACTTGAAACCAATCTGAATGTTGGATACATGTTTTCACGATGTTTTTACTCTTTGGCATCGTGATTTTCGGATCTTGCTTGTCGATATTCTCGCCGTTGGCTCTCTTTAGTGTACTCCCTTGAAGTTCAACGACTAAATGTTCAACTAATGGTTGGTGTACGGGTAAATCTAAGCGGATCGAATGTGAATCGTGTTTATGTTGACCTGTCGGTAAAACATGGACATGTCTTTGAAAAGTGTCTGTATGATTATCACGTGTTTCATTTTTCTTCTCTGTAGGTAACTCATTTCCCAAGAGTCTATCATGAACAGGTACAGCCAGGGTTTCACTTGCACTGCCGACATTTAGTGAGGTGCTCGAGGCATTTTGATTATTATGACCTTCTACATTCTTCGTAACAAATTGGCTAACTTCAGTACGATATGAAGAAATGGGAGGATTGGAAGTTGTGATGATTTGACTACGAGTTCGGGCAAGGGCTTCGGCTACGAGCGCCTTACTCGGACGGGGTGGTACCGGCGGTGCCAATAAGGGTCGTTTCGACTTCTCACTTGCGTCCCGCGACGTCACAATAGTGCTAGTCACTTTCATTGCTCACTGATTCACACTTGTTCACTCTGACGCATGGACTGTTATGAGTTGTTGAACGTCATCAAGCAATCAGCTGTGATGGAGAAACAATTCAAAATAAAACCTTTGATTACAGCGTAATAAACTAGCGAATTGAACGCAATCTAAAGTGAACCTATTAAACGTCACTCACAAAAATATATACGTAAAAACCAAACCACAATTGACAACACATTTTAATAAGGAACTACAATTACGATTATTCCTTTGCGTATATTTGTATAATATATTTCACGGAAATGTTTGTAATGTTCAATGAATTAATCATAAGTTACTATACTCGATCGTTCGGCCTCGTAACGTTCTGTGAAAGGAAGGTGTTCACCGCGCTGTTGTTATGAAACGAAACACTCGACTGAAGGTAAGGTGGTCCGCATGCCGACTAGTTAGCTGTTACTGATGATGGAGAGTGAGATGATTGGAGAGGGAGGTACGAGAGAGGGAGAGAGGGAGAGAGGGAGAGAGAGAGAGAGAGAGAGAGAGAGATAGGAGGTATAAGACTTCGCGTAAAAAACAATGTAACAAGCACACCTTGGTTTGGCCTCTGTATAATTAATAATATTCAAGTAACCAGTCAATATTGAGATTTTAGATAATATGGTGTTGAGAAGAGATGTTGGTCTGGAGACTGGTTCGTCAGTCGAGTAATGATAACAGATAAGATGGTAAAGTAGACCGTCATCAAAATTCAAAACATTGCTTTAATATAAATGACTTGAATAACAAACTTCATATGCAAAACTTGTGGGGTATACCGTATATATGCAGAACAGAGTTAGTTTTTTTACAATTAGCGCGCCTACGTGCACTTGGGAGGATTTCGTCGCGAGCCAGAAAGGCATGTTATACCGGTATTAAAGGAATCATCCCAACCCCCACATAACGTGATAGATTTTCACGTTCAAAGGAAGTACCATTAGGACCAAATTGAGTACTTGTGGTATAAAGTCTAGATGAATGATGAAACACAAATACGAAACCTCCATGTCTCGCAATTGACTTAATCCGCCGAATAAAATATAAACATGACTATACAACACTATAAGTTTTATAGTTTTTGTAGAAAACTATACATGATCATTTATTTGTCATTTTCATTTTCTTAATTTGGGTTGAAATTTCCTCTTTTTTATCAACATCGAAGTTTTGATATATACAATCATTGTTTCCCAATTATGGGTAAGGATGAATTAGTAAGACCGTTTGGAAGCGAAAGCTCTTGTTTGTTCCAAGACTTCGAGGCAGTCTTGTCACCAATATAAAAATTATCACGGCCCACAGACTACTACTAATTAAAAACAATTAACTTCAACACCAGGACTGCGCTGTTTGTGACCATTCTTTTTCGCCTTTTCTCAATAAATCCAATCAAAAATGTACATGTAAGATTATACACGATTTGGTTCACGCGAATTCTCAACCAAAATTCATATTTGAAGCAAAAATACTACAGTATAGACTAGAAACACATTTCAAGTTGATTATACATAACAAATCAGTACTGATATATACGCAAGTAGTATCCCGCATGGCTTAGTCAACTAACGCACTGCGTTAGAAACTGAAAACAGGTCGGGCGTGGGTTCGATTCCCTCGTAAAGCATGGATCATTGTACACGTCCTTTCAACTATCATCACTTCATTATTTCATTATCACCCAATCATTCGTACCCCCGAATAATCTAGCTGTTGCTGGGGTCGTTCCAAGCAAACAATTCCATCATCATCTAAATGGAGGAAGGCTTTATAACGTAGTCGCTGACAGACGTCAACACATAATACAGAATATGATACGCGATACTGATACGAGAGGAAGTATGTGGAACCCGATAAGGTATGGCATGTTAGTACAGTGTGCACATTGCATGAACTGCATATGCATGCATGACGTGGTTAAACAACACGCAGTTATCGCCGTAATACAATTAATTATACCCATTTCACCTAATCGTACGTAATACTGGACGAAGTGGCTATTCACCTAACCGGAAATAGGTTTCAGATGATTTTTTTTAATGTTGCTTAACGGCTAAACCAACAGCTAGGTTATACGGGGGTACGAATGAGCGGGTGATAATGAAACGATGAAGTGTAGATAGGTGAAAGGATGTTTACAAAACCCATGCGTTATGCGGGACTCGAACCCACGCCCGACCTGACTTCAGTTTCTACCGCTAGCGATAGTTAACTGAGCCAACCGGGACGGCCTCAGATTAGTTTTAATTCAGATTAAATTACTTTAGGTTATTAGTTCTGTTGGGTTATGGTTTAGGTTATGTTGGTTTGGTCTGGTTTCGTTGATTAGGTTAGTAAGGGGGTGCATGTACGGTGCTTATAAAAATAGAGAAATTCATCTTTACTATTTTTTTTTCATCACGAACAAGTGTATTTGAATAAAAAGTATATCACACTCAAGATAATTGTATGCTCTTTAATTAATATGACATTCTATTTTTGTTAATTCAACCAGTTTTAAGATAATACGTCAATAAATATCAAGAATGTGATAAAATTTATTGACGTAACATCTTGAAACTGATTGAATTCACAGAAATAGAATGTCATAATAATCAAAGAGCATAAAATTATCTTGGGTATGATATACTTTTTATTCAGATACACTCGTTCGTGATGAAGAAAAAAAATAGTAAAGATGAATTTCTCTACTTTTAAAAGCCGCCCCGGTGGCTAAGTCAATTATCGCTAGCGGTAGTAACTGAAGTCACCGTTGGGCGTGGGTTCGAGTCCCGCATAAGGCATGGGTTTTTGTGAACGTCCTTTCACCTATCATCACTTCATCGTTTCACTATCATCCGCTCATTCGGTTATACCCCCGTAACCTAGCTGTTGATGGGGTCGTTAAGCAACATTAAAAAAGAGCACCGTGCATGCACCGCGTTTTGTGCGCAACAACAACAACGTTCCCATGTTGTGACCACTGATCGTGGTTGTGACACACCGATGGTTCGGTGAACAGAGGCTGCCAATACTAGAACAAATTATTCTTTGAACTAACTTAATGTTGTTACATAACTTATATGCTGACTAACGTATTGAAATAAGTCTGAAAGTGTACGTATATTATAAGTTTATAATCCATTTTATGGTATCTACTTTGAGAAAACAGTAGTAAAATGTGTGTAAAATAAATGCAAGTCTGTATGGTCAAATTGAAAATAAGTTATATAAATGTGAGATATACAATTGAATAAAAAAACGTTGAATAAATAGGGATGCCTGAATGACTACTACATGAAAACTCCACTGCCTTATTATTTCTGCGATGATTTTATAAAATATTTCAAATATTTCAAGAAACATTTATATAAATGCGATTATTTCAGTCTAATGGCATCCATTGGAAGTTTATCTATCTAGCATCTATCTATTGGCAGTACTCAAGTATAGCACTGTTCAAGTATATGTGCACGTAGTCAATTAAATGACTACGAATATATAAATATAATAATGATGATGATTATTATTGTTTGCTCAACGACCCCACAAACAGCTAGGTCATACGGGAGTACGAATGAACAGTAATGAAATCATGAAGTGATGATACGTGAAAGGACGTTTACAAAAAACCCACGTTTTATGCGGGACGCCCAACGGTGGCTCTCCGTAAGTATAATAATAAAAAAAAAAAAAAAAAATGTTATACAAATGTGTCGATTAAGCCTATCATTATACAATTACATGTAGATATAATAATATGATCAAGAATATATGGGCATATGATTAATATAATAATAAATCATAATAATAATAAAGTGTGTATACAACTTTCATAAAATAACTTACATTAAACTAGTACAAAGCAGCAGTACAAGGTACGGCAATATGTACGTCATTATTCTCGATCTTGAGCGCTATCAAGATAATAAAGTTGTAACGACCGATCAGAAAAGCTTGCATTGTAGCGTAATAAGTTGGATGAATTTGTCTTTCTTCCTTTCCTGATCCATCTATCTACATTAGGTTCAACACCGCACTAAACTGATGACTACGATCTATTGGCCGCGGTCAGAAACCACGGGCAAACACGTAGTGTAAAATAAGCTAAGGCAAATAGAAGCTAGTAAATTATAAAATCCCGCCACCGTCCATCTTCACAGAGATTTGTTGAGGTTTCCCTGTGAAGTCCAGATAAATGCCGGGATGGTTCCTACAGTATTGGCCACGACCGTTTCCATCTAACTATACCTTCCCTCTACCTCAGAAACCTGCATCTCATCAATCAGTCATCCGACGCCAAAGATCTTAGTTATCATTACTGTGCGTCGTTAAGCCACAAAAAATTATATAACAAAAATATAAAACCATTATCAATGCCGCCCTCGGTGGATCAATCAACTAAGGCACCGCTTCCGAAACTGAAGTCACCGTCGGGCGTGGGTTCGAGTCCGGCTTAAGGCATGGGTTTTTGTAAACGTCCTTTCACATATCATCACTTCATAGTTTCATAATCACCTGCCCATTCGTACCCCCGTATAACCTAGCTGTTGGTGGGGCCGTTAAGCGAACAATAATCATCACCACTACCCAGTAAATATCCATGAAAATGCTATTCAACATGTTTTTTTCACAGCCCTAGTGGAAAAATGATGTTATTCATTTGTGTGCACACAATACGCTTTTTGGCCCATGTAGTATGTACTAGAAAGATATGTAAATGTGTCCATTACTACGTGATAAGTAAAAACCGCATTGTCCGAACTAGGCTGGAGTATAGGCGTGTATTGTAAACATGTAGCAGAGAATGCTAGCAGCATATTAAATACGAACCATCTAGTTAATAGTTCATTCAAACTTATAAACAAATGTGTGCATCATAAACCTACGGTTATAAAGGTAAAAGTAGATCACATTCATATTTCGCGTCACAATCTACTGTCCCAACGGTTCGAACACAACATTACACAACTTACATTATACTTCATATACTTTCATATTATACTTATTGTGTATTGTTTTTGTTTTGCAACGTCTAGTTCGCATAAAAATGAGTCAAAGTAGATGTTTATATCGTTTCAACTCCCACGTTGAATTGGGCAATGAGTAAGACCCAACTAACCAGGTGGGGTATTCGAATGTGAGGAACAATTTATCTGGATGGACGAAGTGAAGTCTCTCGAACGAAATGGTAACTTCTTGATTTTTTTGCTTCCCTATAGAAAGATCAACACTCATGAAATATACCAGTGGGCCCTATACTTCAGGCCAAATTGATTTGGCCTTCTTTAAGAAAATCGTAGGTACACTTTTCAAACAGAAATCCGGAAAACTTCTAGGAAAGACGATATATCGGAGAAAGTTTTGACTAATAAAAATGTGTAGATCATAAACATCATGAACATTAGTTCATCTTAATTTTTTTAACCCATTCGCCCCAAAACAATAAAAATCTTGGTTATGGTGATATGAATAATTATGTTCATAAGTTTTGATCATGCAAGTAGGGTTACGTCATCTGATATAGAATCAAAAAAATATGTCTTTCACTTCATTCATCCAATTGTTACGGAACTACCGAAAGGCTCTATGTACTAAGATTTCAAATACAGGTATACGGGTAAAACATATAATTTACGTAGGCGGAATATGCCTTCAAGATTTTTTGGGTAAAGAGCACACTGAAGTCACCGCTGGCATGGGTTCCAATCCCGCATAAGGCATGGGTTTTTGTGAACGTCCTCTCAACTATCATCACTTCATAGTTTCATAATCACCTGCTCATTCGTAACCCCGTATAACCTAGCTGTTGGTGGGGTCGTGAAGCATACAATAATCATCATCAAGAGCCCACCAACAGCTAGATTATTTCACTTATTTGGGAATCATAACTCCTTTTGTTTATTCTTATAATATATTATTTTTCATATAATCTTATATATTCTCATATCTTATATTATGCAGCACCTAAATTATATAACCCATTGCCTACATTCTCAAAACAATCATCAGGTCCAGCTTTTAAATGTTCATTAGGAGAATTTTTAATATTCAAATGTTATTACACCGTAAACGCTTTTTTACCAGGAACTTTTACAAATTAGATTTAAAAACCAGAATTTCGGATTTCATAACTTGAGACCCAATTTAGATTCAGAATATCAATTTAGAGACTATACTTCATTTGATAACATTTCAATAATAATTAATTTCAAGTATTTCTCAAGTTGAAATAATGAAGTGGCAAATATTTTCCCATGTAAAATCACAATCTGAAAATAATGAATAATATTATTATTATTATTTTTAAATAAAAAGAATATTATTATTGAACAAATGACCTAAATTAGATTCTACATCCTTACCCCTACATCGCGTCAAGAACCCAAAAACGACATCAGTTTCCAGTTTTAATATTGCAATGCCCATCATGTTCGTTGGAGAAATCATTATGATACTTGCCAGGAAGACAATTGTTGTTGCCAATAAGACCTACATATAGTACATACTCTTTTCAAGTAAACGACCGACTAATAATTTATTTTATAATTGGTATAGACATACATATTTGACTAGAACGTCAACGTTACGTTATTTTTTATGTCACATTACACACATTACACGTCAATTAACTGGACAGTGCGACATTAGTGTTCGAAATGTCGGTATCACATGGTATATTTATTCATTATTTAATTCTGAACGTCACTTCCAGTTGGTGAGGAGAACTTTTTGTTCGTCAGACTAGGCCTACTTCCAAGACCGTTATTAGGATTCAAGAAGGGACTCACTTACAAATTGACGGGAAGCTGTAATTTCATTTTCAAGTATTGAATATGTAATTACCGGTAATGAATAATGCTATGAATTTGTGTTATACTTGCTGTAGAAAATAAGAAAAAAAACGTTGTTTACAATGTGAAAAAAAAATTTCGTTTTTCCCTCACTAGGAAAAATACCTAGCGATACCATGACAACACTGGAGTAATTTGGATTTCACATCGAGAGTCCATGGGAGTCGATTTAGCGGAATATCAGTTTTTTTGTGATAACTTTTGAACGGTATAATATATCGACATTCTGAAAACAAGAAAACACAGATATTTTCAATACCCCCTTCAATACCGCTAAATTTGCAATAATAAATTTTCAATTTTCAATAGGTGTAAGTAATAACTATTTATCTCATATCGCATAATTGTCAGGCGTATACGGTTAAAAAATGTGTAATTTTAACCGTATACGCCCGACACTTGGCCGCTTGGGCGACTTGAAATGAATAGTTACTTAAACCATCTTGAAGATACTAGAAATATCTGTGTTTCCTCGTTTTTAGAATTTCGATATCTTATACCGTGCGTAAGTTATCACAAAAAAACTGATATTCCGCTAAATCGACTCCCATGAACTCTCAAGTTCTATCAAATTATGTGAAAATATATTACGGAAACGTATGGTCGATTTCTAAATCTTGCAAGAACATCACGAAATGTTACTATTCAAAAGCATATTCCTTGTGAGGCTGAGGACGGGGGGCCTGCCTCCTCTGGTATGCTAGAATATAACTTTGCAACATTTTTTTCAGATTTGTTTCCAACTTCCAAGCAATAATTGGTACTATAGTAACACAGATTACTCATTTTAGAGTGCACTTGACCAGTGTAATCAGGATTGGCCAAAACCTGGGATCTTATTCCTGTAGTTGTGACTCTTCGAGTGATCACGCAAAACCCAACTCTCAAATCTTTCTAGTTAACTATGCATCAATATAGAATGATGATGATAATTGTTTGCTTAACGACCCCACCAATGGCGAGGTTATACGGGGGTACGAATGAGCAGATTATGAACCTATGAAGTGGTGATGATGAGTGAAAGGACGTTTACAAAAACCCATACCTTCTGCGGGATTCTAACCCACGTTCAACGGTTCGCTTCAGTGTCTGAGAGTGCCTCAGCTGACTGAGCTAACGAGGGCGGCTGAATATAGGAGAGAAGAATTCATGTGGTGTGTAGTATTTAATCTAGTAATTTTATTGATTTCAATTGATTATTGTGATTATTTATTGATTTCAATTGATTATTGTTTGCTTAACGACCCCACTAACAGATAGGTTATACGGGGGTACGAATGAGCAGGTGATAATGAAACTGTGAAGAGATGATAAGAGAGAGGACGTATATATAAACACCAATGCCTATCTAAAAATACGATTTTTTTAGTCGATATCGAATTGTACTATTTAATATTAGATCAATTCGTTATAATGATTAATGGTGAATGAAAAATGTGTAAAAAAAAATGAAATAAGAAACATCCAAGTAACAACAACCCTAAAATAAATCCGATTACACTGTAGTAAATGTGTTGTCATATTGAGTCAATGAATCGGCTTCAGTCCATGGACATGGACTAAGAGTAAGACCTTATGATGAGAGTAAGACCTCGATCATGCCCCTAGTGTTGATTACGTCCTATACGCCTGCGAAGTGTGTGGATCAAGTTCAAGTTCAAAATCTACGTGGGACGCATCATCTCCTAACACTAACCCAAGACAAGGCGTTCACTGTTATACGTTACATTCAGTTATTGGATCACATTCTTAAGGCGTCCCCAGTCACCGTAGGGAAAAAAGTTTCTCGCCAGGATAATTATTTTTGAAAATATTCTGAATGTTTATTATGGATCGGCCATATTTTAGAAGGTACTTCTCTGAATGGTGTGCAGCAGTTTCACAATAATACGTTCATCCGGAATGCCACTACGTTAATTTATAGTTTAGTTAACACTGAAAATGGTCACAAAACATGCATCTCGCGTTACATACACCATTTGAGTACCTCTTGAGATATTGTATCATGTGCGGTATCGATGCTAAAAATAAATAGTTCAATCACATGCGTTTAGCACACAAGACCAGGGAAAGTCAAGTACTTTTTTTCGTAAATCGAAGTAATACCGAAACTATGAATCTATTTCAAAACGGTCATGGGTTTGCTGATGCAATTTAGCTCAGCTGATAGAAGAAGGTTTACCCTACCAATGTATCAATTTTCATCTTTATGCTAACTATCTAATGGTTTTCGTGTATGTAACGGTTTGACGTATTTTTCAACTAGTTTTTCCAAAATTTTCTGGGAATTTTCATCTTTTTACTTCATTTCAAATTATTGATACATCAATAAATAACCAAATATTTGATACATTTTTTGGGGTGGGTTCCTCTTAATACCTGAAGTGTTCCACACTGGAAAGACTTTTAACGACTTGCACAAATAAATGTAGGTGTATACAAAATACGCAGCAGTTCCCTGTAACTGTATTTACCAGTTCTACACCCACTTACGATTATTAATGATTCATAAATGTATCACACTCACACATGAGGTAGTATACCCATACTGGAAACAGTGAGGGAATGACCTGAATTCATAAAGCCAACATTCGCAGTAATTATCAACTTTTATTAAACACCCATTTAAAAACGATCGCAATTTAATGAAATAATTGACTTGTATAGAGATGTGCTACTTTCATGTCCAAATGTCACAGTACGGTCTTCATCCAGCAGTAGCAAAAGAGTAACTTGAAATTCGCACTTTCAATCCTAACAACAATGGAGTATAATGGCATATCTCTACCAAACAATGTCACACATTGACCCCACCCACCTTCTGAACTTACAACCCAATAACTAGAACGTCCTCTCGTTTCCGTCATCTTCTTCTAATTTCTATTGACACTCGGATGCCGCCTTATTCCAACTTATTTTTACTTTCACTTAATTCTGTTTTTACACTTTTTTTATATGTTCAATATCGTTTTACTATCTATCTCTAATATCCATATTTTTATTTTCATTTTATATTGGGTTTTAACAACGCACTGTGATGATAACTATGATCTAATGGCATCAGATGAAAGATAATGCGATGGTGGGATGATGAGGAAGGGGAATGAAAGATGATTGAGGGAGGATGATGAGGATGGGAAGGTTTCTTAGGTAATGGGAAGGATAGTGGGAAAGGCAGTAATCCTGGCTTATATTGTAGGAACCATACCGGTATTAGTCTAGACTAGAAAAAGGAACCACGGAAAAAAAACTGCGAAGGTGGACGGTGGCGGGGATCGAAACAGGGCTGAAATGCCCCTCACCTCCCAGAGCACGTTAGCAACTGAACTGCATGTGCCGGTAATAACAGTAATATTATAGTTATATAGGCGTAGGCGTACTTGGTCAACTCGTTTTAGCAAAATATTGTCATATATCAAAGCAAATGCAACTCCCACTTTCAAACAATACAAATTAATGTTCATCCAAAAGAAAATCCTCTGTCAATACAATTGAAACCATGTCAGTTGAGTATAGCGTAGGCCCCGTGAATAGATCATTGTGGTTGCCAAATTGCAATACATGTATGAAAATAGGGTCAGGTAAAGGGAAAGCCAAACAATAAAATAATGAATAGGAAGATGGGACTAGCATAATGACAAGCTAGGGATAAGCCTGGAAATAACTATAACATCATAACGCTTCTGGTTATTTTTTATGTCTTAGAATGTGAATATAGTGTCAAACATTATGTCTTTCAATGAAGTGGATCAAAATAAAAAATAGTACAGCAATATTTCTAGGCTGAAACATTTTAAAAATCGATTACCAGTGGTTACTAGCTAACTTGTATACTTACTGTACATACATTAATGTATGTTCCAGTATAGGTATCCACTATCCATACATACTTGAATGTATTCACATAACACATAACTTTTCTTAGGTGTTATAATCAAGCAAATAGTTCCACCTCTCTTAGCAATACTACCAGTATTGTTTTACTTTCATCACCTGCACTGTTTATACTATTTCCGCATTACCCTTTCCAAAAGGGTAGCTTGTTAGTGTGAGAAATGACAGTTTTAGATTTTTTTTGCGAATATAAAATAATGATTTTAGTTTTCGGTGATGTCAACATGATCTTCAAGAAACATAGGAGTGAACATAACAGGAAGTAGAAAATAGATTTTGAAATAGATTTATGTGAGCACATTTCTTGTTTTTAAGATTCCTCAATCACTCCTCAATCACTCAATAGAATACAGGAACCTTGGAAGAAACATTTTGTGCACGGCCACCACGATGTTATCAAAGTCATGAATCATGAATATGAATGTCTAATTTAAGACAAATACAAATTTCAAACATTTCAGGGAAATAAGAACAGATGAGAGGAAGTTGAAAGAAAAAGAAGAAAATGTATAATTCAAGACCAACAAACACCGTTTTGTTATCCATCCCAGCGTGGATTTTCGTGGTTTTCCAAAGTCGTCAAAGCAAATGCCCGGATAAAGTACTGATTGGCCACAAGCTCAATCAGCAAAGTGATGATAGGCCTAATTATACCAAATTATGCCTCACACTTCTTTCTCATTGTATAATGATAAACTTTACATCTGCTGTTAATGGAAATAAGTGAACATTGCTCAAGAGACTTAGTTCAAAGTGGAAGATATAAACATTTGTGTGTTAGGTTTACTCTCAATAGGCCTATCAATGCTGCTAATGTCGGGATACATGACAACTTTACTTATGTGTTGTGGATGTTTGGAAACTGACAAACTTTTATCTGCAGCGAAAGTATGGTCACAGACAGCGCAGTCCTGGTGTCAAAGTTATTTTTTTGTATTTGAAAGAATTAAAATATGCTGGTAAGATTGCCCTTGTGGTGCCCCACTCAAACGAGCCTACTTTCAACCGTAGCCTAAATGGGGGGCAATGATTTTGTATCAAGTTGCGATGTTAACGAAAAACAAAATAATAACTGAGCAATTTGTTGAAATTTGCCCCTACCCTGTTGAAAAATAAGATGAACTGAAACTTTGAACACGTATAACTCGGTGATCAGTTCACGTTCTGGTCTACAGCACCCTTTTTTATTTGTTATTACCCTGGGTATAATCCAAAAATGTGTGAAATACAAGTTACAAATTAGTTGGCTCAGACCATGAGCCTATGAAGCACAACACAAAAGGTGAATAAAATCCAAAAAATGTGTTACAAAATACAGGACCAGTTAGGGGACGCTGAGCTATCGTTAATACACATTATTTTGACCGCAAGCCTTGTACCATCAGGTCAAGGCAGGAATGAGACCACGCAGTGCAAACGATATCTTGCCGATAATCTTATAACCACCACTATGTATGAGTTTCCGCACAGCTGCGCTTTGGCAACAGATTACTACACCAGGATCCTGGGTTTGACTCCCACCATGGGTATTTTCATTTTCTCATTTTATATAAATGCTTTTGGCTAAAGGATACGGGTTGGTTGATATTTTTTATCTACCGATATTGTTTAGCGACCAATATTGGATAATCTTCATTGCGAATCGGTATTACTGAAACGCAGTAAACAACGAATCGCATGCTTAAAACACGTCTGCAATTGGTTAAGGGGGCGTGGCTCACGCTACCATATTCCTGTCGTAACTCGGTCGTTTGAATCCAGGCTATCGGGTCGACGTGATTGCTGCATATAACAGATTTCAGCTCACATTATCTACTAAAAAGTAACATTATAAACAGTAAAACATTTGGTCTAAGATCCTGAATGTTCATTTATGCACGTCCCTCCAATGACTTCAGACCTGAAGTCGCCCCTGATAGCCTGGCCAAATAAGATAGTCGTTGAGCTCATAAACACATATGGCGTTTTCATTTCCTTGTTCTACATCACACGGTAAATGATGACAGCTTGCAGGTGATTACACATATTTCTAATTTTATATTAAGCTCAAGACGAAAGATATACTACCGGTACCGAGACATGTCACGCAATGTTGAAATAAAACTAACCCAACTTTTACCCCCACTACTTTATCACAACTCTCTTCTAACACCCTCAACTGAAACACCTGTAGTATATATAAATCTTTATTTATGACCATGTCATGGTATACATGATTGCAGTTCGACACATAATAACAATCATTTGAAAAATTAATCAAGTAGAGAAAACACACAATAATAATAAATCGCACATGAATGATTAGTAAAAAAATGTAAATCAAGCAGAAAAAACACACAATAATAACAAATCGCACATGAATGATCAGTAGCCTATGTTTTTTTATATTGGGTTTAACGACGCACTGTTATGATAGCGCAGATCTAATGGCGTCGGATGGATGATTAATAAGATGGTGGGATGATGAGATGAAGGTTCTTGGGTAATGGTAAGGGTAGTGGGAAGTAAGCGGTCATGGCCGACTTATTGTAGGAACCATCCCGGCATTAGCCTAGACTACAGAGGGAAAACATGAAAAACCCCTGTAAAGATGGTCGACGACGGGGATCGAACTGGGTTCGAAATTCCCCTGGCCTCCCGGATCACATGAAGCGAGCGCGTTAACCACTGCGCTGCATGTACCGGTGAATGATTAGTAAAAATATTATACAGATCGGTAGAAAGCACTTCAAGCATGCTGGATTGTGCCGCTACCGATCAGTCACCAGGGCTGTTGGAGCTGTGCACAGGGATTTATTCCAGTTTAGCCACAAGAGTGAACTGTCTTGGTCTATGGCATTTTGTCTAGGCTCAAGGTAGGCTCTGAATATAAAAGATACGGAAATAGATAACATAGATAACAGTCTGTAATAATTAGAGTAGACCTTACGTATTTTGCTTACCAGAGATGCGACAAGTGGTGAGATTGAGGCTAGACCATGCTAAAACTGCCAAAAATGATTATGATTGGAACCAATTCAAACATTGTCATCATGGCTGGAGTTAACCTGAAACAAAATTAAAGAATGCAGTATAGTAGGCTACACCATAGATAGAAGTATCAATAGACCAGAAGTGATTGATCATAATTACCTAATAACCCCACTAACAGCTAGGTTAATTTGGGGTAAGATTGAGCAAATGATACTCAGCGTTATAACAAAATCAATGCATTTTGCAGGACCGTGCAATACTTGACAGTTGGTTATTTGACTGAGTTGGACAGAAGGCTCATTTTCCAAAGTCAATAGCCTGGTATGGAAATATTATATTTATCCTCAAACAAACTTGTCAGCACAGAGATGTAGAACTTTGTGAAATGAATTATTAATACATTAACAAGTAACGACCCCCTCCCACTTCTTATATTGACTTATTTGAGTGTTCTAAGTATAAATTAATTTAATTTTGATGAGTATAATTCGTTTAAATCTTGAAATTGATTGTATTCACTACACTCACTGTTGTTTTCGCCAGGTTATTAATTATCTCGTTTCTCAATTAGGCACAATTTTTTTTTTTGAAATCATGACTGATATAACATACATACATACCGATACGCAATTTGTTTAACCTGCAGTTATGCTACCCTTTGGTATCGTAGCCCTTGATTCAATGTCCTAGCCAAGGCACAAGCCCAAGGGAACATTAGGTCCCAGAAAATAGGCACTACTTCATTCAAGAAGCCGAAGTGTAGGGCCGATAAATGTAGACCTATGCTATTGTTAAGGCTTAGGCTAGGTTAAGGACTTCCATAAGTCACAGAAGGTAGGCCTATATAGTTAAATGGCCTTACTATAAGGCAATCAATGACAGGGCCTAGGACTATCATAGGTCTTCTATTCCATCTTTGGGTCAATTGGGTGCAGGCCTAATCGTCTATGATAAAGGCGAAAAATTATCCCGAGGGCGGGACCAAATATTAGGTCCAGGCGTACAGCGTATCCTAACAATTCACTCACATGCCACACCTAGCCCAGTGTACACACATTCGACTTACATAGTTTATGCTTTTCTTTCAATAATCGAGACATTTTCCTGTAAATATATAACAACGAAACTGTCACCTGTCAAAATCTTAGGGCTGTCAAAGGATTATCGATTCCACAGCTTTCTTAACGTGCAAAGAGCTTATTAACAGAAAGAGGTGTAGCCAAACGAGCGTCAGAACCGGAAATTCACAATTTCACCGCGAGTATGGTCGTGTCTTACGAAAAGACACTTTTTACTTTTTAGCTACTTTTTCTTACACTGTTAAGTGGTAATAAGCACTTTGGCCAGTGCGATTCATTATAACTTATAAAGTATCATTTCAATATCGGTCGCTAAACAATACGTTATGTTGATGAAAAAAAAAATCTTCTAGACCCATAACTTGACCAATGACAAAAAGCATACCTAAAAGCATTAATAAAATATTTAAAAAGTAAAATAAAAGTAGGCCAGGCGTCCTAAATTAATTGGTAACACTTATTACTTAGATGCAATTGATTGATATTGATTGATTGATAATTGTGTTGATAATTTCAAGTGATCCATTATTTTGTGGTAGCGTAAACGGTATTAAATATGGCTAATAGACGTCTGCTACATATGACTATTTTCCTTCACAAATTATTAACTACAAAGTCACCAGCATATCTTTATAACAAGCTTTCATTAACTAAAGATCTTCATAGCCACAATACTCGTCAACGTGAAAATTTAGTTTATAATCATCATAATTCTACTACCTCCTCATCTCTTTCAATTATGGATCCAAGAATATGGAATAATCTACCTAATAATCTTGAAACAGTAAAGTCACTGGGAATGTTTAAAAATAAATATAAACATTTTCTATTATTGGATCAGGAAGATGAAATTATTCTTAAGCCTAAAAGTAAGCCACATACCCTCCATATTTGGATTATCTTAAACTTGAACATTATTATCTATGGTATCATAATTGTAATCATATTTAACAGAACCACATAGTATTGTTTTTAATACAACAATAATTTCAGTTTAATATATTTTATATGGTTAAGTGAAGAAGAATATCATGGCTTTATTACTACCAAGTCTCTTCATATATTTGTTAGGAAACCACATTTGTAGTTGTTTTTAATTTCTTTAATTTTTATTTTTAGTTGTCAGTTATTTAAATTTTATAGCTTCACTATCTTTGTTTATTAAATGAAAATTCTATGTATTATATTCTCATTTTAGTATACCTATTCTTATTGTTCTCTTATGTAAACATGGTTAGTTGGAAGAGCGGCATCCCACCGAACCTCGCCATTTTCTTTTAAATACCAACTATGTAAACAAATGTATGACTGTGTTGTGTTTTAAAGAAATAAAGACTTATCATTACTATGGATATAGTATCTTGTTCACAAGATGCAGAGTACATCTGGTTGGAGACCGTTCACCAACTCATTGACAACACTAGACATTTTGTATCATTCTACCGGTAATCTTCATAGCACTGGCGATTTCCTAGTGTAATTTCCACGGTTCTGGGAATGTTATAAGGTTGTATGTTTGGTACATTTGATTTGGAAAATAAACAACACTTGATAAACCGAACATTTTTATTCCATAATTAGATAAGAGTTTGTTGGAAGCCTCTCCCTTCTACCATTCACATTTTTTTGTGGTTTTCCTCTGCAGTCTAGGCTGATGACGGGATGATTCCTATAATTTAGGCCACAGCCACCTCCTTCACACTGACCCTCCCATCATCTCAAAAAACTTCATCTAATCATCCCATTAATTATTCATTCAACGTCAATAGATCTCGATTATGATGACAGTGCGTCATTCAACACATTATATAAGAAAAAAGTAAATGGGTACTTTCTTATGAAGGCCGATACTTTCCAAATGTTGTCTGCACGTCAGTAAAAGGGTAAAAATATTGCATTTCCGGTTACTAGCATGAAATTTGGTACAGGACTAGATGACACCATGACAATTCAAAATCAACTGGTGCGGCAAGCTGGCCCTGTCCTTGGACACCCTTCCCACCCTGTTAGAAATGGGCATCCCAAAATTAATTTCTAACAAAACAACTCAGAAAATATTACAAACAGGCTCACAGCAATCAAATTTTAGAATTTTATAGTGACACTAACTCTCAATGATGTTGATGAAAAATGTATCACGATGAATTTGAGTGATAAAATAAAAATGTATACCGAACACAAGTTTTGGTACTTAGGCTACGTGTAATTATATTTCTTGGTATTTATTCATATCAAGAAAATGTCAGAATATTAATTGTCAATTTTTGGAGATCAAGGTGAATAAGGGCGTTTTGAGGGTTGGGGTGTTCACCGAGACTGTGGGGTGGGAGGCCCACTTTTATCATTATTCATTACAAGTAACACAAGCAGCTGCTGAGATTAGAATTGAAGAATTCTTTTAGGATTAGTAATACTGTAACAGCAAGAAAACTGAACTCATTCAGGCTGATTCTAGAACAGAATTGAAGCTTCTACTTTTCTCTGTCCGTTTGCGTGTGGTTCTCCAAATCTGCCGCAAGAATGCACTGTAGCCTTCTAGCCGGAAGCAGATTGATGAATAGGGTACTTTTGAATGAGTACCAATGTAGTTCTCGAACCGACAACATGGCCCAAACCTGTAATAATTTTCATCATATTTTATATTAAATAATGTAGGCCTACCACATGTTTAACAAGCCTGATACCTGAACCTACCTGTGAAAAATAAGTGTAGCCTGTAGAAGAAAATGACTCATCCCGAATTCGAACATTTTGACTCCTCCGTAGGTTAAAAATTAATATCATATTTTGTTGGCAATATTAATTATAGTTGACAAACAATATACTAGTGCAGAACATTTGAACAGTGGTACTTGTTCGGAGGGCCGAACAGTAATTATAGGCTGATTACGTCTAGTTTTTTTCAAATGTTTTGCACTAGTACATTGTTCGTCACCTATAATTAATATTGCCAACAAAATTTGATTTCAATTTTTAACCTAAGGAGGAGTCAAAATGTTCAACTTCGAAATATTTTGACAGTACATACTCATAAGATGAACAAAATCAACAGCCTACTGAAACCGCCATACAAGCTCACTACATCTTGGAGTAGGCCTTCCAGTGACCACGTTCAATATTCCACTTTTCTTACCTTGACTGAGAAGAGCACTTGCAGTTTACATTTACTTTTAGATCTATATTGAAGCTATATCCCTCACTTAAAATTCAGTACCTTGGACCAATTTACTTATCTAGAAATCAGTAGGGACACTCATCAAACAATTCCTCTAGTCGAAGATGTCTTGACCAAACGAAGATGTAGGCCTACTCAAATATATACATATATATTTATGGTGACGTGAGTTCTGCGGTTGTGCCATGTCGTGAAGTCGACGACGTTTCAATGGGATTCCATCCCTCATCTTCAGTTCTTGTTGGAAGAGGAATCACCGATCAAATCCAGACGATCCGCCACGAATCTCACTTGACACAATTATAAACACTTTCAACTATCAATTTAATCATTTGTTCAATCACCAAGAACATGGAACAAACGTCCAGTTACTTCCTTGTAACAGCAGCACAATTTGTCAACGAGCTTTCATCACAGTTTCAAGTGTAGACCAGTTAGAAAAGTGAAATAAAAGTTATCTAGCAAGTGAGCACTAGTGGTTAGTAGTGGTCACAGTTATGGAATCAAAATTTTAGACCCCAAAATAATGTGTATTTAATTCAGTGGTTCCCAACCTTTTTTGACCAGGACTCCTTTTCAAGAGAGCGAATGTTCAGCGACCCAAAGAACGATTAATCACCTCCCTCCCCGACAAATCAATATGGATCACAGTATCAAGTATTAACGATAACTGTTGTTGAGGGAATAACAGTGCTTCATATAATGCAAGAGTGGCCTTCTCAGAGAGAAGAGATGATTTTTTTATATTTCATTTTGTTTTATTGAGAAACAATGATTTTGTATCAAGTTTTGACGTTCATTTAAAAAAAAAATTCATTCAGAGGACTGAGAATCAGGATTAGGATTTTCCTATTTTTATACCAGTCATAGTAATCCAATCCAACCACCTCATCTTATTATTGTAGTGTAGCGATTGTAGACATGCGAACACAATTTCCCATTCTTTCTCTCAAATTCATTTCTTAGAATTAATGCATAAAATATATGAGAGTGAGGTTAATATAATAAGTAATTTAAAAAATTCGCGACCCCATCTTGGGTCGCGACCTATAGGTTGGGAACCACTGATTTAATTCATCAATTGGGGTGTTCGTAACAAATACCTAGTTGAGAATATCAAGTGAAAACTATAAACTTTAAATCCTTTATATTATTCATAATTTTCATCTAGAAATTTTTAGATTGTTTTTTATAATAGTCGAGTATATTGAGGGGTTCTGGTAACTTTACAATATGTCATCGACTCATCGCTATCAGTTTTAGGTTGTTAGGCAATCTTGATTAGATTTTTATAGTTATCCAGTGATGTTTAGTGTTAGGTAGGTACGGTAGTTTATAAAATACCTTGGGTATCCTAGGGCAAGGTAGTTTAAAAATGAACAAAACTGCAATCTTAGGGTTCCTAATGCATACAAGACACCACCTGACAAAAACATCTAACAGCAACCTAGCACTAACCCACCCTCACCTAACATGACCCTGAAACAGATCAGCATCCCTCAACAGTGGTTCTCAACCCGTGTCGCTGAACATCTGCTCTCTTGAAAAGGGGTCGTGGTGAAAAAAGGTTGGGATCCACTGCTCTAACACATGGTAAAATTACTGTGGCCAACTACTTAAACCATTGATTTGACAGGTACAACTTCCAAGTTCAGCGTAGTAGGGCCTACACTCAGGAATTTTGATTTTTTTTTTTCAAAAGTTCAATTGACAGAAAATAATTGGTAGTCTATGGTTTTACTCTTGTCCAGTAAGCACTCGAGTACCAAGAACATTAATCATTTTAATGCTGCTTAACGACCCCACCAACTACGTTATACGGGGGTTATACAGAGAGAATGAGCAGGTGAGAATGAAACGATGAAGTGATGATAGGTGAAAGGACATTTACAAAAACCCACGCCTTATGCTGGACTCTAACCCACGCCTAGGGTGACCATAAGTAGGAAAAAAAAATCCGGGACAAAAAAAATTAGGAGAGAATATACCGCGAAGCCGTTGATCAGGGGGGGGGGGTAAGGCCCTTAAGTGTCAAGGGTAAGGGTTCCACACATGATCACATCAAAATACACCCAAACAGTAGCTAAATCAAACAGACACTGAGCCGCACTGAATAAGAACTAAATTAAGTAATAAATAAATGTGTTGATTCCTGTGCACACAGTGTATGTAGTGCGTCACAGACCCACAGGTCCAGACATGTCACCTACCAGGGGGGTAGTCTCTATAGTTACGTGGGTGGTTATGACTTTTCTGACAGTCGTATAACCTGCCGCGCTCGCGCCGGAAGTTATTAAGGGAATGAAACAGCGTTGAAAACTTTTCCATTTTACGAGAATTATTAACTCAATGATTGGGAATTTCGTTCTTTTGCCAAAACCGGGACAAATGTGTGTCCCGAAATACATTTTCGGGACACCGGGGCAAGAGATGGAAATCCGGGACAGTCCCGGTTTTCCGGGACGGATGGTCACCCTACCCACGCCCGTCTTCGACTTCAGTTTCTACCGCTATCGACGATAGTTGACTGAGCCAGGGGGCGGCAACATTGATCATGCTCACACAGAACAAAGATTCTAGTTAGCTAGAAAACTTTGTTCATGAGCATAGAAGTGAACATTCTACTTCCACCGCCTGAAAGATTAAAATAAGGAGGATAGTTTTAATGGGTAGATTTGAAAGCAACACAAAAGTACAACTAAATGATATTTTGAAATTATAACTGTATTACTCTTATGCACAAAAGTCACGACTACGTACATCACTTTAGTTTTTACGAAAATTAAAAATAATAGGACTTGATCAAATTACGTATCGTAAGTAGCAATGATTTCCAATACGTACATCACCAATTGTATAAATAAAAGTAATATAAACATAAAAAAGAAATACTTATTGAGGAATTTAGGCTATATTGATTGATAGCCTTACATTTCATGCAAGTTGATTTTCAATTATGACTTGGTTGGTAAAGCATCACATTTTCCAAGTGTCAACTTTTGAACGACTTGAGACATCAAACTCAATGATGAATACATATCACATGAATATTGATAAAATGTTGTCACTAGGTCTCTTTACATATCTACAATACATTTTGAGAGCTACCGAGGTACATACAATTTTTACAAGTACCTATACCAATGATAGTGAAGCATTAGAATTTTGATATCTCAAAATCTTTCAAAACATATCACCAAAAGATTTGACATTTTACTACATGAACTCCCACAAGCTCACCACCTTTGTTTAGATCAAACTCTACAAACTACATGAAAAATGGAGCACTTTTTAAAACTGGCCTTAATTCCTATACAATGGATGGACATATCCAGTGCTATATAACCCACTTCAATATTTCTGCCCATATTTTGAGCAAGTAAAAATGTATTGTAATTTAGGAGAATTTGATGTAAACAAAGCTTCAAGTACGCCAAGTCGATAACTGAAAAATCATGAAGTTTTCACATGTTACAAATAGAAAAACTATCTATTTTATACACTGGTTCGATTGCTGTTGAGACCGCGCACACAATAAAAAAATCCAAATCAATTTAAAGTAAGCTTATGACAATGAATTAAAATCCTTGGATTTTGATACAAAAAGGTAATTTAAAATAACTGTGCACATCATTCAAAACAGTAGTTTCAGAACAAAGTAATCCCTGATTGACAAGATGAGCTGACATTTAGGTGAACAGCTTGTAACCTTTACATGAGAGAGAGAATACTCTTCTTGAGAAAATAAAAATTAACATGTACGCAACCTATTTAAAAAATAATTTTATATCCACGAGGGAAGGCACTGACAGCTACCTCGTGAAAACCGATGAATTTATACACTTTTTCCAGAAATAGTACAGTAATTAACTGGTTATTCTTGATATTATACAAAACTACTTCCAAGTAGTTGCAACGTGTGACCAACATATGAAAAATGACCCCGAGTCGCACATACACACGTGTTGGTATTACTAGCTTCTGCAGTTATTATTAACAAGTTGAGACACTTATTGTTCAGTAGGCATACTCACTGCATACGATTTACAATGTCAATATGTACCTTGACATTTAGTCGTCTTATTTCAATGGTCTCAAGTTGAAGACCCAAAATGACTGCAGTTAATTTCCATACTGACCACATCAATATTTACTTTGAATTTTGAAGCAATAATAACTAAACCAAGTGTCCAAACCACTTTTCAAAAATGGAAGTAAGTACGCAAATTACGACAAAAATGCACGACGTGGTAGATACCCGACCTGCACTAAGTGCATGTAGATATAAAATCTATACGGCAGAAAAACAGCATTAGGTACATACTGATACTGACACAAATCTTCAACAAAGAATACCTACTTACAAGCATGAGTAGCTGAATGAACAAATCTCTGGTTTCTTTTCTTGGCATACTACTACGAATTTATTTAATCAACACATAACAAACATCTCGTTCGATGCACTCTCTCTTGTCAACTTCCGTACAATCAACACCAAGAACACCACAAAATAATCGGTTCGCCACTCCTTCTATATCAGTGGCTACCACAACGAACATTGTCTCCACAAATAAAAGATATGGATTGTAATCGTAGTGGATCATGATCAATCAACATTCTCGTAAGGCATAAAAATTGAAGTTTTAAAAAGCAAATGGTGATTGATTTAACACATTGCCGCCAATACATTACACACACAGCAACCGTTTAAAATAAGAAAGTTTATTTTTACAAATTATGGAATCAGTTGAGATCATATACATGCCAATTTGAATGAAAGAAGTTGAAAGCATCAGACATGATACTCAAGAGTACGTCTTTCTTTTCATGGTTGAATGTGTGCGGTATTGCTTATAGCTATATTCATTATTATAAAGTAGAAGTATTTGTTATCTCTATTGCCTGTTGTTTTGTGGGCGGCCTGCATAGGACGCCCCACCGCGGCCAGTTCGCTGATTATTCATTGTGTTGCCGTCATTGGTCATTCCCCCACCACGGGCTGAACCCCCTCTCGCACCTAGGAACACACAAATCATTGTTAGTCCACGTTCACAATGTTTGAACAATAATTGTGACAATAGTAAAAATAATTATCTACAATCTACAGATGATATAAGCACTACAGAATACAGATGGTATGATCACTACAGATGAACAATATAAGCATTAAGCAATACAGTGAAACCTCTATCTATCGTTTTTCAAGGGACCAGAAAAATAAAACCACCCATGCAGGAAAACGATCCATCCAGGAAAATTTAACATTGGTTATATGGGACTAGGGTGGGTTAAAATAAATGATAGAAGCAAGAAAACGATGGGTGCGGGAACGATGCATAGAGGTTTCACTGTGTTAAAAATAATTTTACATCAAGTTGTGTTCTTTAAATAAGATTGATTTCTATATTCAATCAAATTGTGCAGGCCTGCTTGAACTTCACTCATTCACTTTTTTATCAGCAGATAAGCTACCACTACATCATTACTTTATCAGGCCTTTACAATTTTGTTCTTACTTTTTGAACACAACACATGGACTTACAAATGTTTTTTTTTTTTTCTAATAACAATTTCCCATCAATAAATGTACATTTGAGAGTCAACTCCAAACTACAGTTTTAGATTAAATGAAAATGAAATACACGCAAGTACAACCGTCGGAGGCAGACTGTTGAGGGGGGGGGGGGGGGGGGGGCTTATAGGGAAGACTTGAGGCTCCATCGAATGGACCGAGTTAGTCAAATTATCTCAAAGCAAACACACATGTTTAAAATGCATGAAATAGAACTGATAGAACTGAACTGTGTAGAAAGTGAATGAACTAAATGACTGACGAGTAATTTATTGATCGAAATCACGCAAAAACGGACATGCTCCCTCATGTGTACGTTTATACTTTTCAAACAGATTCAGAAATTATGCCTTTTCAAAGTGATTACATGATCGTCATTTAATACAGGATTGAACAAAACAGAAAAATGAAAAAAATTGAGGTGTAAATAGTTTTATAATCTGAATTAAAATAAGAAAAGCGTACGTTTCATCATATCACTTCAGCAACCACGCTACGTAATATGGATAAGACGACTGTTGGGACTTTGGCTGTTCGTATTCTGGGAAGACAGGTACCAAGTTTTCTGTCAATATTATAGCGGGGTTAGTATGTGTTTCAAGAGAGTAAAGAAAAGTAAAGGAAACTTACTGAAGGGATTTTTTTTCAAATAAACAGTAGCATATGGCAACTTACTAAGGATTGATTGATTGATTATTGCTTGCTTAACGACCCCACCAACAGCTAGGTTATACGGGGGTACGAATGAGCAGGTGATTGTGAAACTAAGCAGTGATGATTAGAGAAAGGACGTTTACAAAAACCCATACCTTATGCGGGACTTGAACCCACGCCCAACGGTAACTTCAGTTTCTGAAGCAGTGCCTCAGCTGACCGAGCTACCGTGGGTGGCAACTTACTAAGGATAGAGTATGCACTGAAGAGAAACTTATCTAAGTAGTTTTACTCACGTTGTGTGGAAAGTAGTTAGTGGTTACGCCGTTAGTATGCGTTTCAAGAGTAAAAAAAAAGCAAAGGAAACTTACTGAAGGGACATTTTTTTCAAATAAACAGTAGCATATGGCAACTTACTAAGGATAGAGTATGCACTGAAGAGCAACTTATCAAAGTAGTTTTACTCAAGTTTGTGGAAAGTAGTTAGTGGTTACCTATTATATATCTGAAGTGAACGAATTCTGTATTACGATAACAGTCGATAAGTTATGATCTATCGAGAGTTCGAGAGTTATCGATACTACTGAGTAAACAACTTCCAATCTGTTTCCTACATTTTGACAACTGATGACATAATCCTTCATAAAACATCATCTGATTCATCTGACTTCTTGCTGACTATGAGTGACTCGCACCATGTAGTACAAGTGGTGTACCATGTTCGTTATTCAATTAAATCAGAACTCACACTATCCATTTGCCCAATTTTCTGCTTCTCGTTTAGAATGATTAGCCAATATTTTCATTTATTGGATGAGCGAAGCAAAGACTACCATTGGGTCGGAGTTGTATCTTTCTACATTTTTTTCCTGCATATTCGGCACAGGTCGCAATGTTTTGATTGATCAATATGAATTTTGTTGTGGATGCAGATACTCAATCAACTTAGAACTGTATAGTTTGGGGAAGAAATCGATTGAACCACTTACGAAAAAATTGAATTTTTGGAAGTTTTTGAACAAAAATGCGACAAAATCCTTTCCACAGATCGGATAGTTCGTGCAATCAGTCTGATTTTTTCCGTGAACATGCTGGCTCATACAAGTCGATACTGTTAGGTTTTTTGCCCTGATCGGTTCAACCACTTCTGAGAAAAAAAATATATTGTCGAGTGATTTAAAAAAAATATGAAAAATAAAAATCTTCGATCTTTTTGAAACTCCTACTGAAGGTTGCCACTAGGTCGATACACTCAGTCACGGAGTTTCACATTGATTGAATGAGGCGTTTAGAAGAGAAAAAATCAAAATATATATTTTCTTGAAATTCTTAATAAAATTTCTTTGGGTTGGTTATGCCACTGTCTTGATTTTTCATTGTAACGTTGCCCATGGACAGCTTCATTAGAGATATTGTGTGATTTATAAGTACCACCGAGATATGCTCCAACCCAACCAATGATTTCAACATCGAGTTTGTATTGGGATCATTTTTAGCCTTCACCACCACACAAATGTATGTTGGAAAATGTTACAGTAGATGAGTTTGGAAATATAAATGAACTCTAACTCTTCAGCAACCAATAGAGATGTTGAAGTAGATGTTGTGATGTAGGTGTAGTATCCAACCCAACGTGGCCTAGACTAACTGCCCTGGTTGGGCTAAAGGTACGTTCATACTACTACGGCAACCTGCCGCATATACGGTTTTTCCGTTGCGGTAAACACAAGCTCTTTTTCTATCGTTCAGAGTACTACGGTATAAACGTCAGACGGCAAGTGTACTTATTTTGAGGTTATGTTGAGTTGAGCTCCGATCTCCACCCAAGTTTTCGTTCTCAAAGGTTTATCTTTGTGCAGGGAATCTGTTACTCTGTACATAAAAGGTTTCTTGCTCACGAGAGCAATGATAAATTCATTAGACAAGATTGGTTTCTCAAAATGCTGGTAAAAATGTGTAGTGGTTTGATTGGCGCCAAAAGAGCCGATCGCTGAACAGTTGGTTCTACACCCACCCTGCGTAGGACAAGCGGTCTGAGCATGCGCAGGGCCGTGATTACGCCGACTACGTCACAAACCGTATCACGGCAAGCTAGCCGTACGGCAGAAAGTTAAAGTTGATTCAACTCGGACGGCACAGCCGCATCGCCTGGTACGGCAAGTTTCTGATTGGTTCACGTGACCAACCGTGACTGAAAAAACGTTTTGCCGTGGTAGTATGAACGTACCTTAAGATGTTGAGGTTATCAAGGTCAGGTTAATATCGACTCGGACCTGAACAGAGCTGATCTAACGTGTCCCAACTTGACTGCCTAGGTTGGGCCATCATTGTTAGGGTTATCAAGGTCAGGTAGGGATTGACTTGAACCTGACATGAACTTGAGTGACCTGATCTATGTGACCCAACCTAACTGCCTGGGTTCAGCAATCATGGTTAGGTTATTGAAGTCAGGTGACTCCACAGTAGGGTACAGTAGGGTACACTAGATCCGATACTGGTGTCAATTTTCCAGCTCATCCTTCAACGCGAGGGAAACAACTATAGCGTTTGCCCAGTATTTCATATGGGGGACCCCAAAGAGAACAGGGCTCTAGCCCAAGTCCCAGACCTGCGTACTGGGACAGTCTGCCCCTGACAACTGTCTATGCGCAGAGCCTACACTAAAAAAGCTGTGATGACCATTTGCATGATGATGAATTAATAATTAAATGATAGAAATTGTAAATTACAAAGTTGCACGATCCTCATCAACCTGAGTTCCATCGTCTTGGCATTCCGCGTACAGGCAATATGTGTACGTAGGTGGGTTTAAAAGGAGAGATATGCCTGATTGGAATTCTGACAAGGCAGAATGGAAAACTGGCAAGGCTGACTGGTAAACTAGAAAGGAAAAAAATGTGTAAAATTAAAATACGATAAATAAAAGTTATGACCATTTCGAGTGTCATTGTACTAGTGACAGTCACATTGGAAGAGAAAGCACTAGCACGAGCACGAGCATATCCAATAGATGAATATAAAAACTATCTCACTAGAATAGATGATGATTATGATTATTGTTTGCCTAACGACCTCACCAACAGCTAGATTATACGAGGGTACGAATGAGCTGGTGATTATGAAACTATGAAGTGATAATATGTGAAAGGACGTTTACAAAAACCCTTGCCTTATGTGGGACTCAAACCCACGCCCAACGGTGAGTTCAATTTCTGAAGCGGTGCCTCAGCTGACTGAGCCACCGAGGGCGGCAATAGAATAAAGATGAAGCAATCAATCTCCCCTTTCCATCGGCAAAATACAGGGCATACCACTAATTCAATACGTTGATCTAATTTCATCTGGCACATGAACACAAATAACACATGATATGCTTATGTGAAACACTAAAGATGGCCCTAGTAAAATTCACTACGCTTTGCGCGACGGAAGTTAGCGATCGACCATCGTTTTTCCTTACTGGCAATGAATGTAGTGCATTGATCTGCCCACACTCGCTGAAGAAAGTATACACTTACACGAGTAAGTGCACAGTAAAACCAACCAACATTCAAGCTTAAAACGAAATTTCAGATTTTAAAAACGAAATTGTATGACTTATAAACCAAAAAAAAACGAGCCCTACCTATAGTGTCTCCCCAGACCACCAGTACGCACTAGAAGCATGCTCAATTACGCTACTATCGGGTTGTAGCAACAGTAGCCCGGCGCGGCACTAATCGCAGACAGAGCCAAGTTAATTGGAGAGGACAGGGTAAGTACAGTTTCGTTCTGCCATATGAGTAAGTTGTCTTCGTAGTATCTGCTGTCTATGTTGGTATGCTTACCTGGTCCCCTCTGGCTCCCTCGCGGTCGGTACTGCCCCTGCCCACCGTAATTGCCGTTATTTGGAAACGACTCACGCTGCTGCGACTGATACCCGTTTTGTTGCTGATAATAGCTACCGTTGTTGGCTGCAGTGCCCCCGCCGGAATGATTCTCGTTATTGCGCCCATAATTGGTGTAACTAGCATTGTTACGATTATTACCTGATAACATTAGTACAAAAAATAGGGGTTGAGTTCAATGAAGCGACGACTTTCTACTAAAAGAAATAAACTCAATTAGGGCTGTGCAAACAAAGCTTTTTGCGAGTTTGAGCACAATTTTAGTTTGAGTGAGCCAGCTTAATTCAAGTGAGCAAATTTCATATTATTCAAAATTGAATGGGAACATGGAGAAACAAAACTTTTGCACAAGTTTCAGATAGGCCCTACTGTATTTTTAATAATAATCTGTTGAATGATAAAAAGATAAATCTATCCTTCCACTCTCGCTCGCTCGAAATAGTGAAGACCTGAAAGTATTTCGAGGCTTGAAATTACAATCTGGGAGAAAATATTTACGATCGAGTTCAAGACTTGATCTCGCACAGCCCTACTAACAATGATACTTCACATGTCGAGAGATTCATCTCTTTTCTGTCCACATTGAAGAAACATAATTCACTTCACATTCAGTTTATTTGTATCTCTCGAAAGAATCAAGATGAATAATTCAATTGCTTTTCTCTATTTTAGAAGCAAGTAACTTTCCAGGTAACTTCCCTGATATAAACATTCAAGATGAACAAAGAAAAGGTGGGCCTGCAGAATAAAATATTTCAATTACAGATCTAATTAGTAATGACTAATGTGTATTCAACATCGAGAATTGGTAAAGCAGACTATACTCATAACTAATACACTGAAATCTGAAACCGGAAGGGCCTTGATAATAAGGGCCTTGGCATTTGAGAAACAGAGCGATGTATTGTGAGCCTTGATTAACCGAGTCTCGAAGAGTGTTGATCATTTTTTCGGATAGTGAACTTCAAAATATGTCATTATATAGAGAGCCTTAATAGTTGATATATTAATTGGTGATGAATGATAGATGATGATACAGAGGAATAGAAACAAGTGATACGAGAATAATGAGGTGGGTGTAGGTTGGAGGAAGCACATGGACAGAGCACAAAAAACAGAAAAGAAAGACTGAACATAACTGAGTGCTGGGAGGTAGGTTCCACAAGAATCAACAAACTCAAGTTTCCAACTACCTCTTCCAGACTCCGAAAAAAATGACCACCAGGCAAAAATCATAGACACTAATGATAACCTGGAACTTGCGACATGTTGCGATCTTAATGCGCTTAATTAAGCGATCTCATCGCACAAGTGTGTAATCTATTCAAAATGCTTCGTCCACAAAAGGAATAAAATGCAAACTGCTTTCTGTGCTATCCTGCCTGGGCTCGCCACCAGCGTGTAGTCGTGTACTATAAAGCTCACAGCACCCACTACGCTGGTGGTAAGGACAATAAGGGAAAGATCAGAGATGGAATGATAGAAACAAAATCCCTAGCCTTCTCTTGGAATGAACCAAAACCCATCCATAGTACCACGAATCGAAGAAATTTTCCATTCACCATCTACCAAGAGCTGTACGGGCAGCAAATAACGACGCATTAACAGTGTTTTTTTTGTGCTCTGCCAATGCATTTCCTCCAACCTGTACCCATCTCATCATTCTCATATCACTTGTTTCTCTTACTCTGTATCCATCATCTATCATTCATCTCTCAATTATCTATCACCACTTGATATTCTTCAATCAAGTCCTACTTTCCAATAATGTCTAGAGCCTTAATAGTTAATATAGTGAGCCTTGACATTTGTAGAAAGTGAGCCTTGGTAATTGGTATACTGTGCCTGGAATTTAAGATTCCAGGCTGTGATTACCATATCGATGGTGGAAAGGCAAAATGTCGTAAGCGCCATTTCGAATTTTGTTCACAGGAAGTTAAAAACGTTCAATAAATTCAAACTTGAAGATATAACCGTCAACATTTTTGTTTGATATTCGTGCATACGTTTACAGATCGTCACAAATTTTCATGAAAATGTTATCAAGTTTTCACAAACTTGTATTTTAACCCCTCAAGCCGGTACTTTTCTGATCAAAAACTATCCCCAAAGCGGTACTTAATTTCACCAATTTCCCAATTTCAACGATAATTCAACTAATGGTATCTAATAAACTACTGAACCAATCTTCATGAACCTTAGTTATAATTATAAAGTAAGCCTTTGGCTACCAGCTTAATTTTCACCGGACCTCCCCAAAAATTGTAAGTATTATCTATAGATTTCCAATCCCAAGTAGGCCCATTATTGTTGGCAGCCACAACAGGCCTAGGCCTAGGAGCAACTTGCACAATGTCATTATCACTTTCATCAGCACTCTCACCGCTCTCCACATCAAAATCTATGTCGGAGTCTGATGATTGAGACCATTCACTGCCTGAATTAATAGCAGGATCATCCTCGTCGCCTGAATCCGTCATAAGTTCGGCGATGTCAGTGGCCGACAATCTTTTACTATTATTTCGGTTCGCCATCTTGAACTACTCAGCTGTCATATTTTAGCGGGCATCATCAGATCGCTTGTAGACCGGCTATTTTTAGTCAAAAAAAATCATCCGAAGATCGAGAAGCACGACTGAACCACCGTGAACAATAATAACGAAACAGTACCCTGCTTATCCTAAAGATGGCGCAAGAAGTACAGATTGTGTGTAGGCGAGCGCTGGACGTATATGTCACGTCAAACCGCCCGTGGGTATATTTTGACTGGACGTACCGTGTACGTCGAACCGGCCTGAGAGGTTAATGAGGAAATAGCATAGGATTTGGCGCTTACGACAAAATATGTTGAATTTTAATTGATGATGGTTACTGTTCGCTTAACAAACCCACCAACAGCTAGGTTATACAGGGGTACGAATAAGCAGGTGATGATGAAACGATGAAGTGGTGATAAGTGAAAGGACGTTCCATGCCTTATGCGGGATTCGAACCCACGTCCGGCCTCACTCAGTGTCTGAAGCGTGCCTCAGCTATTTTAATTGGGAAATAGCAAAGCATATTTGACGCTTATGACAATATGTACAAAATCCTGGTCGCTTACGACAAAATTATATTGGTGACCACGCCTAACGTATTGACATGTCGCTTACGACATTTTGCACATTGATGAAGATAACCTTCTAACTTGTATATCACGAAAGAAAAAAATGTCACTTACGACACTTTGCCTTTCCATCATCAATATGAAACTAAGCCTTCATATAGTGTTCATCTATTCATACCAAGGCTCACTATATCAGGGACCACGGTATCAACAACGAAGCGCACTAGACAAAGGATCTGATACACCAACAATCAGTATATCAAGGAACACAATATGTGGTTCCAACCAGCCTACTTCCAATACAAAATATCTTCCAGTGAAGCGAAAGAAAGATAATAGGAACGGGAATACAGTTTCATATTACAGTTTTACCTTATCCGATTCATTGTCCTTACTTTCTACAATTTTTTTGTTTTGTTTCTTTATATTTTCCCGACTGTTCTTGTATTGTGTTAATTTAATATGTAAAAAGTATGTTTTTTTCTTCTATTTAGTAGTTTTACATTTCTGTAAAGAGTTTTTCCTATAACTTGTGGACTTTGAATGTATTGAATGAATAAAAATATGGCTCACCATTTTGCTGGTAGTGGCCACCACCGCCGGTACCACCTCGGCCGCCAGATCGTGGGGAGTAGCTCAAGTTGGGCGAGGCACCGCGCCCGCTGCTCCCACTGCCACGGTTACCTCGGTTTCCTCGATTGCCGCTGTACGGTCGGGCATTGACTTGTGTGGTGAATCCGGTTCCGGTTACTGCACATATTACAAAATACCAGTGAGACCACGCACGGTAAGTTTTGTTTCAACAAATAGAGATTAATGTAACCCAAAACTTCTCATCAGTAAATAAACACTGGCTAATAAAACATAACAGTTTTTGCAAAGAGTTGAGGTTTTCTGGTCTTTTGCTTCACACAGAAGTTCAGTTTTATTGTTTCTATAACACTTTCCCATTCGGTATCGATATTTCAGGACTTCGATTCGCTATCACTAAAATGATCGATATGGATTGGAAAAATGTAAATAACTGAATGAAAAAAGAATAAATTGAATACCGGTAACAAAACTTATAAATAGGCCTAGAATAATATAATTGATAAAATGAAACACTCGCGGTTTCTCGTTGCGGTCAGTGTAACACTGTTGTGTATTATTAATAGAGAAAAAAAGATGGAACTTTTGACAAAAATAGTTGTTTTGTTGATGAACAAAGTTACGAGCCCAAGGTAAATTACCACTCGCTCACACAGCTTCAGATTCACAAAGATTCTCACCACCATCCAGATGGCTCGGCTACAAATGCAACTAGTACACTGCACACATTCTAGTGTGACTTTCAATAACTACGAAAACAAATAAATATCACTACGAGACGACCATGAGTTATGAGATTGTTGAAACAAAAATTGAATATGTGATGGAAGTAAACATTATATGCCAACACATATAAACAAATTATATGGGTCAGTTTTGTTTGAATGATTTCCTGCTGTCAAGTTAGTTACCATTTGGGTCATCGTTATTAATACCCCACGCGGGCTGGCTCTCTTGGGTCCATTCGGGCTGCTGTTCAGTGCTGTGCGGAATCCACTCCGTACCAGTGTTGATGGGCGCGTCACAATTTGGGTCAGCCAAAGCCCACGACTCTGCATGTAGCGAATGCATAGCTTCCACATTCTGCTGTTGGTCCTAAAACAGAGTAACAGTCAGAAAATACAGAGTGAAGGTAAAAGTGTAGAAACTGAAACCAAAGAACTGTTTCTAGGAAGGCTGGAAATTGGCTCGTGGTTCACAAAAGAAACTCGTTCGGAAAGGCCTACGTAGGTATCTTGGCGTTCAACCACACAAAGTAACAATGCTAATTCTGTTGACGTAAGTGATTGATAAAGGATACAAAGGGAATTGAGATAGGGTTATTTCATCAAGAGTTGTGACCAGCGGGAAAAGGCAGATGTGGCCTGTTACAAGAATCCATCACGGCATTTACTTTCACGACCTATAGAAAACACTCTGGTCGACCATGACAGGAATCGAACCCCGGTCCCTTATTGAATGAAGGTTAATGAACTAGGAATTGACCCACACTGTCTCTTCCAAAGTCGAAATCCAAATATCACTACCACAAGTTTGTTGTAACCTCAAATTATTCTGAAGAGAAAAAGCATCTCCGACAGTGTCAAAAAAATTGGGAAACCCAATAAGCACGTATGTACACCACGCAACATTCTTATTTCTTGTCAGAATGAGCTATATAATTACCCTATATTGCCAAACACATCACTCAACATGTACAAACAGTCGGGATAAAAAAAGTGAACCGATTAGTCAGTCTCACATGCATAACATTTCCAGAAACCAATAGCTTGTAAGCAAAAACATCTAGGTTGGGCTCGACATTACACTAAATACTAGTAGACTAGACCTTCATTTCCTAATGCTACATTTTGAAATGCCTCTTTCTACGAAACAAACAATTTCCCCGGTTCAGTTACCATTACGATAATTCGACGTCTGTATTTTCACGTTGGCGACTGAACATGACGGTAAATAACTGTAGGCGGCAGGCCTATTTTGCCACTAACCAAGACGAAAGGTGAACTAGAAAAATACATTACAGATTGCACATTTTGTCCATGCCTACCTGCTGGTAGTCTGTAGGAGGCTGGTATGTGTTAGTCGGCGTGGGTTGTTGCACACCCGAGTAGGGACTGGTGCGGTGTGAGGGGGGCATGGGGATCGGGGGCGGCGGGTTGGGTGCGGCGCCCGCAGCAAACCCGGGAATTGTTTGCGTTAACTCGGTAACCGGCACCTGGTAAATCACCTACAAGAAAACGAACACAATTATAGAAGAAAGAGGCATTCGAGAATCTGCGCAAGCAAAGGAACTCTTTAGAGACTAGTTGAACGAGATTGCCACCTGTCAAGTTATTTTCTACGGAGAGCATAACATCGTAAAACGCCAAATTAGGCCTCAGACCACCTAAAAGTAAATAGCTCGACCAAAATGAACCATGTAAATGCCAATAAGACGTTCCACTTAGGACAATAGTAAAAAACAGACGATGCTATGGGATTCAGAGTCCTACACAAAAATGTGTAGGCCTACAAAGGAAGAATCTCTTTAACAAAGGGTCATGATACGTGATTGGTGAGATAAATGAAATTCATAAAAAAAAATGATAATGCGTCAGTTGAACAAAATACAGTCATCAGACTCATCACATTGGGTCGAGGTTTTATTTTCAACGTTATACTGATGGTATAGTGCCGTGGGGCCATCTAGCAGATGTTCCAACTCAGCTCACAACCTGCGAGCGAAAAAATGGTTCTCCGTTTGGAATTGAGGCGATACAAAAGGTCACCGAGGAGATGAAAAAATACTTCAATAGTAAACACGGCGTTCATTTCATGTGTCAGAAGGCACTTTAAAAAAAATGATTCTGACGTCATAAATTAGTGATTGAAGGACAAGAGTTTGAGCGACCAGAATTTAGAACTGTCGAAATATTCAACATATTTCGTACATATTTTGTACCCCCCCCCCCCCCCCTCCCTGGGGACGGGAACCAAGTTTGATTAGAATTACGGCGAATTTTCAACCGTCCCGAGTTCGAATTAATGAGGGTTACTGTAATTAGAAACGTTCACCATACTAGGGTTTGGATCTGCCCAGTAAATGCCACATTTCCCAACAAATGATAAACCTGAAAAGACCACACAGAGCACATATCCATCTTTTCATTTTGAAGAAAGAACTTCTGCCTTCTGGCCAGACGTTATGTTCATTTTTTTAGCCATCCGGCTGAGATTTTCAAACGACACCCAGGCGACACTCACCGTCCATGGTAAGATGCAAATAACTTACACTACCGCTACTCTAGGGCTCGGTTGAATAGCTGGACGATCCAATCTCGTGATGAGTGAATTATTCTCACGTACCTGCTGTGACTGCGGAGCGACAGCAGTAGTGGGCAGAGCCGGCGTGAAGCTTTGGTTCGTGAAGGTCTGCGTGGGAATAGAGGCCAATGGAAGAGCAACAGTCGGGGCTCCTCCAGAGGGAACGGTAGTGTCAATACATGGGGCATCCAGCTCAGAGTCCTGGAAGAAACAATTAGTACTGGTCAATATCACATGTCAACTCATTATACAGGTACGGCAAGTTCTAAAACGGTTCAGTCATAAACACAGGCAGCTTGCCGTTCCCCTTCCACACTCCCGACCCAGTTCTTAATATCCGTCAAAAGAAATGTGAGGAGAAACGAAGCAACACACCCTCACTCTTTCGAGGCCTCCCGAGAGGCTGTACAGTAGCGACACTAGTTTGTGTGGTGGCCGGCAGGATCAGTGTCGACAACGATTCTTTGTAAATTTTCATGAAAAAAATTATTGAATCTCAAGCCTAAGGAAGCATAAAGGAAGTAAGACTGAGCAAAAGCATATTACAGTATATCAATTTGAGATTTACCTTGTTTAGTATTGGCACAAGCCAGTAAAATTTGTATCTTATTGATCCTACATTATTATTATTATTATTTATGCATTCCATCCAGTTCAAATGTTGGTCTACAATCACGCCAAGGTACCGTATTATCCCAAATACAAGCCGACCCACAAACTTTTAGATCAACAACGGAAAAAAGGGTTTCTCTCCTTTTCCACGTAAATCATCACTCTTCCTAGTTGGAATTTGGTCAATTTCGTATTGCGCGCGTGAGGATGCTATGCCAACTGCGTGTGAGAAACCGTTGCTAGGGGCCTTACGATCGTGTGTACTCGGCTAGTGCCGATGACGTGCGATCGTAATATGACCTGCCTACTCGTCAAGGTCGGACAATACAATGCAGCAACAGCTCAACGTGCCTGTGTTTATTACTGCGCGTCAAATGAATATGATAGATAATGGGAAAATGACGCTTCTTCATGATAAAACATTTATTAAACTGGTTTTTAGTGCAATATTTTGGAGTTTCAAGTTGATTCCGTTGTTAAGAGTGTGCACAGTGCGCTTAAATACAATTAGTGAAAAACGTGATTTTGACCAATTTTAGTCCCGAGATTTGCATATAAGCCGAGGGTGACTTTTGGACTCGCAAATTCGAAAAAAAAAAACTCTGCTTATATTCAGGACAATACGGTATATGAGGGAAGTAGTTTTCGTTGAGTAACAGCAGTTAGAAGTAAGAGTAAGTCTTTTACAGTCCACATTATGAATTTTAATTTGACTTGATAAAGCACTGTAGTAACTAGAAAAATGACATACATAAACTTTTACCCAAATTAAAGAGTTTAAGAGATGTGAGCCAAGCCAGTCATAAGCTACCGTATTTGAAGACCTAGGCATATTTCAGCAGTGATACCTACTTGAATGCACCCATATAGGGCTAACAATGTTATTTCAAATTGAAACAAATAAATAACAGAAGCAATAAAACAATTGAACAATCCGAAGCTTGCGGGCTATCTCTCAACTTCAGAAACAACGTCACCTACTTGCAAAAAGTTGAAAGATCCGGCGACCGTCTGAATCAACTCCGAAACGGTCCGATGCGGAATTCGGTTGGCGAAGTTGGCGGTGTCGGCTGTCGTAAAGTAGGCGTTCTCGGCAGACGCCATATCAACCACCGATGGCTGACTCGGCATACCAGGCGGCGGCTGGGTTACCAGGTTAGATGGAATCGGCAAGCAGTTGGCAAGTGGCGCAGCTGGCATCGGGGCTTGAACGACTGAATCAAACATCGACAAGACATCCATTAATAACTTTCGTAAATTTACTGGAAATATTTTGTTATACTTACAAGTAGGCCCTACATTGTTACAGTGAATTTGTTGCATGTTTACATATAATGAATGTGTTGTGCGTTGTTGTTATGAATTGGTTGTGTGCTTATATTGAATAACATGAACTGATAATATCTCTGGGTGTACGACAACTGTATGTACTAGGCCTATGTAGGTATTTATGTATCTCCCCGTATATTGTTGTATTTTTCTGTATTTAATTTTGTTTCAGAAATTCATGGAAACTATGTTTCAAACTGGTTAAATGTAAGAACGGCTCGAATTTCGCCAGCAATAAAGACCTTACAATAATATGTTCAATCTTGACCGACTTTAATACGAACATGATAGCTGCGCTGAACAAACAACCAAGTCATTGAGTGAATTTAATGTACAAAGAATCCAGTAGAAATATACACAGAATACATAATATGAGTTGAAAAATGGGAAGTACCGGTAAAGACTTTGCGATGGAAAAATAAAAAACATTTATAAGTAGGCCTACAGTGAAACCACTTTTCCAAGGATCGATAAAATAAACCATCTATGCAGGAAAACGATCAATCCATGAAGTTTTAATTTTGGTTATATGAAAGAAGGGTGGAACGAAATGAATAATGTGTTGAAGGTATCTAATTTCTTCTTTTCTCATTATACACGAGACCCCATCCTTCTGCATCACGGCACCGTGCCTACCTCGCCCGCGCCTAACCTAAGCCTGGCTCCGACCAGTGGTTGAGCCCCCCGACATTGCGTGCATCAATTTGATCAAGCCGTTTTCAAATGCAAGCAAAGTTTTGTTGGAAACTACAATAAACTGGACGGCGGCACAATCGTGAGATGTCATCTGATGCAGTCACTCGACTCTATTACCGCAATCCTATGAAGTGACAATAATTTTATACCCCCCGCTCCTTTCACCAGCGTTGGGTAATGAACTTTCAAAATGAACGCGTTTGTATTTTCTGAACTTTCCAATGAACGCGTTACATTTACAGTCGACAATCTTGAACTTTCTTCACGTTCGATTTTCTGGTGATCTTCAACGGAATAAAACGTTCATTTGATAGTTCATAATTTGAGATAACTCATCCTATTCGACAAGATCGCACTATTCGTACTTCCCCGTCCAAACTCCGAATGAGATTGACTATTTTACGGTCTATCCCGAATGTATTATATTCCCTGTTCGGGATTTCATCATGTGATCACTTGTCACCAGGCGAGCCGGCAGCCACGTGTGGTCAAGGTTGACGTGTTGTGACTTGTAGTAGGCTGTGCAGACTGATCCTGATTGTATTGTTCTAGCGTCTGGAAGTGACGCTCGTATAAAGTGTTTATACATTTTTTATAAAGTATAATTTCTTATCAATTACTATTGAACTTGAGACATTTATTGTAGGAAACGTGTGGGTACATATATTATTTTACAACTATTTTTTCCATATAATATGCCAGGTGAATTTTGAATGAACTTATGTTTTTTCCTTTGAACTTGAACTTTTACAGCAAAGTTACGAAAATGAACTTTCAACTTTTCAAAAGAAAGTTTGTTTCATAAGTGAACTTCCCCAACACTGCCTCTCACTAGTCTATAAACACCTTCCTCAAAACTTGGCCATTAGGCCTACCAAGTTTTTGTGTTCTAGAAAATTGAATGGCTCTTTGTATCAACACATACATGTTAAATTTCCTATCCTCAGATTGGCCTGTAATGTACCGCAAGTTGGAAGAATATTTCAAGCCCTTTTGAGACCCAAATAAAATGTCATAAGAGTTGCTGGTTTAAGTTATGGTTGTCAAACCCTACTAGGGATGTCGGCAGGTACCCGGGCGGGTCCTTTTTCATGTGAAACCCGGGTTCAAACAATTACCTGCGAGATCTTTATATGTACCAAGTTTTTGGTCCGGGGCATCAGTATGGAGGCGCACGCTTGATTAACCTGTCGTAATATACCATGAGCCACTCACCAGAATCAACACTAATCAATAAGGTGACATTGGATTGACATACCAGCAACAAACGATGTGCCCTCGATGATATCGCTGGCTACAATTTCCACCTTTGGCTTGAATTCAACTGACAATACTTCGGCTACTTCAGTCAACATAGCACTCGTGGATACCTAGAAGGAGAATAATGCATGTTCAGTGGAAGCACCATCTGACAACTGGTTTTTGGGTAGCTGCCTTTTTCAATTGTATGCGGATCAAATCATCAAAACCAGGGTTTATCCCGCTTTTTTATCCACAAAATTACCACTTTATCCCAATAGAATTGAGCTGATTTCATATTTAAACTACTGATAGTGGCCTCAATGACCATACATCATGTGTACTTGACTTCCTGTCGAAGGATAAATCTAGAGTTGAAACATTCTCTCACTCTCTCGTCAAGGTCAGACCTTGCAGCCATCAGCATTCAGTCGTCTCAAGACAGAGTGGTAAGCATGGCTGAGTTACTAGCTAGATGATCTTTATCTGATTCTCAATAATTTTTTAAAAATAATTGACACTGTTTCAGAACGGCTTAGGCGATAAGGTACCCGGTTGTTGAATTCACTATCCGATGCCATTCCTGGCAATAGAAACTTCAGAACTTAAGTTGATCGCAACATAATTTGAATGCAACTTTGCGTTTTTGTCAATTGAAAACGCAGTCAATGAGTTCAAGCTGACATACTTTTCATGTTTGCAAGTCTTTAGAAGCTAATAAGTTTAAAGTATAAAAGAGAGATAGCAACAAAATTAACACTAGACGATTTAACACTCACTAACAATCGATTTGGACATTGGAATTGCTACAGTCCATCATAAGAGGGTTTTCCCTGACATCACTGTGAATTATGGTTCAGACTATTGGATTCATGTGACAAATATTCAAATGCTATATACAGATTCACAAAAAAAAGGCATTGTTTATAATAGCTTCAGAGACATCGAGCCCATTTTCTGTGGTATTATCCCAGTGTACCTGTTGTGGAGATTCTTCTTCGGGTTGCTGCTGCGTAGCACACTGGTCAAAATATCCGGAAGCCTGGATCTTTGTAATCAGCCCATTCAGGTACTCGTACGTTGTTCCCAATCCAACAGTGTCCTTCTCTTTGCACTCGACAATAGAAAGAAGGTGGTCAGCTGCTGCTGTTACTTGATCCTAATGACAAAAGTTTGTGTTCTATAGACAATATTGCAAAAAAGGATTTATATTCAAAACATTGAAAGAAAAAACACAGAATATCCTGTAGGCCCTAGACCCCTAGCTTACAGGAACACATCAAAATAAAAGTGAATCTTTATAGCAATACTAGTGGTATAAGCAGAGAAACTTCTCAAAAAATTTCTTCAATGTGGGAGATTGGCATGGGTTGGATACCCACCCCATGCTTTTTCTTTAAAATATTATGTACTGGTACTGAAATATTATGACCATAAGTTATAGGTCAAGAATGCGTTTTTGTCATCGATATGCATTGAAATTGTTTTTATATTCAATTTTATTCGACTGGCTTTCTGTGGCATTTTGACTTCATGATTTAGCAAGACCATGTAAAATGTATGAATGTTTGCAAGTGACCGCCTTCAATTTAGATGCAATTTGGCACATACACTGATATACCGTAACAATATCATTCTTTTCAAATTTCTGTGACATGTTCAAGGTTACGGGGTCGCGAGATTTTGACCCCGATGGTACCGAAAGCTTATCGCTCCACGGTTTAACCTATCATTTCCCTCCTAATTAACCTACCATGCTAGGCATAGACTTATTTGAAAACTCTTAATGAGACCTGACTTGAAAGTTCCATCAACATTATATACTTTTGCTACTTACATAGATAGTTATATTAGCTTACATCTTACTGAGGTCCACAGTCATTTGAATCTATGCTCCACCACATCAGAACATGAGATAGGGCATGCTCAATCTCAACATATGCCTTCACCACAATAGAAAATGCTTAGTTGTTGAAAAGCACTCAAGCAAATAATTATTTTGTGCAGTTATTAAATATAATGGAATATTTTCTTCGCCTGCGGTTTATTGCAGTTCACATACATGAGTACGTATTACAACAATCAATTATTTAGCCAGTAATTGCTCATTTTCTATGAGGTAACAACAGTTGAAATAGTAATTTAAATAAATAGTTGGAAGCACTAAAAAAGAGTTTACAATTTCATCTCCTTTGTTATCATTCTGTGAATGGCTTGTCATAAGTTGGGACCAGCACCAGATAAGCCTAGCTGTTAACGGCATCGTTGAGTAAACATTAATCATCAGGAACGCTCAATTGACAAAAACATGGCCGCTACAGCTCCATGGCCACTCTCTTGCATTTATATCCTCCCTAGCCAGGCCTAGACATAGGAAGTTGATATATTATTTGGATTCTTTCACATCTTTTATATCTAATTAAAAATATTTCCATCAGTTAAGTATCATTGCAGACCAATACATGTTAAGAGGCATCACTGGACAGGGGCATCTGTGGCATTTGCCACCCAGCCACACGGACCAGTTCAAGAAAACTATCCTGAGGTCAGAGCAGTCAACAATTACCTGGAATGGTGGCAAACCCTCATCAGAACCCCGTTTGGGCGACACTTCAATGTATAGTTCATCTAGAAACTTCAGGTCTTCTTCAGTCAGCTGAATTGCGCCATTACGGCCGGCTAGAAAATCCTCGCGGATAGTCTCTTGACCCATATACTGAAGAATGTCCTGCAAGAACACATCATGTACAGTTGATCAGTTCCATTCCATTGACTGGCTCAGTTTCATTTCAATTTGCTTGTCTCAATAGAAAAATATAATGGTTTTATTGGCTGTTTCAGAAGATTAGTAACATTATGTTGATCTTATTTAGTCAAAGTTTAGGGCAACAGTATTTAACAAATTGATGTCTGAAATCATTTCCCTTCCAAGTCAAATGCTAGCTTGAGAGCGGGCAGGCATTCGAGACAAACTCAAACGATGGCATAATCAAAATATTGAGGAGTTCAGAGCATCAAACTTCTATAAGTGCATGAATCTAGGGTAGGGGTTCGAATGAGCGGGTTATGATTCATGAAGAAGTGATTCAAGGTGAAAGGACTCATACAAAATTCCATGCTTTATGCGGGATTTGAACCCCCAGCCGACTTGACATAGCATGCCCTACCAGAATGAGTCATTGGCAATCTATGTTAATGGATAGTTTACAACAGCCACACCAACACAGCTAATAAATGAATGCTTATATTTTGGAGTTACAAGGGACTCAGATTTGGGACTCAGAGTCTATTGACCTTTTGGGTTCATATATGGTACAAATATCTAGGCTTTACATAAAATACATTCGACACCACATTCAACAATGAATACTTGGACATAATAATAAATACATATAGCCCAAACAAAGAAGCACATTTTTACAAACAAAACATCACAGAAAAGGAAAATACACGAATATCTTTACAAAAAGGATGACGATGTAAAGAATGAGAGAAAATAATTGAAGAAGATTGATTTACATTTTGAATGAGGGATAAGTTGGCCTATCTTATAGGTCTAGGCATACAATAAATACCTGAAAGAATGTAACGATAAAGTTTACAGGTGTAGACTGAATGTAGGATGTCGAGGTGAAGGATGAGACAGGTCCACTGTTTTATGAGTAAAGTTACGGTATCGAGATTATAAGCGAAAATTACCTCTAATTTCCCACGTTGAAAGGTGCTGAAGAGGCCGTTGAAGAAAGGAAACATGCAGTTCTACATCTAATTATGAATTATTATCAATTGTTATGATGACTCATGTCACAACACAATAATACTGTCCAAAAACGAGGGAAAATGGTAGAAAAAAAATGAAGATTGGATTGAAAGTTTCTAGTTTCCCAAGAACAATCTCTACAGCTTCACATTTGGAATTGGTTGGTATTTTCCTTGAATGTAACCTACACAACCAGTTTTGATAGTACAAATTATGTTGACTCCTCCTTTTCATCCCAACATCGGTAAACATAAAGCCTATATGGTAACACTGAAACCTAAAAAAAGTCTAATGCTATATTTTTACACAATAACCATCTACTTACAGACAAAATTAATGTTCAAGAGTCCACATGCATACTTACTTGAACTATCAAGATTCCCCGGATTTTGGCACTGTCTTGCGTTGCCCTCTCCAGGGCTTCTTTCCTCATCTGTTTCTTGGACAACTTGCTGGTTTCCACAGAAATTACCTGGAATTGTTTGCAAAGATCTTGTGCAAATTCCAGTGTCTTTATAACCTCTTCACACTTGGAAACTGCAAATAGCTGGTCGCTGTTCAGAATCTGGCCTTTAGATTGGTCCTCACGGTAGGTCTCGATCTTTTTCTGTCATCATAGAAAAAATGAATAATATTAGTTGGTTCAGGTTGTAGTCAAAAGACGTAAGTTGAAAGACTACCACCTCGGAGTAATCTTCAACCGAAGGGAAGAAAATAGTTTCTAATGAGCCTAATCACATCACTGTTTACCAAAGTATCACACTTGTACTGAATATCAATTTTGAAGCTTTTAGGTAGTATGCAAACTATACGTACAAATAGTGCAAATAAGGAAGGGAGGGAGAGGAGGAACACCGACCCCCACCTCCCCTCACGAGGAACTGACAATAACACCAGACTCCCCACATTTTTGGGGGGAAAACACCTGCAAATAAGAATGTAGGCCTACTTTTTTCATCGACTACCAAAACGCAAAGATGCAGTTAAAAAAGCATAAATTCAGATTTTTCGATGCGGACTATTTATCCCTCTCCCCTCTCTTCACTGATTGTATACATATCTTATTGTGACTTAATAACATTCCCAAAAGAGATTTTTCATGTCAATTATGGCAGTCTAGTGATAATATGGTCTGGAAACGTAACTTCATAAATAGGGACAACAGATCTAAAACAGGTATATAATGAGTATACAACAGCTTTAAAATATTGAAAAAAATATCTTACAGATCGAGTTTGAAGTGTGCGCGATAGAAACTCAATGTTTCAAGCCTGAATTACACGGATCAAGGATGCAATCAATGGCTTGAGACCTACACTTGAGCTCTTGCTCTTGGTTGGAACATTAACATTTAGGTTTTATAATGTAGCATCCATACTAATATAGGCCTAGACCTTTATGGCATTCAGGAACACTATTCTTTCTTTTCAGTTTTTATATTACGTAGAAAGTAACCATCTATTATAAGCCTACATCCTAAATATTTAGCAATTCTGTAACACGACAAGTAAAGTTCAAGCCTGCTTCATGAAAAATATCCAATTTATTTACATCAAGTGGTAGGCCAACTTTGATTAAAATTTACCAATTCCATGGAAAATATCAACACAGTGCAGTCAATTATGGGACAACAATGTCAAGCTCTATTGTCGGGTTTCTAGAGAGTTGTAAGGGCCCAAGTTTCCACTGTAAAAAGCTCTCACATTACAAGCAGTTCATTTTGGGCTAGTTATAATTCATGTGCCTGTACTCTTGAAACATATTCAACAATATGAGAGTGTACAACAACAACAAGAGAGTATCGACTCTTTTGGACCAAGACCTACAGAGTAAAGGCCATGAAGTGGAACAGGCCCTGCTCATCCTTACTTGTACTTCAGAATCAAGTACCATAGCCTAGGTAGAGCCTACTGGGTAGAACTAGAAGTTAGGGAATGTTTTCTTCGTCTTAAAATTCATTTAAAAATCCATAACTAAATCGGTCCAAGATAGGTCACTATTACTCATTACAAATCTGGACACTTTTGAATAAATATGAATTCAAAGGACCTAGCAGAACAATAAAACCTAGGCTTATCCCAAGCCTAGGCTGTTGTTTTCATTCAGACAAGAACAAAGAAAGCAGAGAGCAAGAAAATTCTATTCAAGAAAAGAACATGATGTTAAAACAGAAGTTATATTTCAAGCAGAATTTATTAATTTTCAACATTATAATGTACGGTACACAGTGCCAATAGGCCTATATTATCATACGCCTGCCTAATCATATTAAACGGACACTGAATTTTATTGTAATATTGATTATATTGTTATTGTACTGGAATTGTCCTTTAAAAATGTACCAACTCTATATTTCATCTAATATGAACAACACTGGTTAGGTGGAAGAGCAGTAACTGTACGCCAAACTTCACCATTTTTGTTCTCTTGAAACGAAACCGAATGAAGACTGTTAATATTCATCGTCACAGCTTTGCATTATAGGCTTGTTAGCAATAAAAAATGCTGCCCTAACCTGACGCCATATTGATGGAGCATGAACATATTATTTTGCCCCAAACTTATTTTGTCGTTGCATCGAACACTCTTACTCTCCCATAGGTCTACCTGGGGTTGGTATTCAAATTTTGATTATCAAAGTAATTGCTACTTGGGCCTATTCCCTACAAAGAACTTGATCTGGAGTTCAGCTCCACCTAGAAAACGAGAACTCTTCTAGCTGCATGGGCCACCTAGGCCAAGATCAAGTCTCGGCCTGTCCTTAGGCTAGCTCAAGAGTCAGCCCAAGTAGGCCCCTAGTCTCAGTTTGGAGCTGTCTAGGATTGTTAATCATAATGACCCAAAGTCTTAGGACGATAACCATCCAAATACCATATCAACAGCCGAATCTGTTCGAAACTGTTGGCGAACTTCAAGAAAAACTCTTGTGCTAGGGCCTTACTAGTTAGTGGCTTCTAGGCTAGGGTAGGCAGGGTTTATAAGCCAATCCTAATATGCCTAAACCCAACAGTAATGTATAAAATTCAAATAATTATCATGTCAAATTGTGTGATAAGCTATGTTATATATTCACTTCCCATTTGTAAGATATCATGAACACAATTTCGGCAAAAAGCCGAAGTTGCAACTTAAATGACCACATGGTATGGGAGAAATCATGGCGGCCACCGATGAATGCCGAAAATGACAGTTACGTTTTTGTCAAGTAGTATTATTAGCGATCTTATAGCGAATAAAGTGGAAACAACTGTACCTTACGCTTCTCCAGATTTCGTATTTTGTGCTCTATTATAACTATTGCTTGTTTAATGGATTCTGCAGCCTCCGTGGAAGCTTGCTTCTCCAATTTTGCTGCTGCAATAGGCATCCTTCCTTTTTGCTTTTGAGGCAGTCTTCACAACAAGAATGAAATGGAACAAGCCTTTACCACTCTTTACGTTGCAGAGAGCTGCCACATTCGATAGTTGTATGTTAACCGTGCTCAGTTCTCAGATGGCGCCAGATGACGCTACACAGTTATTGACCAATCAGGAAGCGCTATTGTATTGATAAAATTTGTGTCATGGCGTCGTTTTCTCTTGTTGTGTAATAATTATGTCTAATAAGTGGAATTAATACCAGAAAAGGAGACTCAGAAGCCGCAGAAAAGAACGAAGTAAGTATACATCTAGCTATTTCAATTGAATGATAACATCGGTTTGAACTGTCATTAGCTTACGTTGTATTTTTGGTTTTAGTGAATTTACTACATTACCACGGCCATTGAATTTGTAGTGCTCAATGCCAGAGCCATTGAGTTTGTAGTTATATAACTACAAACTCAATGCCTGAAGTGTGATTGTTATAAGACTTGACTGTCACCAATGTAAGTAATGCCATAATCATAATAATAATGATCATATAGATCTTGATTGACTTCAGAGAACATATGCCTAGTCACACTGTCACACATGGTAAAGCCTTGCCTATCACGATCGTTGCGTAACAGCTAATGGACTAGCTTCCATGGTAGCATCTGATTTGTTTTGGTCAACTAGTGAACAATATTTGTTATTACAGTATTGAGGTCATGCACTTTTTACCCCTGGGCTCTACTGCGTAGGCCTACTCATTAATGGTATTGGCACAACGCACAAGCATATTAGGAAGTGGGATACTATTAAGTATTAACATAGACAAGTAAAGAATTTTATAGTAAGTTTATCCTATTTATTGGGCTCTCATTTTATTATTTCAAAATGTAGGGCCTATACTGTTGTCCCTTTCCCTTGGATCAGTTGTAGGCAAGGTCTGACTGTCCTGCGTGAAAACGCGTTCCGGTTCGATTTGTGCACGCCTGTGCCAGCTAGTTGTAGAACTTTGAACAAGTCTACTCGCGATACTACTTTTCAACCCTGCTACATTCTCTCATGTGGGCAGACCTTGCCTATCAAGTTTATAGTCAGACAATGGGTGCACTTCTTTGAGTAACTGGCTTGAAATACTACTACTACAGCTATCTAGTTTCAATATGAATTAAAATTCAAATCAACTCATACAGCTTCTTGGGGAGTGACTCAAACTAGTAGGCCTACGCACAAAGCACTGCATCACAGTTTTCTTCCTTCTCTGAATCCACTTGTCACCGCACATTGTGACTACAAAATTTAAAATGTTGGCATCAGCGTGGATAACTACTGTATGATATTCTTGATTATGAAAATAGCTTTGTGTACAATTCAGTTTTCAGAGATTTAAGGTTTTTGTATATAGGCCTATATGAAATGTGGAATTGAGATCATTTTTGTAAATTACCTGGATTCTACCTTTTCAACGTACGTGTGCCGTGCTTATTGATCAATGTGGACAAAAACCTACAACAAACTGTATTATTGTTCTAGGAATTCTGGCAAAAGTTCCAAGATGGCTAGAAGATTGAGAAGATCAAACTATAGGCAACAACCTACCAATTGAATGAACTGTTTTTATTCATTTACCTTCACGTTCCTAATCCATACAATAACTTGAATTACCGGTACAAGATTCCATACAGCATGGGAGAAAAAATTGTCAGTCGTAGCCTCGTAGGCCTACTGTACACTGCTCATTGGATTGATATTGAGTATTAACCGACTGTAATGGACCGCTATGTTCGTGTTTATTGAATTTCAAGTTTTAATATAATATTCTGAATAATTTTAATTGACACACATGGATACCTAAACACTGCCACGAACTTACATAACTTTGGGCCTTCGAATAATAATTGGGCATTTAATAATTCTAGTGATGACGAGGCCTTAAAGTAAATCAGTCATTGTCTTCAATAACTGAACCATGATGTGTGATCTGTTACACTACTTACATGTAGACATAACTTTTCATTAGACTGTTATCGTACAACGTAGGCCTACGGTAAGTACGTCAATCCTCATTTATATCAATTTTATTGAACTTGGATTCATGATTAGATAATATTGTTTGTAAATAATTTTAGGCGTATACAGGTCTGTATAGACTATATATTCAGTCATCATAATGTTGATTATTTAGCATTTGAAAACAATGGTCAGTTCTACCGGCATTTACCATAGATAATTGGATGTTCTTTTTCCTATTATGGTTACCACTAATTTTGCTTAATATTTGTAAATTATACACCCCTATACTATTTTATTTTGTGTTGGTCAAATATATGTTGGACCTATCCCTTACTGTGCTTATCGTTCACCGAAACTAGCCTCCATCTATGGACTCGATTGTCTCTTCTCCGTGCCTAAATGCATGTTCTTGTTTATGGTTATGAATCACTAATCTTACCAGACATTCCTGATTCACATTAGTTTGATTTAAACCTAGATTAAGTGAACAACAATCCCAGTTTAAGAAACTTTTAGCTGAACAATCTGTTGAGCAACAAGCTCATCTCTATAAATATTTGCTTAGTTGAAACATGATCTCAAAAAGAGCCAGTAATTTCTTTGAGACAATTACGATAAACTATTGTTAAAAGTCAATAGCAGCAATGCAATTATAAGTAATATAAGTACGATGGTTGAAACTCTAATATATAATGTTGGACAACGCGATGATGTAAGCCTGAATAATCATATTTTTGTGTTTTCCATCGATCTGGGGGGAGAGAGACCAAATACTGTAACTCGTTAACTGTACACAGGTGTATTGTATTGTAATGTATGTCTTTATTTGAACGATATTTGTATAATAAAATATGATATGTTATTTTATAATATAATAGTGCATATACAATGATTGTTCAAAATAGGCGGGGTTCACTGCAGAGAGTGGTCTTCCACCCAAACCTTATAGAGATAAGATATTAATAATAAAGATATAAAAATAACAATGACTAGCCTATAGGAATAATGGGAATATAAACTTTATATTCCTTCACATGACTTCATATTATTATTGAAAATATTTAATTAAACTATGTAATAAGGCTTGAATTTGGAATGGAAAAGGTGATGATGCTTGTAGGGATGATGTCTTGACTACATCGATTTGGCGCGGCTACCCTACACGGATTCTAAGAAGTACATGAGTACCAAACATTGTCGTCTTTTGAAGAAATCTGGGAATAACCAACAAAATACATTCGTAGAATTAAGGCAATAATAATATTTTTTAAATAATATTTGTAATAATTGCGACAGTAAATGAAAATGTATCATTACATTACTATGGAGGAATAAATGTTATTTTTTCTTCAATTTTCATAAAATATAAGGTCTCCGCTACCCATCCATAACCCACTCCGGGCACGACCCACAAGTTGAGAACCACTGTTCTAGAGCAGACTTCTTATGTCTCGGTTACTGCCAGTTTCGAGTCTAGTTTCTACTTCTTCCTCTTCGTTACCACTATTACCTAGCCGCCCCGGTGGCTAAGTCAATTATCGCTAGTGGTAATAGCTGAAGTCACCGTTGGGCGTGGGTTCGAGTCCCGCATAAGGCATGGGTTTTTGTAATCGTCCATGTCATGGGCGCAGACTCCGTGGGTGCTCAGGGTCCAAAGCACCCGTCAGATCTTTTCGAGGGGTGCTCTGCACCCCTCGAAAATTTGGCTCAACCAGTATAAATAATTACTATTTATGAAATGAACAAGTTTTTAATTCCATGATATCAATAATATGTCAATGTTGTTGTTGTGAAGAAGCATTTCTTTAGCAAGAAATAAGAAGGATATTTAGAGCTTTTTCTGATCTTACTCGATTGCCGGGAGGTAGGGGGCCGGGGAGAGTCATAAATATATATATTTTTCAAGGATACCGATAGACTAGTCATTGTTACAATTAACATATGTTAACCATCCTTGTTGCTGGAACATTTTATTGGCACTCTTTAAGGGTAATAAACCCTTGCGTTGACCATCTATGCATTGATGATTTGTTCAACTATACTGTAAGTCACGTATTTCTTTTAACTCGAAGCTTTGAACACGAGGTATATTGTCTATGTCATTTCGCGTGAATTTCAGTATAGCATTAAACTTGAGTTTTCATTCATGACGTTTTCGTCCCTCTCGACTCTTGGTCCTTTTGGTATATTATATTTGTCGAATGATGTTCATATTGAGAAGTCACAAAGAAGGATGAAGTGCGCGTTAGTAGGCTACTGGATATCACAGTGGAAAAATATTGGCATATTTGTTAAATATGTATAGTTATTTAGCAAAATATTTTGATGGATCGCATTCCCATTAGATTGTGCAGCGAGTAAAAAGAGTGGAAACATGAAATAATGCGGTGATCGAAATATAAGTGGTAGTTTCGTTGCTGTATTGGTAAGTCTCTGCATGGCCAACTCAATAGTATGGCAATAATATTACTATTTTTTGCTGTCATTTTTCACTTATATTTCAAGATTCCTATATATTATCTGCTTCGACAACTTCTAGGATACTCAAGCAGGGACGTCGTTAAAACTTAAAATAGGGCCAAGGTGGGACGCATGCCCCACCCAAAATTTATTCTCCTCTTAAATATATACATATAGGCCGACGTTAACGTACGAATAAACACATAATAACATATTTTGCTGAGAGAATTCGCGAAAATAACTTCGAAAATGTCCATGGTTGAAATATTAAAATAACGTTGGAAATGTCCATAATCTAGGACTCCTAAACTGCTTGTAAATCGCAAAAAACACTTGAAAAAAGGACCATATCCCAAGAAATTCCCTGCATGGCTTTGCTGGGGGAGATCGAAAAAATAACTACGAGAATGTCCATAAAGGTTCAATTATCAGACTTCAAAACTGTATATCGCAACAATTACTTATAAAATGACCATATTTCAAGAACTTTCCTGCGGGGCTTTGCTGGGGAGATCGAAAAAATAACTTCAAGAATGTCCATAATGGTTCTAAACTACTTGTAAATCGCATTTTTTTCTTCTTCAAATGAACATATTTCAAAATCAAAGGTCCATGAAGATTCAGTTATTGGACTTCAAAACTGTATATAGATCGTAACAATTACTTAGAAAATTACCATATTTCATGAAAATCCCTGTGGGGCTTGGGGAAGGAGTAGCAAAATCAAATTAGAAAAAGTCCATTGTGATGTCTTTGTTATTATAAAAGTCTTCGTGAACTAATAAAATATGTACAAAAAACACGAATTTTCAAAATCTTCCCTGCAGGGCAGGGTGGGTGGCGAACCCCCCACACCCCCCATTAGGCTCTGACATATTTCGCTAAAAAATTAGAGCACCCGTCGGAATTTTCAGAAGTCGGCGCCCATGCTTCATGTGATCCGGGAGACGAGGGGAATATCGAACTTGGTTCGATCTCCGCGGCCGTCCATCTTTACAGGGGTTACGTAGTTTCCTTTTGTTATCTACGCTATTGCCGGGATGGTTCCCACATTGTAGGCCACTACCGTTGCCTTTCCACTATCCCTCACATTACCGAAGAAACCATCATCCATCCGACGCCAATCAAGCCAATAGATCTTAGTTATCATTACAGTGCGTCGTTAAACCCAATATAAACAAAAGTGAAAGAAGTCGAATATAATATTAATAAAATGGCAAACTTCCCGCGTTTTCAAATATTAGTTGTACCGCTCGTTCAGTGTAGCGCTACTATCCATCAAAGCGGTTACCAAATGTTGTAAAGGAACAGATCATCTTCATACATGAAGTGTATCATTCTAGCATCGATGTAGAATCGACGCAATGATGGTGTTTTTTACGACTACTAGCGCATACTTGTAAGCCTTGTACAACTCCATAGTCCAATAATATTACCCAGGTCTGCCCCAAGGTCTGCTCGATCAGACTCGAGCGGACAGACGGCAAGCCGCCAAACACTTGTTTGTACTGTACTTGTTTGTATTGGCGGCTTGCCGTCTGTCCGCTAGGCGGAGATCGAGCAGACCTTGGGTCTGCCCATACGCACATAACAGCGTTGAGCAGTGGTAGCGTGACGTCATCTAGTACACACACTGGCTCCGGCCGGCTGACTACTATGGGATAACCAACCTGGTTTTAAAGCGTACATTTGAGTTGACAGAGCATATATGATACAATTTATTGAATCAGGAAGCTTAATGGTGTGTTATCATACTAGAAGGTTTCCACATCATTGAATAAAGGTATATTTATTCAATTATAATAATCATATGAACAGATAATTAATAATAAAAACTTTATTAGACAACCAGGTTTATTCGCCCATCCAAGCTCCACTGAATAGCCTACTGTTCAATAGCTCTATTATCTGTGATTCAACTGTTGACGTCGGGCTAAACACAGGGATAGCTGACGTGGCTTTAAATAAAATTTAGATTGGCAGAAATTATTTAACACATTTCATAGAATGACAAAGCGAACAATGACAGCATTATGACAGTATATTTCACACTTTACAGTATGGATTCAATCAGTCGAGCAGTGACAATGGTTGGGTGTGCTGTGTTTGGCTGTAAATTTAATCAAAGAAACAAGGGAAAAGGTGATAGTAGTAAAAATATAAAGTTCTTAACATTTCCAAGAGACGAAGAGTTGTGCCGTAGGTGGGTTAATTTGTGTAGAAGAGACGACCAGATAAATGTTAAATATGCAAGAATTTGCTCGGACCATTTTGAAGAAAGTGATTTCAATTGGAATTTGAAGCACCGCTTACTAAAATATTCCCCTAAAAAATCTAGAAAACTAAAACCAGGTTCTTGTCAATGTAAAATTACGATTATATTACTGTTACTACCACTATTACTGAATATATTATATATATATATATTATATTATATTATATATATATATTACTGTATTATGATATTACTGGTGTTTAACCTTGAAAAAACTAGCAAACTACTTCTTTTTTTTCGTTAGACTTTCATTTCATTCCAACAGCATATAGTGATATTTTATACGTATGATTATTGTTTAATCAAGCATTTATACAGAGTTAAAAGCTCCCAAACAATTCTAGTATCGATTTAATATTACGTTATATATTACTGTATTATTATATTACTGGTGTTTAACCTTGAAAAAAATAGCAAACTACTTTTTGTTTTTTGTTAGACTTTCATTTCATTCCAACAGCATATAGTGATATTTTATACGTATGATTATTGCTTAATCAAGCATTTATACAGAGTTAAAAGCTCCCAAACAATTCTAGTATCGATTTAATATTACGTGTTGTTGTTATTATTAACGTAATTGTACAATAAAATATTCAAACATGGGAATAACTTGAATGTAAGCAAGACGCGTGTAAGTTTAACATGGGGAGATATGCGCTCCGGCCGGCCAGTGTGTACTACGTGACGTCATGCGCGAGCCGAACGAGAACTCGTATGCCGGACGGTCAGACCTTGCTTACCAAGAATATGATTAGACTATGGTACAACTCTATATGTTCAAAAGTACATCTGTTTCTTTGGAATGGGATGTGGGTAATCTTTATCTTACTAATGAGGCGTACGAAATTTTGCAGAATGTATAATTAATGTAGTGAGACATCTTATATGAACGATATCAATTTATTTTCGTATTAATTTACTACTTTTTAATGGACTATATGCGTTCAAAGAGGATTTTGAAATGTGTTTGAAGTTCATTGAAATCTGCTGAGTACACTATAACCATAACCTAACTTATTGAGAAGTCAGCCACGGAATGAGTTATTTAATTGTTGATTTAATATTACGCTTCTTTATGAGCATGCTAGAGTTATTATCTTTTGGTAAACATACAATTACAAATACTTTGAATATATACATTAAGACAAATACTGGGAATACGTTATCGGTCGACCTAGATCCAAAATGGGATATAAAAAATGTAAAAGAAATTGTTGCACCGCAGCTGGGCTTGATGCCAGAAGATATAAAAATAATATTTGCTGGAAAGGAACTTCACAACTCAACTGTCATTGAGGTAATTTGATAAGGCATTTCTGAAAATTAAATTTGAGTCCTTACATTGACTTCTTTATTACAGAGTTGGAAATGATTTAGTCAAACTATTGAATTTGTGCTCAAACCATTGAGTTTGTAGTGGGCCTATGGCTAAACCAATCAGGCCTGCATCAGTTCAAACAGTTGACGTCTAACAAGAAACCCTGACTAATTTTGGCGAAAACAGTGTCGAAATCGAAAAACTTTTGTCATATACCCAGAGTTGCGGCATGAAGTTTGCACTACAAACTCAATAGGTTTATTTTACTGTAACCCTGATCTTGGCCAATTGGTGTTTGATTTTCAAGTTTTTGGTGTTTTCTGAAAGATCTTGTTTATATATCTATCAGAAAAAGTCACGGAATGCTGAGAATTGTTGGTTTGTATAATTTTTAAACTCACTTGAATCTGCTGGTTTTTGCATGTTGTTTGTGTGGGGGGGGGGGGGGGGGGGGGGTGCTGGAGGGTGTAATATGTTGGTTAGGTTAGTGGGGGAGGTTGGAAAAAAACACAAATAGGCATATGCAGTGTCTCAGTAATTTTACCGTTAATTGTGTATTACCAGTTTTCTGTAAATAAATAACATTGCAAAAGAGCAATTTTCAATGCCTCGGCAAATATGGTAAAGTGTTCCTGCTCCCAATTAGAAAAACAAAATTGTGTAGACGATGTATTTTCAACATATAATTTTCTAAAAAAAGAGGTAGAAAACACTGCTTTTATGGGACCATCCATATATCAACTGAGTAAAAGGGAACTGAAAGAACAGCAGCTTACCGAGGTTCATAAGTAGGTATGCCTACTCATGGTGGAGAGCTGTTGAAAGAGCTCAGAGATCATGATTTAAATACATAAGGTTTCGTCATTTTGTCTATTGCTTTGATCTTAGTAGAGTAGGTAGTGATCACGTATTTTTGTATTGGGGCCTTTAGTCTCAGTTCCTACTAGTGATGGGTAAATTCCCGGAATTTATAATTTGGGGAATATTCCCAAAATGTAAATTTTCAGGGATTATATTTTTTTCTTGGTTACACTCACTATAGAATGAAAAAGGAAGGATACGAAGAAATAAAAAAATATAAAGCCTACTTGAATTTTTGGTGTATTAAGTCCATACGAAAAATAATCATAAAACATCCATAAAAACAAAAAAGGTAGGCCCACTATAAATCTTCTCGTCTGAGGCCTGTCGAGACATTTCTACCACCAAATATACGGCCTTGAATTCTGAAAACCCACCATTCGAAGTGCACAAATAAAATGAAATAAAAATAAATACACATAGTAGTCAAATTGCCAAATTATCTAATCAATTATCTAACTGCTGGTCTCATTTTTCAAAAAATGAATTTCCTGAATATGGGAATTTATTCAAACAAAGGAAATATTCCTGGGAACATTCCCCTGGGAATATTCCTATGCACCCATCACTAGTTCCTACATTAAAGGAAAAAGTCCAAAAACAAACTTTTAAATGATTTTATTTATATGCACTTTTTCTCAATGGACTTGAGCTTTGTGAACCCTTTGTGAAGAACGTCCTCGAACTTTTGAAAGATAGTTTGAATGTTAATGAACTGAACCTTTAGAAAGTTCCTTCTGAAGACGAACTTGCACAACACTGTGCATGAGAGGGTAGGTCTATACCTACCTTTACCATTTAATTTCATTTCTGCCAAAAATCAATAGGGCCTACGCTATATAATTAGACTTTTGAACTGGTCGAGGATCAATCAGTTCTACTGAACCGTTTCCCAGCTCTGTGACAGATGTATCAAGCTACGTCTCAACTGGCACGATTCTCAACTTGCAACATCCATTTAAAAGCATATATAGCCTTAAATGTTGCGGGTTGAGAATGGTGCGAGTTAAGAATCGTGTGAGTTAAGAATTGAACTTGTTGAGACGACGTTGAAATAGTGTGAGCCTTAAATGTTGCGAATTAAGAATCGTACCAGTTGAGATGACGTTGAAACAGCATGAGCCTAAAATGTTGCAGGATGAGAATGGTGCGAGCTGAGAATCGTGCTTGTTGAGAATCGTATCAGTTGAGAATCGTATCAGTTGAGACGAATGCGAGTTGAGAATCGTACAACTTGAGAACAGACCAGTTGAGACACTACCGTGTATCGCAGGGCCGGGAAACACCTATTCAGCCCAAGTCTTTCAATTATTTGATGTTAATATTATCGTTTCACCGTTCATTAACAGTTTGGAAATCGAACAAATCTGGCTATATTGTTTTTCCACTGCCTTATTATTGTCTTAAAGTTGCATGCACATCTTTCCAAACCATTTTGTCCTGTTTGTCACATATTTCAGATGCAGTTTTACAGTTCTAATGTCTCTCAACCCGTATTGGAACTCGTATTGCTTTTGAAGAATATTGACATTTCAGGCTGAATTGATTGGCTTTCTTAGCTGTGTGATGAAAGTAGTCATGGACTAATAGACTAGGCAGCTTATCAATGAATTTCAGTGTTATAGACATATAGATTAGACTCGAGCTTATAGAAGTAGTATATATAAACTAACTGTTGGTCCTATTTGTTCAGCCAACTCTAGTTTTAGTTTGTTAATAATCTACTTATCGCACTGTAAGATTCTTGTGGTTATAAAGTTCGTACAAAATTATTGATATTCTATCCAAGCTGCATAGACCCAATACATGTGCTTAAATATGAAGGGTCCCAGTTAGTTTTTGACTGGGCATTCATAGTAAGTCATTTCTACACAAGCAAAGGTAAAATTAATCTATACATTATTTTATTAGCAATATTAGTCCATTGTAAGCCCAGCCATTCCTTGATGTATAGGCCCTAACATCTATTCATAGTATGATTTTTGTTTCTATTCAACTAATTCATTCTCTCCATAGGAGTGCGATTTAGGACAGCAGAGCGTACTCCATGCCGTTAGGACGCGACCATTGTCTAAAAAACATCTGGGGACTGAACCAATTGACGAAGGTTCAAAACCACTGTGTGAAACCTTGATTGATCTACAACTCAGTGATCAAGAACGCAGCAATTTGACATCGGAGGAAGGTAAGCATGAAAAGCTGAAAACATTCAAATATCCTAGGCTCTATTCGATTATTAGGTAAGCATCATTGTATTTGTAGCCAGTATGGCTTCATTGTTTGATTGTTTTCATCCAAATTTATAGGCCTACCAAAAGTGAAATTGGCCTACTTCTCACAATTAATAATTCATTAATATTTTTCTTGAAATATAATTTTGTTCAATTCATTAGGTACTCGTAAATACAGGTGGCTGTAAGCAAAAGCTAGGCAAATGTTCTGATGCTCAAACATATTTTCAATTATTTTTCAAATAATATCATGAAGAAAGAAATTTTGTAGAGAGTACACTGTAGACTAGACATCTAAATGTGATTGATATTCAATATGTGAGACCTTTGTTTATGGAAGTACAATCAGTAATTAGCTTCTACAAAAATAAATATTAATATAATAGCTAAATATGATTTTACTCAAATGTCCGTAGAACGTGAAGCAAAACGTGCCCACTTCTACGTTTATTGTGCGTCGCCATGCAAGTCGTTACAAACAGGGAAGTTACGTGTTCGTTGTTCAACGTGTCATAGTGGAGCATTCACGGTAGATAAAGATCCACAAAACTGGTCAGATGTCTTGGAGAGTAATCAAATAACTGGCTACTGCGAGGCTGACTGTGTAAGTGTAGATCAAGTGTCTTACAGGTCTATAAACTTCCTAGTCAATATGGTTGGTTTAAAAAAAAAAAAAAACGGAATCTGAGTTCTCCATAGGCCTACAGGCAATCAATGAATAGAAATTACAGATCGTTTGTATCGTGGATCATATTATATGATGATGGTCTACTCACCCTAAATAAAAGTTGAACACTGATAGAGTAACTCATCAAATATTAAGACTGAAAATTCAAATAAATACATTTTACATTGGGGTAGCAATAAACTAAGTACAGTGTAATCCGTTTAGTATGTTTTTCAAGGAATCGGAGAAAAAATCTTACTTGAGGATCTGTTGACTGATATAGCGAATGATAGGGGTAAAAAAATCAAACTTACTAAGGATAGTAAATGTAGGCCCATAAAAAAGACACTCACTAAAGAGTTCTTAGTGTAGGCCTACTGCCTACTGGTAGGCCTTTTTTTCAATAATAAATTATAAGGTTATAGCAGCATTGAATCAAATATTCAATTTATAAATTACAATAAAAAATTGATCCATCTTGAATACAGTGTAATTTGTTTAAATTAGTACCAATGTTTTTTTCATGATACAGTACTATTTTGTGTTTTATTCAGGCTGGCTGTGATGATGGACTCCACTTTGCCGAGTTCTACTTGAAATGCAGCGAACATGCAAGTCAAGGGGAAGACGACAAAGCAGTTCCTCTATACCTAATCAAGTCAAATGTTCGAGATGTCCCTTGTATGGCTTGCACTGACGTTAGGTATAACTTACACGACCGTAGTATTCTTAACATTACAAAGGCGATTGAAGCTTTTAAGGAATACCGAAGTTGAAAAAACCGAGACAAGGTTCCGTTTGTTATAGAAGAAAGCTTTGATAGGTCAAATTTCTGTGGGCCTATAATATTTTATTTTCAAGTTTTGTAAATTTTGGAATTTTGTTATCTCTAGCATTGTTGACAATTTTCAAAATCTTAGAATAATTTCAATGCATATATGAATCTGGAGTCGCACCGGTGGCTCAGTGAACTATGGCTAGCGGTAGAAACTGAAATCACCATTGGGTGTGGGTTCGAGTCTCCTTATAAGGCGTGGCTTTTTGTAAACTTCCTTTCACCAATCATCTCAAGATTCATCGTTTCATTATCATCCGCTCATTTGTACCCCTGTATAACCTAGGTATTGTTGAAGTCGTTAAAGAGTCCACGAGAGTCGATTTAGCGAAATATCAGTTTTTTGGTGATAACTTTTGAATGGTATGAGATATCAAAATTCTGAAATGAAGAAACACAGATATTGTGATAGTGAAGATAGTGTAAGTAATAACTATTTATCTCACATTGTATAATTGTCAGGCGTATACGGTTTAAAAATGTGTATTTTTTAGCGTAGAGCCTATACGCCTGACAATCAGGCGATTTGAGATGCATAGTCATAACCTACATCATTTTGAAGATTGGCCCATTGAAAATATTTGTGTTTCCTCGTTTTCAGAATTTTGATATCTTATACCGTTACAAAAGTTATTACCAAAAAAACTGATATTCTGCCAAATCGATTCCCATGTACTCTTGAGCAGCATTAAAGAAAAATCTGGAGAACCAAGGAACTGGGAAATATGAGAATGAATAGTGCTTGAATGTACGGTATACATTACGGTTATTTATATGTACTATCTTTCACTTTTTTCTTCAGAAGTAGAGCACTGTGTTTTTGCCTAGTAGAATTGAAACAATTGTGATGTATATCTGTTGTTGTGTTATTAGTGACCCTGTGCTGGTGTTTCCGTGCTCAGAAGGGCACGTGACATGCCTCGACTGTTTCCGAGCATATTGCCTGTCTCGGCTGCGTGACAGACAGTTCTGGTCACATCCTGAACTAGGGTACACTCTGCCTTGTCCGGCCGGCTGCCAAGATTCACTTATTAAGGAAATCCATCATTTCAAACTGCTCACAGAACCTCAGGTACCAATATTAGAGGATATATTAAAATGATCTTCACTGTACCGTACCGTCAGATGTAAAAGACACGTCGTAAGAGTTGAGACGAGAGTTCAGTGCTAGTACAGTGAACCGGCGTTCAGGAGACCGGGGTAAATATTAGTATTAATTCCCAATTGTATGTTCTAATATATTGAACCTCTAAAAAATTATCTCTTTGTGATAAAACACATCAACATCTGTATCTCAGATTGGTGTACTAGCACTCCTAGTGCAGCCGCAGCTGCTTGCGTACCCCGAGTCAGAAAGTAGATTCAAATTAATTTGGTTTCTGACGTGGTTTTACATTTTGGGTTAACATACTAATTTACATGATCTACAAATTTGGAAGTTGGAACTGGAGTAAGCATAAGTAACTATTCACTTTGCCACTAGATCAAAAGTAATTTCACTTGCAGAAAAACATAGTTTATTATTAGTTGTAATTTAAGTAAGTATATGTTTTGAGATGTAGAGAAAATGTGTTTCTGCCATGGTAAACTTGCACTCTCTTTATTACTACACCTAATTGATTGTTTCAGTATGCCCAATACCAGAGATTCGGAGCTGAAGAGTATGTCCTACAAGCAGGCGGAGTGTTATGCCCACAGCCAGGGTGCGGCATGGGCATATTAGTGGAGCCCGATTGTAGAAAGATTACTTGCATAGGAGGGTGTGGGGTAAGTTGGCATCAGCGTAGAGCTTTTAGGACCTATAGCACAAATATTTTCTCTGTTTTTTAATTACAAAATGTAATTCCTATAATTTTATATAAATGAAACCATGAAATTTTTCCCGTATGGCGTCATTGGACAACACGTCTCTCTTTCTCTCTCTCTCTCTCTCTCTCTCTCTCTCTCTCTCTCTCTCTCTCTCTCTCTCTCTCTCTCTCTCCCTCTCTCCCTCTCTCGCGTCAACAAAGCGACATCCAGTCTCACAGCAGGCGGCTGGCTTTTTGTAGTTCATTCTTATTTATTCACTTTTTTATCCTTCTCTGCACCTATCTGGTATACTTCATGTATGTATGAAAATACAGTGAAATCTTTCAAGGGACCAGGAAAATTAAACCATCAATGCAGGAAAATGGTCCATCCAGGGAAAACCTACATACTTCATAATTTTCAAATTGACTGTTTTGAATAAATGTTAGATTTTAAGGGCATGTCGACAGCGTGGTAATTTTGTGACGGCAGTGTTCAATAATAAAAAAAGTGTCTATTCTAAATAAATACTAATCCCTGTCTACCGTACTTCCAGTCTGCGTCATGATAATTTTGTTGATATGCCTAGGCCCTATCATTAATATATCCTGCCCCCCAAATTTCTCAACTATCTACGTTTTTTCTTAATTTTTCATATAACGGGTAGTAAGTAAGGAGGAGAAAGCATGTTTATCATCGTGGCAATTTTTTTGTCATGTCAGTACTGCTGAAATTGAGAATTTTACAGTAAAGTCAAATTAGAAACAATATTAATGTATTAGGCCTACTAGGCCTAATAGCCATAGAATGTTGAATACAAGAACGTTTCAAGTGTTCCAGCCTAGATGCGCAGGATATTGAAGTCGGGCCCTGCGCATCTACCCTAAATTATACAAAATTATCAACGTTACAAGTTCAGCTAAAGACTGAGCTTTGCAATAAATTTTATTTCAGAAGTTGGTCGTACTGTGATCAAAAATGAGCTAGCTTGTAATTTTATTTCAAATAATTTCCATATCGCCCGGAGTGGTTGTGAAGTAAAGGTTACAACACATTTATTCGATATTGTGAACTTTTTTCACCACCAGATTCTAATCGAGTAAATACTGACCTAAAACTGGTACATAAAAGAAATCACTGTCTATGAATTGAAACATATAGGCCCTACTACCTAGAATCATAATTCAAAAATATGTGGTTGATATGAAAACCATATGAGTTGTATGTTGTGAACTTGAGGTTCTTGCAGCCCCATCTTCAAATGAATTTACGGTATTTCATTGACCCTCTTTTTCATCTTCATTTTCCGTTTCTCTCCTATGTAGCCTATAATAAATACCCAGTTGGAATTTGTAGACCTACAGCTTATTTTGAATGTTTATTTTGAATGTCTATTTAATGTTGACAGAATTTGATGAAAGTTTGGACAGAAAATTGTATTTTTGAAATTTTTGAATAATGAAGTAATGCAGTGTTTTTCAAATACAGTTCTATAAAACATTCGTGTGTAAACAGTTTAATGGAATTCTTTTAAAATACTGTTGGTGTGTACAAAAAGGCTTGTGAAATGTTTGGTGAAAGTATTAAGTTATTTAATCAGACAGGTTCTGACAAATAGGTCCGTGGACATCATCAATTTTAAATACAACATTAAAGTAGACTACCAAAACTGGATGCTAATGCTAAGGTCTTGAAATGTAATGATCTAGGTTAATGGCTCATTCTTTATGTTTCTATTCCACAGTTTGTGTTTTGCCGCCAATGCCTACAAGGGTATCACATTGGGGACTGTGCTACTGAAGAGGAAGGGGCCCGCTCGGAAGTGGGAGGAGGAGACTGCCAGTACAACATCGACCCGAGTAGAGCGGCACAGGTAAGTTACTACTCTCGTTAAGTGGCCACAGGTATCAGCAAGGCACCTGCGGTAACCTTTCACATCATGGACACTCAAACCGTAGGCTTTAAATAGCTATTTCATATTTGTTTTATCTAATTTCTCGAGAAATGAGCTAGGTTTACATAAATAAGCCTATACAATTTTGATCAAATAGTCAAATACACGTAACTGAAACTCGGAGCGTGATTGACCATACAAACGATTAATTTTGTTTGCTTGCTTCAGCATTAGAAACTGATGAATGGGCACTTTCACACCAAAAACTCTCATGGTCGAAAATTCTAAAATACCTATCCATTCTTTGTTTTTTTCATTTTCATTATGATGGAAATGAGCTAGGTTTCCTCCTATGCAGAATTAAATAGAATACAAACAAAAATATGTTGAATACGTGTAATACTAACAAGTACGATAATCTTATTTCTTTTCGGTTTAACCAGGCTCGTTGGGATGAAGCTAGCAAGAAAGCCATTAAAGTAACAACAAAACCGTGTCCCAAATGTCGCACACCTACCGAACGAGATGGTGAGCTCACGTTTTCATTAACTGGTAGAATTACTAGAATTATTTATCCATTGTAAAATTGTAATCAACTATTAATAATACGCTGCTTGAGGGCAATTTGTATTACGTACGAGTAGCTCAAGACTTGAGCACGGTATGCACAAATCGTCACAATCGCCAACTGACTTGACCAACCAATTGTGATCGTCAATTTGTGTATATTCACACTTATCGCTATCCAACTGCAACCGAGGATAACTCGGTAAATGTAAATTTCCCGCGGAATAATGAAACAGTCAGTCAGGAATAAGCAAAAATATTATCACAGTTCGATATGCTGGATCGAAGGTCAAAGTTGCTATACCTGACACCAGACATGGCTTCACACATTGACTTTATTCCTGTTGGTTGTTTGTCACTAGCCGGCCAATTGGGTTGGTGTTTTCAGAAGTTCTCGTATCTGCACCAACCCAACTTCATAAGCGCTGATATCCAAGCCATTGAATGCTTTTAAACAACACTAATTAATTAATCCATAACCAGACAACAGCAATCAAATTGGTGTGACTTTCACACAACCAATTTCAGGCTATTTGGCCAAGCCAATTGGCGATTGAGACAACTTAAGTTGTCCTTGTGTACCGTGCTATAGGGATTCAGTCAGATTTCAGTCAGCAAACATCTATCATTTATAGTACAGCTAGGGATCTAAAATTTCCGGAAAGATACATTTCGGAAATTTCTGGAAATATTTAGAAGTTTGCAGTATACAGCCGTATTACATTTCTTCGTACCGTTTGATGATTTTCAATAAATTATTAGGCCCACTAATAATTAATCAAGAAAATGACCTATAGGCCTAATGATTAGGATGGAACTTTTAGGGAATACGAATATTTATAAATAAGGCTGTGTGAGACTGGAAATGTTCGATCGAGAACGAGTCGAGAGCAAGACTCGAACTCGACCGTTTTGTTTTTCCAGATTGAAGTTCCAAGTCTCGAAATGCTTTCAAGTCTCGAACTATTTCAAGCGAGCGAGCAAAAATTCTTAATATCAAAACCAGTGATTGTGCACTCAATCGGTGTACTGGTGCGAGTTGTCATGGACCTTTCGGTCTTAAATTGGCCTCTTACAGTTGTGGGACATTTTATACAACTTCTTAAATGCAACTGCATTCTCGTTACATTCATTATATAATTTTTACCACAAAATTGGCAGTCATCCTGTTACCTCAACATATTGTAAACAAAAATCAATTGTATATTTTCGATAAGCCTATCGATTGCCAACTCCCGTATATCTCGATATTAGAATTTCAGTGTAAAGTTAACAATTTTTCCATCGAACTGCAACCCAAGTACCATAACTTGTGTAAACTATGGTAAACTTTACACTCAGTAATATATTATATTTACATCCAAGCTATGAATACTCCACTCGGTAATATATTATCTTGAAGTCTAAAACTAAGAATGGTTGAAACGGAGATGTCGGGAATTAAATATGGCAAACACATATATCAAGCGTGACTGTTATTTCCTCTCGGGCCAGTTTATAATATACCTAATAATTTCACAATAGCGATAATCGATGATCTCGAATATGCTGCTTACGCGAGTTTTGTGATTCAGCGGTCGAATTCAAACACTTGACATTAGGGAACTTGGAATATATACTATTTTTTCTAGAGATTAATTACAGATATTAATATTAAAACAATAGCGGTAGTATGATGTAGGATACTAAATGTTAATACTTGAATAATCGGTAGACCGACTGGAGCGCCCATAACTAGGTATACATCAAACAACCCCGGATCACAACCTCACTGGTCCAGGGTTGGTGACGATCTACCTAAATACTCAACTACTTCCTACTTCCTGTTAGTCCACGTCTTGAACATGGCTGCTAACTGAAAATCGACAATAATTTCCAACACTTGTAACTTTTTTCCAGGAGGCTGTATGCACATGGTCTGCACAAGGCCTCAGTGTGGCTTCGACTGGTGTTGGGTATGCCAAACGCCTTGGACAAGAGAATGTATGGGAAGCCATTGGTTTGGCTAATTGCGATATCAAGATGTATTAATCTACCTGGATTTGTAAATTCACTGTAGGCCTATATAATATTGAATTAGCATTTGATAGTATGTAGATTGAATTTATGATCTCTCAAGTTTTGATATTATGGATTGTAGCAATAGTGATACTCAGGCCTGCCGTTTTCACGGATTTTTTGGGTTTAAAAAGTGTACAGGATTTTTGAGCAAATTTGCTTATTTTCACGGATATCTGTGACTTCACGAAAATTTGAACATAAACGGCGGTAAATCGGTAGAGTTACGTCGTAAATGGTCAACAACTTACAAAATGAAATTTCCCCTCTCCTAAGAATACTCGTCGCCGATGTGTTTCTCGATATTTTTGTAAGCGACATACCTATACTTTCTAGATCGCGTGAGCAAGTGCGATGCGCACTAGCCCACAAGTGGGTGGGGCATTGTCCTGTCAGACCTTGACGAGGAGGCGGGTCATTTGACGATCGCGCGTCATCGGCATTAGCCGAGTACACACGATCGTGAGGCCCCTCTCAACGGTATCTCACAAGCACAATACGAAATTTACTAAATTCATACTCGGAAGAGTGTTGATTTTTACGTGGAAAAGGAGAGAAACCCTTTTTCAATTGTTGACTTGAAAGTTTGGGGGTCGGCTTACACGCAGTCGGCATTGCAAGCGCGCAATACGAAATTGACTAAATTCTTACTAAGAAGAGTGATGATGTACTTGGAAAAGGAGAGAAACCCTTTTTCAATTGATGACTTGCTGAATGCTCTGATGCACTGTTCATCAAGGAGACACATGGAAGTTTTCCAGCCAACAGATGAAATGAGAAGGAAGGCAAGAAACTTGAAGAAGACAGTGTGTTAGGGGTGTGTAAAAACTGCTTGCCATTAAATCTTATTGAAAATCATTTATAAATTTCCTCATTTTTCAAACTCTCAACTTTTATTTGACAGAATTTTACAATATATTTTGGTAAATTTCCGCATTTTTTGAACTAGTAACGCATAATTTACAGGATTTTACAGGATATTTTGATGAGATTTTACAGGATTTTTGGGTAACATGAACAGGATTTGAAAAAAAAGTTGGTAGCAGGCCTGGTGATACTGATAGTCATTGTACTTACTGTTAATCATGATTCTTTATATGATATCAATTACGGTGTTTATGGCTTTATTTTTGTGTTTAATCGTGTATTTTATGAGTCACAGTACGAGATAAATTGTTGAATATTATATTATAATTATTTACAAAATGTGGGTGTTTTATTTGACATACTGTATTCCTTTGAAAAATTAACAAGGTTCTTACATCAAGTAAGTTTATTTGTACGCGTAGGTTGCAAACTGAAGATTCATGAGATGAAGTAATGAAGTAGGTAGAAAAGAAGAACTCGTAGACAGGTAATTGCTGAAAGTGACAAAAACTACATCAGTGAGAAGAGGCTGTCAAACGAGACGGAGCCGATTGATGAAATCAGCATTGAATTACAGAAAGGTTACTGAGTGAAAATGACAAACTACTCACCGAAAAATACAAAAGGCTGATTAATTTGGAAGAAGTTAACCAGTTACTTCGCGAAAAAGTGACAGGTTTGTTGATTCAAATAAGTAATATTTCTCAAAAGCCTACTACAGTCAGCTGTCAGATGCATTGACTGAAGTAGTTCTACTAGTGAACAACAGATAGCGCTAAAAAAAAGTACATGTTCTAAGTTCCCTAATGTCAAGTGTTTGAATTCGACCGCTGAATCACAAAACTCGCGTAAGCAGCATATTCGAGATCCTGAAATAGTTCAAATGGCTAAAAATAGCGCGACCTACGCTGGAAAGGCAGTATCATGTGTGCCCAACATTTATGAAAGTCTAAATGACAAGGATGGCATGAGCTATCCTAATCATCTATTAGATGACTCAGTGCCTTCATATTCAGGGAGTTTGATTTCGGGTACTGTAATAGTGCCCGCCGAATTCATTACTGTTGCTAATAAGAAGAAGCAAAAAAGTAATCACATTGTTGGATCAGGAACTCAAGATGGCACACCAAAAAATTCAGATGATATAGCTACGAGTAACCTGAGGCACACAGTGATACAATTTCTTCTCCAAACAATGTCCACAGCATTAGAAACAAAGTAGATGAAGTGGAAGTAACCCTAGACAAGCTTTCTCCCGATGTCGTGTGGGTATCGGAGCACTGGTTATGCGAATCAGAGACACAGATAACCAAAGTTTTAAATTACAATAGCATGAGCAACTACAGTAGGAAAGCTGGAAGAGGAGGTGGGGTGTCAATAATGGCAAAATTGTTATTATCAGCAAGCATACATGATATTCCTGAAGTGGCATTGCACAGCTCTGACGAAGATTTCAGGTTTTGTTGTGCCAAATTGGAGACTAATGTGCCATCTGATGGTGTGATACTTGTTCTAACGATCTGCTTCTCGCCTTCTGGCAACCTTGGGAGTTTTCTTAGAGAAACTGGAGAAAATGAGTATTCATATTCAACATTTGGTCAGAATATGAATATAGCCGTCGCAGGGGACTTCAATATTGACATGTCGCAAGCTGGTGGCTCACTGCCTTAGATCTCCTACGGGATTTAACTACTTCTTCCAAACGATGCCCAGTCATAACGCAGTCACATTGAACATGTCTACGCGAATAACTGCCACATCCCCAACAGCAATTGACAACGTTTTTACGAACTTTGGAGACTCCGCAGTTCATGCTGATGCATCATGCTGTTCATGATGCGCATCATGACGTTCATGCTGACGTTCAAAAATCATGCTGATTTGTTAACACTCTGCATAGTATAGTGGCGGTGGGGGAAGGTAGGCATGTATAAATTGTTTGTTGCCAGCAGACAATGACTCAAGAAACAACATCTCCAAAAACATCAGCGATGAAAAGTTTCCAAAAATAATGAGAATGTAAATTATATCAGAATACTAATTTAATATTACCAAAATGACAATTTTTTTAGCACCTGAAATAATACAGATGTCACTCGTATCGCAGTGATTTGACAAAGTGTTAAGACGCAAGTTGTTGTAATTGCATCACAAATTGCAATGAGATACTGCTTATTTATTCCCTGATGTCAAATATGCTGGCCACAAATAAGGAGCAAGTTCAGTACACTATCATATCTAGGAAATCAAAGATGATAAACTGAAAGCCATTTGGATCTATTTTATTAACAATAAGTTTCAATTTACAAATTTACAGGTAATACAAAGATAAGTGCATACAAATGTCATAAATTTACTACAGAACTTTGGAATATAATGGGTATAGCTAATACATACAGCCCTAAATTTCTTTTAAAAATTGGTAGAAAAGTGAATCCCTTGATTTAGGTACAACAAAAAAAAATGTTTCAGTACACTGTTTGAACGTAGACGTACTATGTAGCTGATGCCTTAAATCTATTTGGAATCTTACTAGCCTATAGTGCATATAGGGCTACTTGTAGCCACTGTACTACTGAATAGAGTTAGATGGTCCATTAAATTACACGTTTCATTATGTAGGTGTATGATATGAATGAGGCTTGAAAGATTAAAATATACATTCTAGTACCCTAGCAGTAAAAAAGCATACAGTGGGTGTATGCTAACCCTCCAATTATATAAAAACAGTGCTGGGCAATGAACTATTAAAACAATTGATGCATTTGTACAACCACAATAAATTTCCTGAAATTTTGTCCTGAATATTTTACATTCTCAAATCAGTAACTCAAACTTCATTTTTCAAATGTAAATGCTTTAATTAATGTCATGTAGGGAATAGATTCAACCAGCACCAAGTAGCAAATATACTTGATTCCCTTTTCAGGATTACCTCATGTAATCATCTGGCCTACCTGTTAAAATAAGATTGGATTTTATTTCAATGAACTTAAATTGTTTTGAACTTATATACCAAAGTCATGAAAATGAATGTAACCTCGTAACAGATTGTTTTATTTGTCAAGTAGGCCTACTGCACGTTCGAAGTGACCTTCCCGAACGCTGAATAAAAGTGAGTGAGGCTGTAGTACAAATTACGATTTTTCATTTAAAAATGCTGAAATGCCATTTGCTTCATGCATTCTTCTGCTGAACAAAAACAAGTTTTTGCACAAAAAATTATATTTTATGAACATAAATAATTTTTGCAAAACAATTAATTGTGTACAATATAAAATCCATGAATACGTCAAATAGATACTCAACGTAAAAAAACAAATAAAGAGCAACGAAATATCAAACAGAAATACAGTACTGTAATTATTTGACTTATATTAAAAATGTATCTTATCACTCAGTCATGATTAGGCCTATATATTTTTTCTAGTTGTAACCTAATAGGGCTACAGTGAAAATTGTTATAAGTTATAGAGCTATTTTCTTCTCGAAAATTATTTGGGAACTAAACAAAGCAATTTCAATATAATTCACTCGACAGAATATATTATATTACAACAGCTTATTTATTGCATTGAAATTGCATCTATTACATTTGAGAACAGAATTACTTTAACCGAAATTATTCATTTGCGTAACAACAAGTATAATATTAATGATTGTGATAACACAGATTGTGATACAGCCACGGATATAGTGAGACAGAGTTATAATTATAAGTTTATAACCTATACATAACACCTGCCAAACAATTAAGTACATTACAATCATATGTCTGTGTGTGTGTGTGTATATATATATATGTATATATGTGTTGACGGAGATTCTCGTGGCCGATGGTACATGGTAAGATGTTTTCTTCTGTTGTGCCACGTCTTGCAGTTAGCGGGAAACGTCGTTTCCCGCTAACTGCAAGACGTGGCACAACCGAAGAAAACATCTTACCATATGTATATATATATATATATATATATATACACACATACATATTGAACTCCTTGTACGAGTCAATCATAACTGAAAAAATGAGTCTACGAAGTCAGTTCACTCTTGTAGCTAAACAATAATAAATCCCCGTGCACACCTCCCCCATTCCTCTCGCCTACGTCTGCGATTGGTACCTATGCTTGCCACTGAAGGAACAGCCCTGTTGGCTGCTCAGTGGCAGCACAATCCAGTTTGCCTGTAGTGCTTTCTAGCAGTCTGCATAGATACTTGAGGTGTTATAGGTGAGAGGGTCAGATGAGTGAGGTGGTCTAGTGGTGGGGGTAAAAATGGGGGCCAGTTTTATTTTATCACTGCATGACATATCTTGGTAGTGTATCTTTCATCTGTAGTCTTACTACAGTGTGATTCAACATATTAAATTGAGATTGTCTTTGGTCTTGAACATTTCAATGTAGTTTTACATAATATGAATTAGTTAAAACACTTGCATTTAATAAACTATAATTTAAGCCATAGCTGCATAATGGCATGGTAAGTTTAATGTGGTAGAAAATAAGCATCAAGGAACTTACAAATAATTTGGACTTACTTAGGGCTTGTTTTGAAAAAAGGTTATTTTCAATGTCATTCATGGATGGAAAAAAGCATGCAAATTGTCTATCAAAGACTTGAGTAACTTACTAACTTAACTCGAGTGATCCACTGTGATAATGATATCAAATCCAATAAATCTCAGAAACAGGTTTAAAGCACGATTGATTATTGTTTGCTTGAGAATCCACTAACAGCTAGGATTTTGGGTGTGAGAATGAGCGGATGATCGATCCGATAATGGAGGTTTCTCGAACGCCCTTGCTATTATACCATGTGGTACTCGAACACATCTGACTTGACTCCAGTTTTCAGGACAATTCCTACACTAACTGAGCCAGGTGGGCTTTCTAGCAGTTTATACGGTTCGAAATTGAGTACTAGGACTTTCCATTGAAATAAAGTAAAAAATTACACATATTTCTATATTAACATGTATGCAACCCAAAACATGATTTGTGAAAGTACCGGTCACTTGAATCATATACTGGGGCACGATATAATTATGTTATTAAACAACAGATAGGCCTACGTAATGGCAATGTGTGCAAATTATATAATATACTTTTGATTGGCAGTATACATATGGCATAATTAAGTACGTATGTAGGCCTTATTTAACAATATTTAATAATATACAAGCTAAGCGAGACGTATTTAAAACAAGTACGGTATTTCACATGTGGTACTGTAAAACTTCGATATACTAGCGAGGCCTGACTTATTAGATGAGCAGAGCAACAAATTCTATTTGTCTTGTAAGGAAAATTGAAATATCAATCAGCTTGTAAATAAATTAGTTCGTCCATTGCGTGCTTGTGCATTTTCCATAGCCCAAGCGGAAACCACTATTTGTTTTTCATTTCTTATATAAATTACCGTTAGTTGGCCAAGGAAAACATAAATAAAAGTTTGCAATTGCCTTGTTCATCTAGCAACAGATTATAGAGATGTATAGGTACATTACTGACTGTACAAATTGCATATTTTCAGTATACAACCATACAAATGTGCATTTTTCTATCATTCACAAACGCAGTAATTAAAAAATTATATACAATCTAATCTGTCAAGTTAATTCGTGTCAATACAATTATTATATAATCATGATAGAAGTCACTGTAATAACTAGTAGGATGTGTACACTTATATTATTTTTATTTGTAATCAACATATGGTAGTAGGCTATGTATTTCATTTCTTACAATTTTTAGTGAACTACATGTTTGCATAGTTGGATTATATTTTGTTTATAGGCCAACGTAAAAATCATTGTGCTTTCAAGGTATGGACTTCAACATGTACTGATACATAGCATCACATTTTTTATACAAAGTTATCTATAGTTTGGATGATATGAAAATCCAATATAAAAGCTTTTGAGCTTCTACTAATACCGTACCGTCACGATCCATGTTATATTGTGTTTCGCGAGATTCACTCGGCAGATAAAACTTAGTAGGAGACAAACTTGAGGATATGTAAGTTTCAAGTTACCATAACAATTACCTCAGCTTAGCTTAGCTCAAAGTGAATTAGAATTGCATCAGGCTTAGAGGTAGACACATCGAAACGTATAAATAAAAGCCTTGTTAAATGGCAAGTCGTGATAAAAGTCACTTGAGAAGAACCTATTAACTGTACCTAGGCCATAGTATACGTTATCAGTCGCACATCGGGGCAAAGCCAAGTTGAAATAATCACATCTAAACTTAATTCAGTCATTATCCGTTGGTGGATCTATAGCCGTGTGTAGTGTCACGCTGACACCGCGATTTAGACTAACAGCCGGATAAAATACACCGTATAAATCTTGAAATGCAATTGGCCCTTGAGGCTCTTCGTTGACGTAGAAACTGATCTGGTGTCGGTCAAGGTCTAGAAGAATACCGACAGTTGAACCCTGTTGAATGCCTCCTTCTGAACGTTCTTCGTGAATACTACCGTGCATAAACCACGATCTAGAACGGTCAATGTACATGCACCAGCCTTTGTCGTCCTTGCCTAGAATATAATCAGAATGAAATAAGAATTAGGGATGAATAAGATTATCGATTTAACAAAAAAAGTGAAACGATATAAAAAAAAAAATCGATATGGAGTTTTGCATCGCAAATATCATCTTACTGTTTGTATTAATTTTGAGCAAAGCTCGAAGTGAAAATTCATTTGTGTGTGGTATAGTTGGGAAATTATAACCCTTAACCAAGATGCTCAAGATGCAGATCTGCTTCAAGCTAGATACAACTCGTTATATTTTACGACATGTCGAGTAAGTTTTGTGGAAATGAAAAAATATTTACATGCATGCTATTGGACAGAATATTGGATCAACGCTATTGCATAAAAGTTTTCTCAGCATTAGGCTCACTAGTCACTGGTATTTACCCACTCGTGTCCAACTTGTCATCGCTATAGTTAAAATCAATATGAATACATATTGCAGAAAAGCAAATTATGATTAGAGTAGTGTTCTGTTTGCTCAATGAATGTTGGGTTATTTGGGGGTACAAATGAACAGATGATAGATGAATGATATTCAATACTAATCAATTTCTCTCCATATAACTTATATTTATCATTCAACTATGAAGAAAATCATATTGTTAACTAACGTCGTCATAGAGTTAGAACTGTTTCATTTCATATTTTGTAATTTATTCTACTATGTAATTTGCATTTATGTTTTACATTATTCAAAGTTCACTTCCTCAACTTTCATAGGTAAGGTAAGGTGGAAGAACGGTCAGCTGACTGAACCTCGCCCTTTTTGACTGTACGGTACTGACGTTGTTATACATGATGAATGAAGACTTTCTATTCCATTCTATTCTAGGCCTACATAAACCTGTGCCATTTCCAAAGCAATGCTTCCACTGACTGAGCCAGACGGGCAGCAAAACAAAACATTTCCATTTGAAAGACAAGACGCATTAAGATTGACTTACCCAGCATTTGGTCTTTATCAACATCCAACCGAGCAATCCCGAAGCTTGGATCCGTATCAGAATCAAACTTATTGATTAAGAACTCCCAATAGTGAATGCCTCTTGAGAATCCAACACTTCCAAGCGCAATCCGGTGTTCATAGCCTTCGCACGATACACTACAATTATCTTCTGAGAATTGTAGCTCTGGAGGCCCCACACTTGGATCAAATGTAAACCAAGCCACTAGAACAAATGACCAAATGTTGAACTATAGAGCACAAGGATTGAGATAAACTTGTATCCTTGTAGACAACAATTGTACCGGTACCAAAACTAAAGACTCAAAAGATGTTGGTTTTTACTTTCTTCATTACTGTTCCCACAAGCAAACTCAATGCCACAAGTAACACCATTTTAATTGGAGACTAATTTGAACTTGGAGACATGGACTAGTAAATGTCCACAAGACACTAATAAACACCGTGAAAGCATACACATCTACTACAGGGATAGTAAAGCCCAGAAAGAGTGAGGCAAATCACCCATAACTCCAAACTGAAAGGCCAAATAAAATAAATAAATGAATAAATAAGGTGAGTAAAAGAAGGGTATATAGCCCTAGCATTAAGTATATAGGGCCCTAGGCTAGGCATGGCATCAAGTGAGGTTATGTCAGTGTTTGTTGACTTGTATCATTCAATGCTTGTATTGTTACATTTATAAAATTGATTATGCTACTGATACTAGTTGATTATACTAAATTGCATGCACATATATGATTTTGTTACTATGAGCATTGAGACTATGATCATGAAATATAGGTCTAGTAGTAGTAGAATAATGTTATATATATACACCCTTCTTTTATTATTATTATTATTATTAACTCTTACAGTTGCGCAAAAATGCACGGTGGCAAGTTCCCTATCCTTGATCACGACGGTTTGCCCGCCTCCCTAACCTTCTGCCGGAATTGTTTTATTCTTATTTCATCCCCCTCAAAAACACTTCTACCAAGTTCATTACAGTCCCTACCTGTCCTATTTAAGAAAGAGAATTTACCCACATCTAATCTAGCCCCCTTTACAACTACCGCTCTGTCATGTCTTCTCCTGCCCCCATACCCTAGCTCATTCCTTTCAATCAACCTATTCAATTCTCCCCAGCCCCCTTCTCCTTCCATCGTCCTGAAAAAATTACACAACCGATCCACTTTTCTACGTTTTTCCAATTCCTGCCATTTCCTTTATGATTCGGGTTTTTAAATTGTGATTTCATTTGATATGAACTAATATTTGTTTTATTTTTCTCGCTGAACAGCTATTTCATACTGAGCACATGGTACTTGGTTATGATGAAATAAGAATATTTTATGCATCCAAATTGAGCGTACCGGTAGAGGTTTTTCGTTATTTCTGATGAATGTGAATAAGTGCTATACACTCGGCTATACACCTTTCTTTTAGGGGAACCTTGAATTGTAGCAAAACTAAAGACTCAAGATGTTGGTTTTTACTTTCTACTCTTTTTTACTCTGACTATAATGCAGTTATCACATTTTTAGATTTGAAAATACCTATAAAATGACACAAACATCTAGCTATGGTAAACTGTGCTAGCAGGAGATTGAAATTGGTAGGATAACCTTTAATAATTGTCTACAAACTATTCCACATTACTTTTTAAATGACAATAGCAAGAATTTTCATTAACTTACCTTCAGCTGTCTGTAGACCAATTAGTTCGCTATATTCGCCTTCACCAGTGCTGTTGAAAGCCTTCACTCGTGCATTATACATAGAGTTGAAGTGTAGGCCATCGACAGTGCAGATTGTTTCTTTACCACAGTAGACCTCCTAGACATAAATAAGATCAAACACGGTTAGACTCGAGTTGTAGTGCACTGCACTTACAACTGGACATACAATTTAGAGGCCGGATTTTGGCACTCATGTCATAGGCCCTAGGTGTATTTGTTCTCAAATGTGTTGTAATGGGGGTAGAATATTCATTTTATTTTGACACGTGACCTGCAAACCGTATCAGTTCACGCCACTGAAAATTCAACTAAAGATAAGCTACCTAAAATTTAGTAGCAATATTTGAACGTTATACACAGTATGATTACTACTGTACTGAATTACAGCTTGGCAGTAGAGAGCTGCATGAGAATACTATTGTGAAAAGTAGGCCTACTCTCCCTAGGCTTATACAGAAAATGTGCGTTCATTTGTTTCACAATATCATCATCATTATTGTGTAAAGTTTTTAAAAACTTTTTACCTTCCCTCTTCTGCATATGCCCTAGGTATAGGCTACTATGCCTAATAGTAAATCTGGCCCTGCATAAAACGGTTGTACCGTAATATTGAAAGAATTCTAATGTGTTGCCGTAGCAGTTATTTAGCATGTCACAATTCAATTCCAACTATTTGAACATAGTTGAAGCCGATTGAATTATTTTGTTGGTCTGGATAATTTTTGAGTAAAGCTCTTTGTTGGTGACCCATCCAAACAAACCTACTTTCATCCATAGCCTTAATAATTGGGGAACAATAACAATGACTTTGTATTTTGATTTTGTATATGATTTGAATATTGATTAAAAAAATAAAGGTCTCCAGTAGGTTCGTGTTCTCTATTATCGAAAACAAAATCAATCGTTCACTTTGAATCTGGTTGCAGTGCTGGTAATACAGTTTTTACCCACCCTGAACTCTCCGCCACTGCCATCATCCAATTCCAATACGTATCCCTCGACAAATGACGTTGGTGGCGGCTGCCAGGCAATTGTCACACTATTATTCTCTGCACTGCACTCCTCTGGGATGATTGAAGGTGCAGCAGGAGCTTTAAAAATAAAGAGAGAATAATCATTATTAATTGAAATAGTTGCCACAGTAGGTCTTGTTGGAAGTCATAAATATATGTACAGTACGGTAGTATAAATTAGCAAGCTACCAGTAATTGCAATAATTTACTATAGATTATGAATTATTACTAGGCAAATGCAGCATGTGTTCTACGAAGAGCAAGATATTTGTATGAAGTCTACTCGAAAACTCGACACACTTGGACTTATATGAAATATACTCTAGAACTCGACACACCGTGGTTGAAACTGAATTAAAAGTCTACCAAGCCGTGAATCACTGCGCGCAAGATATTGAATAAAGAATAAAGTTACTATTTCAAATTATTTTATGAAAATTTAGGTAAGTCATTAAATAATTCTTTTCTTCACAACGGCTAGTCCGATATCAGTAAAAGTTTGTAATAATGTACTCCATATATGTATTTACGTAAAATCAGTATTTCAGTAAAATATTTGAAGCGTCTTGAAGAGATTTTTTCTAAACAATTTCCACCCAGCCTAATCTTATGGGGTTTTTTGAAAATTTGTGATGGAATCCATAGTTCTTTGTTCTATACTATCTCAAAAGTGGTCCTATCTACTGATATGGAGTACAACCCGAATCAAGCTCTTGACTATGCCCACAACGTTTTTCTCAAGAATTACAATTTATATTACTTCATCTAAGTATATGAATATTTATCGGTAGTTACATTCTTATCCATACCGCAGCAAATCAGAAAATGATTGATTCTTACGGCAAGATACGATTTGGGTATATCTTCCCTGTGGATGTAATATTTTCAAAACATACAATCCAATAAGTTTTTGAAAGTATTGGACAAACACAAAGTAAGTCATTAAAATGGCTCTTTATTTCACTGAAGACCTTTTTTGCCTGGGTTCTAGAAATGCCCAACCGAACCTTCTATGGGATTATGAAACTTTTTGCTATGTATTTGTTTTGGATGATAATTATTGTTTCCGTAACGACCCCACGCAACAGCTATGTTATTTTGGGGTACAAATGACCGGACGATAGATGAATAATGTTTGCAAAAACCCATACCTTATACGGGATTCGAACCCACGATCGACCTGACTTCATTTCTAAAGCAATTATTAGCTGAATGAGCCACGGGAGGCGACACATTTTCAAAGTAGAACACCTCTGTCTGCATGCATAATAATAGGTACCTAACTGAAAATTGCAATGATATTCTAATTGAAATGTCCTCTGATATATATATGTATATTCATATAACTATACAGTTACTTTACATTTCACTACGCCTCTCATTTACTTTAATAAGGTACCGTTAAAAAATCTTTTTTTTCAAAGCACGTCTGTTTTATATGAGCGTAGTACCGGTATCTACAACAATCCAAATACTAATTACTAATGCAATTGATTGGGCCTTTAGTCCTCACAACTACTGTTGTATCTCACCAAAAGTTCAGTTAATGTATCAACACATGATACATACATGCACTGAATGTTTATTTCATACAAGCCTATTCAAAATTTATACAATAGAACAGAAGCCATGCAACAAGCAGAATAATAACCATTTTTAAACAATCCGTTCTACGAATAACAATGTATTTGGTTGCCAAACTGACTGTACATAACACACCCTATACAAATTCACAGAAGCATCTGTGTACGGTAAATGTAAATGTAAATGCATCCTGAAGAGAACACAATAATGATACGCATTACAACTAGAAGACAATGTGCATACACAGTCTACGCATAGTCTATGAAAACATTAGCGGTTAAATATACGTAGATTCAATTTCAATTTTAATTTTGGAAAAATAATTTCATGTGACTGCACGTGAATCATACTACTGAAAATGGGCGGTGAATAGTCGACAAGTTTACCTGCAGGTTGGCGCTCCTCTCCTCTAGTAGCGGCTTTTTGTGAGGGCAGACAATCAAACAACACTCTTAAACTTGACAATGTTTACGAAATAATGCTAATAAAAAACTACTACTACTAGCAGTTCTGTGATATGAAATAAGCTCTCTAATTAAGTCTAAAAGCAGCACACAAGAAACCTATTTTTGTGAAACATTAGATACGGGCACTTTTACTATCAATTTTACTGATGAAATTATAGACTACAACTACTAAGTGGTGAAACGATTGATATTGGGCGACAAAAATATCTGACAGATTAACTTCAGAAGTTCCTGCAGAATACTTTCTGAACACTAGAATTAACTTCTTGCACTGTGTGCCCAAAGCTACACACAATTATCTGGAAGGCTTACACCTTTTAGTACAACAATCATTAAGTATGACCAGCACATTTAGCGCAGTGGTTAGCACGCTCGCTTCTTGTGATCTGGTAGGCGACGGGAACTTCGGACCCAGTTCGATCCCCGCCGCCGACCATCTTTACAGGGGTTTTTAGTGGTTTCCCTCTGTAGTCTAGGCTAATGTCGGGATGGCTCCTACAATAAGTCGGCCACGACCGCTTCCCTCCCACTATTCTTCCCATTTACCAGGAAACCTTCATCTCATCATCCCATCACCCCATTAATCATCCATCCGACGCCAATAGACCTTCGCTGTCATTACAGTGCGTCGTTAAACCCAATATATATAAAAAAAAAAATCATTAAGTATGACTAGTCGTTACTACTGTTTACCATAAACTAGCATATTGGAAGTGTTATTATAGTAAAGTATGCTGAAAATGATAGTTTAAGTTCATTTCATTTGTGCCAAGTTGATCATTTTTCTGCAGACTCTATGACCAGACCAAAGATTCCCATTATTTGTTCAATAACTTGGTGAATATTAATTTAAAATGATATGTTGGTGTACTTGAAGAAAAATAGGCACAATAACTAAGAAAAAGAATAATATCTGAATTTCAAGTAATTTCAATAACTTTGCTAATGATTACACTGAGTCTATTTCCAAACCTATCAGGACTTGGTAAATATCAAGAAAAACATGATAATTTTTCATTTAGTAAGACAACTTGAAAACTCAAAACGTCGGTTAATACTATCAAAAGATGAATAAACAATCGGTAATTAGGTATTAAACCTTGATGAATATCTTCCAGGTTTTGTTACACAGTGAATACCAAATTAATTCTTCATTGGTAGGCCTACTTATTATTGGTACTTACGTTTCATTTGAATAAAGTTGAGTTGTTCTATAGCTCGAAGTACAGATTTATCTTCTAATGTGAGATCGAACTCTTGCAAGATACGAGGGGAAGTAATGACGTTCTTGTGCCAGGTGATGTCCACATTAGCCACTCGATTGATAAGCATTGAACCAACCTGTTGCAACAAATTGAGTCAATATTTATTATTGCGCAAATTGAAACAGATCATTTCATTGCTACATAAAATCTTGTAGAATAACTCGAATACATTTATAAAAATGATGATTAAAAAACAACATTTTGGAAAATTAGGTCTTCAGGATAAAATAAAATATTACTCAGTGAAAACATTTCGTGCACAGTGCTCGTACAAAAGAGAAATTCATCTTCACTATTTTTTCCATGTTCGTGGACCAGAGTCATTGAATAAACAAGGATACCAATTCCAAGATAGTTGTATGCTCTTTAATTAATACACATTCTATTTTTGTGAATTCAATCAGTTCTAAGATAATACCTGAATGAATACCAAGAATGTGATTAAATTCATCCACGTTTCACCTTGAAACTGATTGAATTCACAAAAAAAGAATGTCATATTAATTGACCTTTCAACTGCTACACACGCATATATGCGTTTGAGCCCGCTGTGCCCACCATACTACACACGTGTTTTGATTCCCGCACTATATTGTTCATTTTCTATTGGACGGCAAATTGTAGTTATCGACCTGATTTTTTTCGTGCTTCTGCGCGATCTATTGACTGAACATATGTACTTCTTCAAAACAACGTCGACTTTCGATTCATGTCCTAATAGTAGCATTTATTTACAGAAATTTCTGTCAACGACTAAATAGGATTCTGACATAAGTGATGTTGATTGACCGACTCGGCGATATAAAATGCTTTGTTTAACCGATAATGAGTAACTTATCCTAACTTATGAATCTAAGAAGATGAAACCTGTTCTTATCTCGATTCTGATATCGGTAATAATTATAATATATCCATAGTGAAGATGAAAATAAAATAAAAGCTCCAGCGGCAATGCCTAGGCATCGAAAACGAGTGTTTATGAATTACCCATTGGATTTTCTATCACTCTTTCATTTGTATATTCTCCCCCCTGTGATGTGTCAAAAAAATCATGGAGAAATAATCATAAATGTAGCATCTGGAATCATTTGTATGAACTATTATATATTTTAAAAAATAACTCAGCACAGGGTACACAGCTCCTGTCAAAAAACTCAGCAGTTAAGAGGTTAAAGAGCATACAATTATCTCGAGTTGGTATACTTTTTTATTCAATTGCACTCATTCGTGAACATGGATAAAAATAGTAAAGATGAATTTCCCTATTGTATACTCCGCGCATGCACCCAATTACAATCAGTTCAATAAATTCAATAAAGTGACCATAAATGAGTTATCCTTGAGACTGATATTTCCATTACCATCAGCCTTAGTCTAGCTCTGAAGAAAGAACCAAAATCATGAAAACTTTTTCCTTGAAACGTTTTATGATTGCATCTTTAGACCAACTATTGCTCTCAAGAGTTATAACTTATAGATGTCCCAATCTTAGAGACATCTCAAGGATACATTTTGTCGTCCAGGGAATAGTAGTTGAATAATTGATACAACATTTCGCTCCAAGTGGGATATGTTGACATGTACGATCGTTGCCGATCGTTGCATACCGTCACAGATGTAATATATGACCGACAGAATTGTACCATTGCTACGTCTGAAATATCAACAAATGTTTTACCTGTAGGAACGATGCAGAGTCTGTTTCCTTCAAAGCTTCGATACAGAACTGCAAGAGGCCGGTAGTGTGTTGCAGCTTACACGTGCACGTAGACACTTGATCTTTGAGAGTCCGTAGTTTCAATTCACGATCTTGGCGTATATATTCCAATAATTGTTGTTTGCGTTGATAAATTGCTTCGATTAATGCATCACATTGCGCAGACACCATCTTCTCAAATTCACCACAATTCTCCTGCAAAGACATATAAGTTAATATTACGTATAGCAACCAATGACGATTTCCACATTTTTTCAACATGTATCAATTTTATATCACTTACAATTTATCTACAATTTACTATTAAAAACCCGTACTCTCTACAAGTAAGCTCACAAGAGCAGAAAAAGATTGAAAATAATTTAAAAAAATATAGGTGCATGATTGTTGTTCTTATTTTACTGAAAGTGTGCGAGCTAGATAGAGCCAAACACAAAGGGAAATATTTATTCTAGTGTTGCCATTCGATTTAAAAATTGCTACCGATATCGAAACTTTAATATCGAATTGAACTGGTAAATGGGTGATTAGAATGACCACAAATTACGGATAGTTATAAGTATACACTGGGAGCTCTATCGAGCTATTTTTTCTACCACGATCATGGAATGAAGCCGACTGACTGACTCAGGAGTAATACTATGACGATATTTTTTCAATTTGAAATTTAATCCATTTCAGGGTTGATGTTTCTCAGCTATTTTGTATTTCAGTTACATTTTAATTTTTTTAATCGATATCGACCATTGTTCGGGTATTGAATTAATCGAATATCAAATATTCTTAAATATAGAATTGATCGAAAATACCGAAATATAACGGAAACCTTAATTTTTACTGATTCTATCGTTTTTTCTCAATTGAGTTTGAATTTTTGGACTCTCTCTTGAGTTCGAAGGGGTAGCAGTTTTGATTTTTGTAGGAACATAGCGTTTATGTCGTATATAATGTCGAATGAGTGGAATTGAGATATAGCACATCAAGAACAATACCAACAATTGGAGACGTAACCTACTGATGTGGTTATAGAGTAATAAGGTACTATACTTCGCCCACGGAACCCTCGTTCCGCCCGCCAACTCATTTTCACAAGTCCCCACTCTGACTTGTGCGGCAGTCTCAAATTGAGTTTGCCCACGGACAATAATTAGGTATATTGAGCATCATATTACTGCTAGTGTTACTGGTGCCACAATTAGATATGGTACACTATTATAGACTTGGTAAATAAGTGAATAACATAAAATATATACTCACATTAACTTTATCCGTCATGCCCTTTAACCTTTGGATAAATTCAGTCGTAGAACGGGCTTTCTCCGATAATTGTTGTAAGTTCTGGGAAAGTTCCGTCTGAAATGAAAAGAAGAAACAACTTTAGCATAGGTTCCCAACATTGACTAGACAGATATTTTCTATTTATGTGAACACAGATATATTTTGAAGAGACAGTTATGACATTTCAATGAATATTTCACTAGAAATACATAAATGGAAATTGCAGGAAATATTTTAATCAGTTCCTAGTGTTAATTCTAAGATGATCGAGGTGAAAATATTGGTCCATGTAGTACTTTTGGGCCTATTTATCCCCAATTTCGAAACCGATTATATGAAACTCGAATCAATAAACCAATTCATTAAATATTTTACTAGAAACACCCACCTGGGAATTGATTGACATTTTAAAATTAGTGTTGATTGTTGAGTGTCGAGAAATTCGGTCTTTTCTCCGACGTTTAAGTCATTTTCTTTGATTCGTCTTTGTCTTCTTTGAAACTCTCCCTTTCTTTCTGTCTATTTCTTATTTACGTATACATTCTTAAATTTATGTTATCAAAAATGTTTGTTGTTTCATCAAATAATCAATTTTTAATCGATTATTCTAAATATTTATTTAGTCGTGGTCGAATAAATATATGTAATAAACATCCCAGTATTTACTTCAACGACTGAGGGAAACCACGAAAATACAACAGTCAGGATGAATGAATGAAAATGGTACAACTGAAATTGAACGTTTTTTATATTTTTATCATTTAAATCAAGTACCCGTTTTTGAGGAATTATCCTTTCTATAATTTTTCACAAATAATTATATACGTATGTCATATAATGTTATTATATATTGTTACGTATATTTATCAATATCTCCACATTCATCCATCAACTGAAAAAAAAAATATATATACGTATAATTTTGTCCTCGTTTGCATGCCTTAATTTAACGCTGTTTTGCTACTCCATACATCTCTCTGAAAACTCAACCCCCTTATTTTTCTTTGAAAAAGCTCGTAATATCCTGAATCCTACCAATAGTACGGTAACTCATGGTGCTTGTTGTTCTGTAGAGCATACGATAAGAAGTTCACCCTTACCGTCGCTATGACAACACACCCCTGTCTGGATAGGCAATACATGTTTCAGGCGCGCACTGCGCGAACACTAACTAACCGTTTACACAATACGCGACTCGAGCATACTTGCAAAGCAAAATTATGGTGAAACGTACAGAAAATCAGTCGACGTTTTTTTTTTTTTAATTTTAATTTTATTTTCAGAGAATATAGATGACTTATAATTTTTTTTATTTTTGTTACTATACTAACCAGTAACAAGTATTGCCATCGTAAATATAAGAATGTTGATCAAATTTATATTTTGTCCTATAATAAATAACCCATCCGTAAAGTGAGGGTAATTAGCACCATGTCCATGCCAATTTTTAAGATGGCATTTCCAATAATATACGTCAAATCTCTTTCGTCTTGTACCATAGTGAATTATTTTTTATACTAAAGAGGTCCTCAAAAACAAACAATTTGTTAACATAATCAAAAACTAGTTATTCAAAATTGGAATTATTTTAAATCTGTGCTAAATTGATAAATACTATGCCCTATGTAAATAGGACTCCTCTATTTTGACGTATTTCATCGACTTACACTGCTATTAGAAATTAGAATCTAGAAACTTCAAGACAGCCAAAAGAACAGAAACAAAAATAGCAAACTTTGTTCTTTTAAAAGTTCACAATACTATAACTCCTTGAAAAATACATATGGATGAAGAGATACATATTTTTTATATGATATATGAAATTCTAGCCGATATGAAATTTAAACGACATTGTATATGAAATACAATATTTCTTTATTCTATTAAAATGCCTTCTAACATTCGAGTTAGAACTTGAAAGTATCGCTATTGTGTCGACTCCTTTTTCTACGGTGCCCGTACGCCACCACATGCGAAACAATATGAATGATTACAGGTAGAATGAAACGCGATTGCTGTCAATTATTTCATTATTACACTTGAAAAGGTGCTGACACAAGGTTAGTGTATGTACTTTTAGTAACTGTAGTGATGATGAAGGTATAAAGAAACGTTAAATATTAGCAAATTGGAAATGAAACACATTATGAAGACGAGAATAATAATGCACCCTGTTCTCGTGCAAACATGGAACAAATTATAGATTTTAGAAGTTGATCTGAATCTGAATTTTTGAATTAATTTTTCTCAAATCTCGACCGTATATTTTTTAATATGTGACAATCATTTTGTTTCCTATAGGAAGTTTTCATGATGATACAAACGACAAGCCAGAATTAACCAGATCAATAATAGGGTGAACGTGACTAAAAATATCGTCTGTACGTACATTACGCGCGGATTAGGGAAGTTATTTCAATGAGTGCCGATGTAACAAGTGATGAAATGTCCCTCCCGTTCCCAATAAGCCACCCTTCAAGTCACGACTACCCACTCCCACCCACTCCCACCTACTCCCACCCAGGCTGAACACACAGAATAATATGTCTATCGATCTGTATAATAATAATAAATCGTCTACACACAATGGTCACCCCTAGCCGGAGACCTAGTTTCGCAGCAGCTCTTTCATATATATATATATATTATATTTGCTTTACTTAGATTATACATGCGATATTCCAATTCGAGTTTTATATTATTGGCAGAGTTCAGAAGGATATTATTTTGTCAGGCAGTAAAAATGATTAACTGCATGGGACCTTTGACCCCGCACAACTGTCTTGCACGCCTACAATCGAGCAAGCCTCCACCAATAGCAAACACGGAGGAAATGTTTTAATGACATCTATATTGCTGGTACAGAATATTGATTTAAAAAAATTATATTCCGATTTTATCATTCAAGGGACTGGGTTTAATCCTCGAGAGGTTGAGTAAAAGTCTCATTTGAGCAGATATATTCGTACTTTGATGATGATCTGGTCCGGTCTGGTCTGATCTGGTCTGATCTGGTGAATTGATGGTGAATTCTGGTAAATTCTCCGTGAAAAACACGTTGTTTCTAGTAATGTATGCAAGTACTACAGGAGAGGTCAATTTTCAATTCAGGCGATTATTTCTTCTAAATGGCTGTTGAACTTTACATAATAGTAAAGAATAGATTGGCAATATAATCTTATAAGTCACAGAAAGTTTCAAATCCACAAACAACATATTCAAAGTGTTTCCCATTGAAATTAATTGAAAGAAAAAATTCAAAACCAAAACTTGCTACATTTTCTAGTTCCAATTTGTGTTGCTACCGAGTTTCTCTATGATTTCATGTATATAAATTGACGACACTTTGATTATTTATTTGCACTAATTATGATATTGTAATATATTACAAGCACTGAGAGTACTTTTATCTTGTTTCGAAACGGAGTCTGTGGGAAATATTAGAGTACGTACTCCGTCAGTCAGAAGTTGGAACGACACTTAATGAGAGTGGTTTTGGTTCTCAAAGTGAAAAGCAATGCAGGGGAAGATACTTATTTTCTTATTGAGGTTTTGATTAAAATTTAGCGGCAGGGAGGGGCGCGGGGTGAGAGTGGGAGAAGAGTTTCCAGTCTGGGGTTTCAAGGCGGGAAGAGCGAAGCAAAGGGGAGTAGATTGAGAGGGAAATTCGTTTTGTAGTTTACTTTGAGTAAACATAGGCATATACACTTAATTGGACCCAGTTTCCAAGTCAAAGTAGATATCTTGCAACCCCTGCACCATCATCAAGGCACTACGTTGGATATCTGTACACTTATAAACATTGAATTCTCGTTTCTTTCATAGCAAACACGCATTGTTGTTTTTTCGAGAATCACTTGATATACATGAATAGATGACTAACAACAGTAACAAGGGGTTGCAAAATCGAGCCATAACAGGATACGCGTGAACAATAAAAAACAAACTCACTTTTGCCAATTTGTTGGGGTTTATTTCAATTTTAATTAAGCGTGATCAACATAGAAACATAAACCTATGCTAGAAAGATATTATACGGTATACATAATTGGACATCTATCACTGATATGTGCAGATTTAGTTTTACACATATTTTACAAGTTCAAAATTTCAAAAACACCGAAACCGCTGCCAACATTTTTATAACACCTATTTCTTATTATGAGATGAAACGTTAACCACACGAGATTATAACAAATAACAACGTTATTGGCAAACACTAGATAGAAAATTTGAGAAACATATTTTGCGAATTGTTTCTCAAACAATTGGTTCATTTCATTTATAACAGCACGTTGAAAACATTCATAAAAATGACTCTAAAAACGAGATATTTATTCAGGAGCGAAAGTTACTGTCTATGATTAGGAATATCACCTATGATTGAACTAAAAACAATTACTTTGCAAATTGCTATTCCTTTACACGACAACCTGACAGAATTGGTAAAAATGGCATCATGCAACCATGCCAATTTTTCTATTCACCTCATAATTCAAAATGTTATCTCATCCATGCGGCCACCTACAGCGTATTGGCGATTGTCCAAATCACAATTTACATGTCCTCCACATTACGTTACGTTTCACAGCGTATACTACATATTCTGAGAACAGTGCTCGAAGACAATGAATGCATGTACGTCATTCGCATTAGTAGGCAAACGCCGAACATGCGTGCGTTATAAGATGAACGAGGTATCGAAATAGAGTATAATCGAAAACTCTATACACCGAGACTCAGATAAAACATACTTCGTTCGGTTACTATCGAATCAAGGGAGCCCTGAATCCATCTCTGCAACATTTCTGCTACTATTTCTACCTATTAGATTAATAAAAACCATTTATAAAATTATTTTCTTCGTAACGGCTGGTCCGAATTGCATATACAGACTTGTAATAGTGTGTATCATTTCTGTGTTCACAATCAGGGAACATTTGAATTTTTTTTGAGAGATTTTATTTTTCGAATTTTCTTGCCCAGCTTAATATTATGTTTTTTTTAGAAACTTTGAGATGATGTTTCTCAAAAATGGTCCAACCGATTCAACACCAGAACTATACAGTTCCAAGTTGGATATGTTCACATTTACAGAATGTACATTTTGATCATGTAGTCATTTTCATTTCGATCAGTCAAACCCTGAGACCTGTGCAGTGGGTAAATTGAAACAAAAAACACACAGACAAAGCTCCATAAGAGTGGAATGAAAGTCTTCGCTAACGCTCATCTAATAAATGTGAACAGGTCTCGAGGGCATTACTATATACATCTCTTGCATCTCTCCACACACCATATAACAGCATCCCTGTAAGGCTGGACCACAATAATAATTCCTAGATCGTACCATGATCATACGATGCATCGAATCTCAGCCACAACCACACACACACACACATCTCGTTTGAATGACCTTGGAAGAGCTCCTTTACCTTTCGTTTCATTCTTCGCCGGCTATTGTCTGTGTATTTTCAAATAGGCGAATCTATAACAGCTAGACTTCTAACCAGAGATGTAGTTAGTACTCCAAAGGGGCGTAGATCTGATATCGTGCAGGCATTTCTTGTGGACTAAGTGGACCATTCATTAACCAATTCGAATTCTCAATTTTCCTCCCGCCATTTATACAATTATTAATGTCCACTGAAAATGTCTCTTTTACTACTACCATTTTTCTACTACTTACTAGTTTTACGTACTATTTTTTTTTTGTAGAATTTTGTCGAAAGTTTAGTATAAACAGCGATTTTTTTTGATAGGATTTAAGCTTTGAAAGGGTACATAATTGCCATTTTGAGAAACAATCTATAGGTGCCCACAAACATTCATAGCATCATTATTCATAAGTTTTATACTATTTTTATATTATCATCATATTGCTGTTTATACTAATACTTTCTCATTATTTTCTACCCATCATTTTTTCAATAATCGTTAAGAAAATGATGGGGTGCAGCCAAGGCTCCGAATGGAGAGGGACCCATTTGCACATACATTTCTTCAATTTTTGATAATGTTTTCTTCCTCCGGTAACGGAAAATAGTTCGAGTTCGTCTTACTCAACTTGATTTATTTGCTTTAATGCCAACTTTTGACAAATAATCATTAGTTACGTTGCCGCACACAAGACTTCCTTCTTATGCGGGCTTCTTATTATCTAATTCTCTTTCCGTGGCAATTTTTCTTTCCTTTTCTCAGAATACTTTCTATGTACATTCAATTTTGTTATTATCATTGTTAACTTGAATTTGTTATCTTCATCGTTAACTTGAATGAGTATAATAGGAATGTTGAATTGATTTGAACCCATTCTGCTACACGAGCAATATTACTTATTTTAAAATAAAACCAGTAATTGAGTGCTAAGTATTGTATAGGTAATTGTTAAAAAATAACGTATTCTTCAGAGAGCTAAAAATCTGTTTCTATGGATTAAAAAGGTATATTCACATCATGATCTCTAGTTATTTTAGTAGGCAGGCATCCCCTGGTCCCACGCGCGGTGGGTATTGCGAGATGGTTGGAGAAAGAGAGAGAGAGAGAGAGAGAGAGAGAGAGAGAGAGAGAGAGAGAGAGAGAGAGAGAGAGAGAGAGAGAGAGAGAGAGAGAGAGAGAGAGAGAGAGAGAGAGAGAGAGAGAGAGAGAAAGAGAAAGAGGGAGAGAGAGAAAGAGAGAGAGAGAGAGGGGGGGGGAGAGAGAGGGAGACACCATTTTCTTTCCCTATAAGGGCTTATTAATATTGTATGCCATATGGTAATGGATATTTGCGTTCAGCTTTTTTATGTGATGATAACGTAAAAGCTAAAATAGACCCTTTCACGCGCGTTATAGTGTAGAAACCGTAACGAGTTTACAAGTGACAAACTAATGGAGATAACATTTTAAAATGTTAAACAACATCAAACTCTTATCTAGATTATGCAAACTAGAACTTCCATAATACTAAACCTTCTTTTACATTTGTTGGCACAGACAATCGGTCTGTGTTGTTGGTTGAAAGTGTACGAAAATAGGAATTGTAATTTGAAAAAGCATGTTTTTAATCTTCATGGTGATACCTGTATTTGAGCGTAAAAACCTACGTCACGTAAAGCTTTCGCCCTACGTACATATAGTAATCCATAATAATTGGTAGACATACATTAAACACGTGTAATTTATTTTCAATTCGAAATGATAGTTCTGGTATCACAGGTATAAGTGACAAACTGTAAGCAATCAAAACGATCAAAACTGAGTAAAAAACGAAGTGAAATTATAGTCAATCAATTAAATGTAGTGATTTACCCATTTTTATGGTAACAAATAATTAGAAAAAGTGTCTAATAGAAAATAAAATACAAACAACATTTATATAAACATGTCGAGCTTTGAGAAACGAAAATGTATGACAGAACATGTATGAATGTATGACAGAACTATAGTATACATTACAGATACAATATCGTCACTTGTCAGTATGTATCGGTCAGTCAGAGAATATGACTCCATGTTATAGTTTTATGTTGAACAAGTGAGAAAAATGGCGATATGAATGTTCAATAATGATATGCAAGTTTTCAGCGTGAACATTTTTTTTTTTTTTTAATTATACTATATAGACCAGACCAAATTCAAAACTAGAGTACACGCTAATCAATATGCTCAGATAAAATATAGCGTTTTAGAAATTTCAATTAATCTTACTATATTTGTTTTACCCTGTCACTAGTATTGTTCTATTCTATAGATCAGTGCTGTACAAGTAGAGCGTCGCGACGGCGCTTACGACGTTTAGCGACGGGAAGTCTGTTTGGATTGTGTTCCTCGTTGTAAGAGGAGAGGGTGATTGTGCAGTGGGGCGGGAAGGGGGAGAAGTCTGTAGCCCGGAATAGTCGATGCTTATTTCTGTCTTCCGACGTTCGCCTTGCTAGCGTAGCGTTAAGGTGCCATTATTTTGGAGTGCCTAGACGTCCAGTGTCCTTAGTGCGTTGCTTTAACGACGCTTTTAGACGCCATATGAATAGAGGAATGAGATCAGTTGTTAAAAAATAAACACTGGATACTTGACATGAAATAACATCTACTACAACATTTTCGAAATATGTTTGCTGAATATATAATTTTAATTGAAATTCGTGCTTTTCTTCTGAACTGCGGAAACAATATTCGACAATAACCAAAAATAGTGCCAAAGGTGCGAAAACGATTTACAAGCATATCGAATAAAATAACAAAAACAAAATATCAAAGTTTCTATCAAATTTCAAAACAAGTTACATCAATTGGTATTTCAAACTTCAAAGGGCTTTTGGATTTACTTGAAAGTGGTCGAACCAAGTGTTTTCTCCAACACTTTGATGTTGTGAATTACCTTTGACATGTGTACACTATCGGCTAACAAACTAAAAACAGAGTTTCCGGTTTGGCTATTTCGCATTGAATAATAGAAATGTTTCACTTGTGTCTGACAATCGTAGAACAGTATAATTTAATGTACTATTTTCACGTCTTTATAATTGTTATGAGCCCAACCTCGCTTTGATAGCAACCATGCAGAAAACACCAGTCCAAGTCCAACTAGGGTGTTACAAAAGGTGTCAAACCTTCTACAAAGTTCATATTTATTTATCAAGAATTTTCGTAATATAGGGCGGATATTGGTTTTATGGATAGGAAGGTGCACAACACACCTACGCTTTACAGGTACAAGCACAGATCTGTGGTCCAAGTAGCGATAGTTATTTTACTTTGTTGCGATTATTATGGTAGATCTAGCACCATTGTTTGTTCTGCCTTTTTCTTCCGATCAACCAAAGAATCTTGGCAACCTTAACAGTTTTTTTTCAACTCAGAACTATTTGACTGTATGCAGCGCTTATATACCTGTAGTGGTGAATGCTGACATTCCGATTTAGTACCAAGATGAATCAGGTAGAGAGTGAGAAGAAAAAGAGAAGAACGATGGAGAGAGTGAGATGAGAAACACAATTTTTTTCTATTTGTTTTCTTTGTAGTTTGTAGGAGGGAACCTAACGTAGAAATGTTCAAGATTCTCTCGAGGGAATGGTTCAACAGATTATACGCTTGCAACTTGAAACAATTCAAATTGGGTAGACAACCTCTAAAGGGATTGAGATTAGAAGAGACTAACTAAAACCATCAGGAATTTTTATAAAAACATCACGGAACTTTTGATGAGCTGAGCTTTAAATGTAAATATCGGGGTAAAACGAATGACGAGTAAATTGTGAATTCGATTAACTTTGAAGAAAGTTACTAACGTTGTACTCGATAAATCACGGCGAAAGATGAATGAGGGATGCATTTTTCTTGAAACCCTCCCCAGTCCCATTTTCCATTATTGTCGCTTGTCGTTACTAAAAACACTAGACATCTCAATATCTAGACAGTTAAATTAACTAAACCACGTCTACTACGGGTATATTCACTGTAAAAAATACACTCTTCGTAAATTACGATCAAAGTATATTCCTCTGTCTACATATTACAAACATAAACCCTACGAAAATCTCTCTTCCACATTCTATGATTCTAAACCTTCTAATTCTACAGCCAAAATAGATAATAACAAATGAAAATGTTATAATAATGATAATAATAATAACAATATATTTGTTTGTAAGCCGTTTTAATCTAAATGTAAACAATTTATACAATATTTTAGGCCCACAAAGTCATAATACCTGACTTGTCTGTGGATTCATAATACACATTTCTACACTATTAATGCATTTTGATTGACAGTGTGTAGTCTTACATGACATAAGTGAGATTATGAAGACATATATGTAGGCCATATAGGCCATAACACTAACAACTACTCACTAACAACTTTAAAAAAATAAAAGAAGATTTAAGGCCTCTATACGTAGTAACCATATTAAAATAATCTTTACAATCTCTAAATAACTTCTTGTAATTTCATTTTCATCTATTTTTTAATAATGTTTAACGGCCCCACCAACTGCTACGTTATATGGGTTGTATAACGAATCATACATGGTTGATATTACTTCTTTGAAATAATAGTGAATAGTAATAAATGATGATAGTATAAGAGTGCAGAAAACTCATCCCTTTCGAGTACAATTTATAAGAAAGTGAGGAATAAAAATGAAATAGAATACTTTTATAACAAGCTATTTTAATTAGAATCGATCAACATTTTCAAATCTTATGCAATAATAATAATAATGATGAAGATAATCATATAATAACACTCCTCTTGCGGATGGATGTAAGGTTGAATGCATCATAGCTAGTATAATGAAGACTCTATACGCTAGCTGCTAGTCTTTTATATGTAAATAAAAGTATAAAAGCTTATCGAGGATACCGTCATACTGGTTGCACGTGCACGTAATGTATACCCGTGTTTGCTGCAACTCGATTCAACCAATCAAAATGTTGATGAAGAATGAAGATGAAAAGTTTTCCAGGTACTGACTGTGTATAGACAGAGATAGACTTGAACTCGACTGGAATATGTCATAAAGCATCGCTCATGTCATCAGCGGTCCAATCGTGTTTGATAAAATATGGAATATAAAAAACAGCTCCTTATAATCATTAATACAGTTATCAATTTATCATACTATCCTATTTTAATATTATACTCTATGATATACTGTTATATCATTTATTGCTTCAATGGTGCAAAAACGAAATGTATTGTGTGCAACATGAACAATAACATGAGATATGATATAAAGATGGAAAAAATCTTAACGCTCTAATATGAGATTTTCAAACAACGAAGTTTAAAAATGAAAAGGATATCTCTATCGAAGAAACATATTATAGAGTGAGTTTTCCCCGAGGAATGTAATCATCGCCATGGTTCGATGTTACAACTACACCTCTAAAACATAATTAGTAGAATTATTTTGTAATTGTATCTAGTCCAATATAGTCAGTATACCACGACGTTTCATTTGTCTTCTATTAAATCGAACATTCGACATGACTAAGGTCTTACGAAACTGATGCAGAATGAATCGAGTCACAGCTTCCTAAGAAGAGATGAAGAGAGTGAACAATGGGTGGAGGTATGACCATGGTGTAACGATGCAGTATGGTTACTGACTGGACGCCTTGTCTTCAAATCACGCACGAACCATAGAAGAGAAGCACGATTTCTGGGCATGCTCGATTTACTTCTACGATACTGATGCTAAAGATGAGAAACGAGTCAGATGCGAGCTTGTTGTATAAAGTCGTTTAATCTATATTTTATGTAAGACATATATATATATATATATATATATATATATATATATATATATATATATATATATATATATATATATGTATGTATATATACACATATATACTGAGACGAGTGGTAGAGTGGCTAGCACACTGAACCGTCATTCAGGAGACCTCCAGGGGTTCGATTCCCGCCTTGGTCGACCATCCTGAGAGGGTTTTTCGTGGTCACCCTCTGTCGTTCAGGTCTCGACCGACTGCTTCCCATACTATCCAAAAACCACCTGATACAACAACCTTCCATCTCATCTCATCATCTCATATTCCATTCACCGACGCCAATATATCGCAGTCATCAGTAGGCCTACAGTGCGTCGCTGAACCCAATATAAATGACGAGATGAAAGGGGTAGTTTTTTGGGGGAGATCGAAAGAATTTTGCTTGCCCCGCGGTTGATTTCGATTAGGCATAGCATTTTCAGGCAATGTACCAAATTTCATTGTGGTAACCGGAAATGCAATATTTCAGTGAATTAATTTTGACCGCACCAAGCGTTCTCCCACATACAGCAGACGTTCGCCGTCTACCTAAACTCCAATGTGCAAATCATGTCATCAAAATATTTCCATTTTTACTATGGAAATTCAGATAATAATTTCTTACACAAAAACGCAATTGTATAATTTAATTCCACATCTGCTGTGAACTAGAAACCTCAGGCGTGAGTGACTGAGTGAGTGCGTGCGCGCGTGCGTGCGTGCGTGCCAGGGCGCGTGTGTACAAGAACCGTGTGTCGCATAGTACGGTAATATAATCCCTACCTCTATAAATCCTAGGGCTGTCCAGTGTATAGTGCAATGGACCTAAACTGAAATGAGTGGATCAGTTATTCGCTATATAGGGAGCTGAACCGTCATTCAAGTGACCAGGGGCGGCGTTCGATTCCCGTCATGGTCGACCATCCCGACTGCGGGTCTTTTGTGGTTTTCCTCAGCCAGCCGCAAAGTACATACTAAAATAGTTTTTCAATATTAAGCCAACGACCGACTCTTTCCTATCATTCTAACAGACAATAGAGGGCTATCAATAAACAGATGAGTCTTGTATTAGTCGATAAACTAGGAAAACGCCATATGCGTTGTTAGACGAGCGGATAGTAATAGTATGGGTAGTAATGGTTAAGAACTGCTTCGAGTGGTACCAATTTAGCACATTTTATTTTGTTTCTTCAAAATGGCTGACCCGATCAAGCTGAATTTTTTTAGAAATGTGTATCAAAATGTAATTCAACTTCACGCAAAATTTCATTTTTTTTGGGAAAATAAAAATATTTTCTCTTTTTTCCGCCATGTCATTCTAATGGGTATTTTTGAAATTTCTAAAATTCATAAAAAAAAAGTTACCGCCCGATAATGCCACAAAACTATACACATCTAAGTTAGACGAGGAACCATATTGACAAAAAGTTTAAAGTTGATAGCTGTAGCCGTTTGACCTGTGGAGAACCGAAAAAAAACAAAAAACAAAAAAAACATAAAAACGAACACCAATTTTTTTCAGTATGTCAAATTGAATCCTCGCTAAAGCTCGTCTAATTAGACAAGTTTAAACCCTTAGATCACACAGTTCTTCATGCACACCCTATACCAACTGATACCGTGTACCACCGTCTTCAAATACAGATGACTCGATTATCTGTGGATCAACCATAAACGCCACAAATGCAATCGCTATGATCGGAGAAGATGACTTATGGGAACGGGATGTGTCATTCATTTATATCACTGTACTGATGAGTAAAATCTATTAGGGGTCGGTGAACGATTTATGAGATGATGGGAGGATGAGACGAAAGGTTATTTTATTAAGTGTTTATGGATAGTGGGAAAGAGTTGGTAGTTGCCTGTTGTCAAGAAACCATCCCAGTATTGACCTGAAAGACAGAGGGCAACCACGAAAGAAACCCTGTCAGGATGGTCGATCGTGGCGGAATTCGAGCCTCAATCTCCTGAATGTCGGTTCAGTGTGCTAGCTACTTGACCACTCGTCCCAGTACGGGATGTGTGAAGAAAAAGTTAGTGATGGGGTAGAAGACGACGGAAGATGCAGACTGAAGATGAGTAGTAATCACTATATTGCCTGTTGAATATAAGTGCTATTTACACGTTTATGATTGTAAATATAATGATGTAGATGGACGGATAATTTATTTAGCATAATTTGCTATTACACAATACATCATATTACTCAATTACTACTGAGACGTGTGGCCTAGTGGTTAATACACTGAACCGTCATTCAGGAGACCGGGGTTCGATTCCCGCCATGGTCGATCATCATGACAGGGGGTTTTCGTGGTTTCCCTCTGTCGTTCAGGTCAATACTGGGATGCCGAATCCTTTCCATCTATCCAAAAACACGTAATAAAATAACCTTTCATCTCATCATCCCATCAACTCATCTACATTCCCAGACGCCCATAGATCGTAGTCATCAGTACAGTGTCGTTAAACCCAATATGAATATAAAAATAACTATTACTCATAACGTGTGTATACACAGTCTAGTTTATAGTTCAGTATACAGTCCAGGCTCTATCAAGGCAGCATTATTTTGTGGTAAACGCGTCGTGGAGGGCATAGTTGAAAGTGCTGATTGATCAGTAGGTAGATGCGAGAGGTTAACAACTTGACATATGGATGTAAACCAGAATTTTGAATCCGAAATTACAGATGATTTTTCTTTGACTCCGTGTGATTTTTTCGATTTCGAGTGAGTTTTTTTATTTCGATGTACTTTTTTGATTTCGAGAGGTTTTTTTTTTGATTTTTTTCATAGTATACACCTGATTTCAGGAGTTGTTAGCCCCTCGGGTAGATGGTAACGCTTCCCGGTTCCTGCTTGGCTGGAGGGATATGTGATAGCGATACGTTGGTTGAACCGAGGTAAGGTATAGATAGGTTGCTGGTTGAGGGAAGAACAGTTAGAGGGTCATAGAGGAGCTTCTCTATGGTAGGGTGAAGGAAGGAAGTTGTATATGTGGATGTGCAATGTGAAGATGTGCTATATAGGGGTAAGCTTGACTCGGTGCTTTTGCACGGATGAAGATTGGCGTGTTGTGGCACTTTCAGAAGAGGAAGTGATGATGGTGTGATGAAGTGCAAGAGGGATGTAGTTGTTACGAGGCACATAAATTTGGGCTAGGAACTTTGTTTACACCGACTTTATATAAATATATACATATATATATATATATATATATATATATATATATATATATATATATATATATATATATATATATATATACATATCTTGACATGGTTTCACGTAGGTCTAAACGACTCATATTAGGACAGTAATTATATTTATAGGTATTTGATGATTATTGTTTGCTTAACGACCCTATACCAACAGCTAGGTTATACGGGGGTACGAATGAGCAGGTGATTATTAAACTATGGAGTGATGATGAGTGAAAGGACGTTTACAAAACCCATGCCTTATGCGGCACTCGAACCCACGCCCAACGGTAACTTCAGTTTCTGTAGCGGTGCCTCAGCTGACTGAGCCACCTTGGGTGGCTTAGAGGTATTTTAGTCGTTTTAAAATAATTGAATATATGCTTCACATTTCAACAGCGCTATGGCTGCTTCTTTTGAGAGCAACATTTTTTACAATGACAATAATATACAAAAGCATACAAGATTCAGAATTTTGAATATGAAAACGGCAGTCATAGCGCTGTTGACATATTGAGCACATGAGCAAATATTAATTAATCTAAATCGACTAAATTACCCCTAAATATAAATATAATTATACATATATATATATATATATATATATATATATATATATATATATATATATATATATATATATATATATATATATATATATATTATAATTTTGTTTTCAAGTTGACTCTCCAGTAGACTCATGAGTGTACAGCCGCGAAAGGCTAGCTAGACTATCGACCTCCATACTCCCCCTTGGCTCCCAACCCTCTTTCTCTTCCCCTATCAAACACTGCATGTGCACATATAATGGTTGCACAGCCCAAGGCGATAGAAACCAGTTTAAGCACCATATGCGGACAACATTATGAAATGCACTTGAATTACATGTTGACTTAGGCCTATTACTAGTACTGAGCAGTATTTTTGGAATAAGTATGTTGAATAGAAAACCACTAATTTGATAACTTGTCAACTTTAAAACTACTTACCAATTTCCTGGAATGGATTTGTGCCAATATATAAAAATACTTGTATTAAGTTCTATCCCCATGAGGTCAACCTATAGCTATTTCAATTTTTAGTGATGATATTTAAACAAATAACAAGTCAATCAACAAAATAATAACATTTTAAAAATATTTCACTTCTAATGTTCGTTGTCGTTGGAACCAAGGTGGAACGAAGACCTAGTAATTGATGGATAAACAGCCAGGTGGCTCGTTACCAAGTAAATCGCTTGGACCAGATGGGCACAAATACAGATAGAGCACGTACTTTCAATTCACTGCAAGACCTGATCATACACGTATATAGCTAAAGGTAATTGACCAACCAAATGGCTTATACTTTATTGGAACAGGTGAGATTTTTCTGATCGCAGATGAGACCCTGGACTATATGGATATTCATCTATCGAAATAAATTTGATAATACTATGAAATGAAATTCTCTACTGCACTATCGAGTATATTAACCATTAACGAAGTACTTATAAATGCCATATGGATTTTGTTGACGTTATTTCACCCGTAAATTCGATTACCCAGCAGAAAGGAAGTAGTATTAACGACACATTTAGGTACTAACGTAGTATTTTCGATTTTTTATAACAAAATTAAAATTTTTCGTAATGTGAGGAACCAATTTTACGGAGTTACCCATTGTAAACCTTGTTTTAACCCCAGTGTTTTCGTACATTTAAATGTATGCCTTTTCACCTTTTGTTCCTGATTAATGATGCTCGATAGCATATATCGCGTATCGTATTTTATGTAATTCATGGTCTTTGTCCATGCAATCGCATTGTTATGATGTCCTTTCAATAATAGGGAGTTGACTGAACGTGAGTTTATAATTCACATTATTCATTATCAACACTGTAACATTCACCTATTCCGGTACCCATCACATGGTCATTTGTACATCATCAATTAGAATTTGAGTTCGTTAATCAAGTGTCCCATTATCAGCAGCATTGCAGCGTTCAAATGTATACATGTATATTGTTTCCTCACGGAACTATAATTCCAGGCTTAAATACAAATTATGAATTCACATTAATGACCTGAAAGCCGAGATTAATCTGGACTTATGAGTGGAACGATGGTTAGTAGAACGATTATGGTCACACAACCCCATGTGCATGAAATATGTTGGGACAACTTATCCGATGCACGATATGCCAACTTTTAAAAAGAGGTTTCAGACGCGCCTTTATCACGAAGTTTTCCAATTTCTTTTGATACATGATGGAGTTATTGCGACATGAAAAAACATGCTTTTGTAATAATATATACCTTTTTTCGACTAGAGTTATAGTCAGTAAAATTGTTCGTAATATTTTAATGATAAAGTTGTATACGTCACGAAGACGACGACGCTGTCCGCCGCTATAGCGATGATATATATATATAAAACCACAGGAAAAAACATTTCTTGCGGGTCTCTTTCTATTTTAGGAGGCAAAGAGTAGATGAAGATTCACCATACCCCAAAAATACGCCCAAAATTTGAAACTAATACATTTTCAAAATATGCTAATACGCCGCTTCAACCACTGTTTTTCAAAAAACAAACCCTACATGGCTTTCTATTTCGAGGAGGCACAGAGTAAGTAAAGCTCACGCAAACCACGAAAATTTGAAAGTAATGCATTTCTCGAAGTACGCTAAAACACCACTTCAAATACTATATTTTAGAAAAATACTTGCGGGGCTCTTTCAAATTGAAGGAGGCAAAGAACAAGTAACGCATATACCGCAAAACTTTGAAACCATAACATTTTCCGAAATACACTATAGGCCTACACCACTTCGAAAAGTAAATTTAAGAAAAGTGTAAGGCTGTATCTTTTGGACTGAGATACAAAAATGAAATTTATGAGATAAAGTAGCACTGAAAACAATCCACTGTTTCAAAGAGCCCAAAATTTTCCACTTGCGGCGAAAGGGTCTCCAGCGAAGCCAGTACTTTTCTCGAGTCAAGTCCTCACCTTTAATTAGTAGACCATTGAATATTTAATCAGTTCGAGTCCTAACTAATATTTTACTCTACGCCATGCTAACGAACACATTGCGGTTGAGGTACTATGTACCCCCCCCCTACCCTATATTCACTTTCCTGGGACTGGCATTCACTAATTATTAAAATGCCGGTGCACTTACAGCTTAAAATAATGAAGGCAATGTCCAATGATGTTGGAACAATTCACTAAGGGGTGGGTGCATGGGTGTGTGGTACTTATTAAATAGTGTGTCTGGCTCCTGTCACATTGGGGATTTCAACACGCCACTGGGCTGAACAAAATTCAAACAATCAGTGCTCAAGTCCTTTGGATGTGAAATCTAGTTATATAAAGTGATTAAATTTTTTATGAGCCAAGTTATAGAAACTGTTAGGTATGGTTTTGTATGTTATAGGACAAACAATCAGAGAAAAGAAATCAATTTCATTTTTTTCATTGAAATTAATCCGATATAAATAAAATTATATTGACGGATGAACACGCATGCCACGATAGTTAATTAAGGAAGACACAATTGCCGATCGAAGTTTAGTTCTATTGTGATTGAAGATAAAGTAGGCGTATTATATATATATATATATACTTTTTTAGAAACATCGAAACTTGATACCAAATCATTGTAGGATCGTTTGGACGGGGTGCCACAAGGGCGATCTTACCATCCCATTTTATTATTATTTTGAATTAGATGCAATGAACTTTGACACCGGGTCTACGCTGTCTGTGACCACATTTCTTCGCCGCAGATCTTCACTTGCCGAAAGTCCGGAACACATTATAAGTATAAAACCGTTTTTGCGATATATCCGGACATTACCAAGATTGGTATCAGGAATAATCCAAACACACGAATGTTGATATCTTTCCCTTTGAACTAAGTCTCGTAGGCAATGTTCACTTCTACCAAATAACTATGTAAACTATATAACTTCTATAACTTCTATATAACTGAAATTTAATTTAACCAAAACATATCTCTCAAACATTTACAGCGATACATCGAAAGTTTTTACTAGTCATCATGCAGTTGATAAAAACAATAAAAACAACTGGATACCCTCATTTGGAGATGAGTAGATACTATATATTCGCTGATCCTTTCCTCAATGAATTAAAGTACATCAAACCTCAAACTTCAATAGATAATTTTAATATAAAATCTGAGGGATCTATATTTCTTCTATAAGTAACAAAAGAATATATCGTAAATGTCATCACAATAATGAACCAAGGGGCAAGTTACCATCCGGGAAAGAGGAGCTGAGGGTGAGTAGAGTGAATACAGGGCAACCACTCACTACGGATGTCCATTCACATGAAATGCATGTGTTGGCTGTGTATTGTCTGGGCCTCTAGGGGACTTAGGGGTGGGAAATACGGGGGGTGAGGCCACAAGTAATGAGATACTGAAGTGACGTACGTCGTGGGGAGAATCTATTTTAATATAATTAATATATGTCTATAAATTATAACTCTGGAATCGTAGACCTACGCTCAGCCACAGAGTTACAATTATAAACAAAAAAGAGAAGTTCAAAGCGCGGTTCAAAGCTTCAGTTATGGTACAGTACACATGGATTTTGTGATATAGGCCTAATATTGAATTATTTCCATTCAATCTTTCGCTGAAGTTGTCACTTATCTCATGATAAGATAAGATGGTGTACTAACTAGAAAGTGACCTACAATAATAATATTAGAGATGAATAGAATCAGAACAACGACGACATATGTTGGGGTGATTTTTGTTAAAATATCTACTTGGAGAAAATTTGTCTATAAGTTCATTAAAAGAACTTTGATTTGAGTGGGGAGGGGGAGGAGCATAATTGTAAATCAAAAGGTAATATATTATGGGCTCTCGTACACACGGGGTCGGGAGAGAGGGGGGGGGGGGGGGGGGGAAGAATGGAATGATTGTGCAGTATGAACTTATGAAGTACGATAAGTAAATTATAGTATAAAATAGCAAACTCATAGAGTAGAAACGTTCCCATGCTCGATTAAATGTATATGAGAACGGACTATAGGTACTAACTAAATCACCATCCATTGGGCAATTGTAGAATATATTTGTCGTGATGAATTTGGAAGTCAATTACTGAAATTTTATAGCATAGAATAGTAAGTCTTGTAGGTAAATCTGCACTCAGCAGTATGATACCAGCGTCTCGTGCCGTGAAGTTCACAATCTCGTTCAGCTGTATATCTTAACACAACACTTATTTGAAGTTTGAACAACTTCCATCCTGTTCCGCTCGCTCGTCCTTATCGAGTTGGTGGACTGTTACCAGCAAACGTATAATAATGATACCAGGACACCCATACTTACGAATTACGAAAGAGGTGAGAGTAAAAGCGAGATTAGAAAAATGTGCTATCAGCGTAAGTATATATAGACCTATATATATATATATATATATATATATATATATATATATATATATATATATATATATATATATATATATATATATATATATATATATATATATATATATATATATATATATATATATATATATATATATATATATATATAATTATATTTATAATATTCATTTATCAAGCTTAGGGTCTACATTTGTTTCTTTATATTCCGTAAATTAAATTTCATAAAAATTACTTCTCAAGCATTTCTTCATTTTACAAGCAGTCTAGTATTACTTTTTTTTTGTATTTTTTCTGGTGAATAAATTGATTTTGCACATATGTAACCGTTACGCTTTGCTGCGTTTCACCTTATGCTTACTGCTTCGCATATATTAGCCAAATTTACAGGGCCACAGACCATATACACTTTTTCCTTATGATCAAAAATAGATGACGTATATGAATTGGCTCTGAACCAAAGTTGTACGGTATAAACGTGAAAGTTCAAATTAATTTCGAATACAATATGAGAACCATATATTATCCGTATAGATATTTTCAGCTTGGCTCGCTTCTGCTGTTTTCTTGTGTTTTTATAACGTCGGAAGAGCTGTCTTATAACATGTTACGTTCTTATTTATGCTACGGCATGAAAAACAGCGTAAAGGTGGAAATCAGATACGTATGTCAGAGTTGATGCCTCGTGTGTGTAGTGTGGGCGGATGGAAACTTCCGAGCGCTGAAGATATTTTGGTCAGAGGGCTCAGAGGCCAGAGGAACGGTCGATCGGGATTCGGGACCAACAATTTCAAACATATTTATGAGGTTTTCCGATACGATGATCAGCGAGTCAGCCCAAGTGTTGTGTCTAAAGTTTAAACTAGATCGTTTTAAAAGATTCAGAAGACCACCAGTAATGAATGATGGGCCTATATAACAAACGACAAGCCTTTATCATTTATAAAACACAAGCCATAGGCTACAATGGAGGAATAAAATAGGAAATAAAATAACATGATCAAACAATAATAGTAATAATAATCATTATTATTATAACGATAATAATAATAAAATCAAATGAAAAGAAATATAAAAGAAATATAATAATAATACTTATTATCATTTGTAGAAAATATAAGAAGCGAAGTTCATGGCTTGTGAGGCAGTACTTCCTCGATCGTAAGATTTTCTGCTTGTCGGTAAGTATTACTAAAAACTAATTAAAAATTGTGGACACCATATACTATCATATAACAGAATGCTTTTATCAACAACTAGAAACATCACTTCCACTCTCGAAACTCTTACGACAAGTTCCGAGAATGCAATTGCAACAGTTTGATTCTCGCCTCTCACGCTACCAACAACGTCCACATGATCCCGGTTCGAATCCCACATGTAGGAATCACCATCAATACTACGTTAATGCAAATGCCACCCAGACAAGTAAACAATAATTATGTGAAATTATCTCACCTTCTGTGCTTTGCACATCGAGTTGATCGCTTGCACGTCATGACTCGTGTGCCTCGTATCATACAGACAGAGCGGACATACTGGTACTTTGCATACCATACAGTACATGGACAACGCCTCTTCCTCATGTTCACCACAATGCGAGTCCTTTGACTTAGTCTTAGTCCTCAGTAAAGTTTTACCCTGTAAGGGATCGACAAGAGTATGTTTTGCAAGAGGACCTCGAGAAGGATGACAACTTTCACGACAGGAATCACAATAAAGTACTTCACATTGCTCGCACATTATAGTCGCCTCTTCGGCGGGCTCAATTTCACACAATTGACATTTTAGTGTCACGTTTCTTGTCTCACCATATTTATCGACAATAGTTTGCATAGCACGATATTTGGGTAAATTGTGAGCGCCATTTTCATCGAAATATACCACTTTGTGACAGGTAGGACATGCTACAGATAAGGCGGTACTTGCTAACGGTGGGAATAAAATACCATGAATATTTGGTGTACCTACATAACTATTAGGACGACTATTGCAGACTACGCCACTGTCTGTTTCACTTAATATTGATAATTTGTCAACCTCTTCCGCTACCCCCGAATCGCTACCGACGCCGACGCCTCCATTCTCCGTCTCCGAAGTCGACGCCGAATTTTGTGAAGCCGGCAGTTGAAGTTGTACGGCACAATTTAGACAGAGAGTGTGATAGCATGGTAATAATACAGGATTATTAAATAATTGTTTACAAGCTGCACACCGGAGTTCGTCCTCCATAATTACACATATACTTTCTCGAGGAGGTATCTAACACGACTGGCAGTGGCAGTAGCTGCTCGACATCTAGCGAGACGAGACTATACAGCATACAGCAGACTTGGGTGCTGCGGGGAGCGGCGGGAGCAAGGGTGAGAGGTGCTATGCTATGTGGGTGGCGGCTCTACTAGGGGCACTGGATTGAGGTCCAGTGCCATCTATGGTAGTGTTGATGTACTATAACGAAAACATCGTCGTGACGCGTGTTGTTCATCTGTCAGAGTGTAAGTAAGAAATAATAGCTGTATTATAGGTAATACCGCTCATTTAATCTGTATAATTGTCGTGATACACACTTGTTCTGCATTCAATAATTTGTATTATTAAATTGAAAGTATTTTCTGTTCATTCATATAATACATTTTTCACAATGTTGTCAACAGCTGACGGTAATTTTCGTTAGTTGGTAGGACTAGCTACTACGAACGAAAAGCGTGATTTTCAAAATGGCAGCATACACGATTAGTGGGCGTGCCCGAGTGAAATTCTTTTCGCAACTCTGGAGGCAGGAGGCAAATATTTACAACAATGGGAATACGAGTATCTTACCGGCAGTGCAATTTTTCAGTTCACAGTAAGTCTGCCAGCAAAGTCATATCGCCTATTCAATAATATTCTTCAAATAGATGTACAATACTTTGTTTTAGATAATATTAGGCCCGGTGACATTATTCACTGTGAATCATTTTCTTTTTTTTTAAATGTATCAAATTAATCGAAATGATAAAAAAAACTGATACGTGATTGAAATGTATCAAATAACATGCAATGCTAGAATTAAAAATTAAAAATAAGTAGTAAGACATGAACCAACTAGGTATATGGCCTAGACACATGCAGACCGAGAAGATAATGTCTCTATTTTTTTTTTTTTTTTTTTTTTTGATTATGGATGAATATTGAATAGGCATTCAAGATCAAAATTAAATCGATACATTAATTATCATTACTGTAGGCGTGTAGTAAGCATTCTATTTAAAAAAATAGTATTCGTAAATCAATTAAATTGAATAATTTGAAATTGATGAAGAGAAGAAAAGCAAAACATTTCGATACTGGTACTGCACCAGTCAGCTGGTCGATATGCCGATATGCCAAATTCATGAACAGAAGCAGTTTTTTGTTTGTTTTTGTAAACGACTTCACTCTTGAAAATCTCTAGACTATGATGATGTGATGTTCTACCGCCCGATCAAATGAAATATGAACTAGGGCCTACATTGGGTGTAATGGTTAAACGATTGAATGAAAATTGAACAATTGTGAATTAAAAATGGTAAAATGTAAGGAACCTATCGGGTTACCTATAGGCCTACGGATTAAATCTTGAATTATGTAATCTGTGAGAAATCAAATTGAAATCAAATGTATTTCAAGAAAAAAGAAAAAAAACGAGATAAATGAATTCAAATGTCTACTTTGTATGATAGCCTAATTATCCGACTCCTCGGGTAGCTAGCCGTCTAAATTGAATAATACTAGGAAGGTGGTTCGACAATCAATATAAATAAGTTGAATGAAGTTAAATTGTGCACGTTATGGAAATAAAGTGAAGTTCAAAATAAAAATTATCAAATGTTGCAAATAAAGAAAATAATATAATAAACGATTTCGAAGTGGTGATACGTTGATTGACGATCTGTTGCAAACTTGCCCTTCTCTTTCTGTACAATGAAAGAAACATTTATCAAATAATTTGTGAACGAGGTAAAGATTCTCACATATAGGAAGTTTTATTCATGTAAGGTAAAGGATAACAGTTTATTAATATGTTATTGGTATAGTAGTGGTTAGAATAATTTCAGGGTTGATTAGTTTGTCCGTTTGTGCTATGGAGTAGGCCTACACACCTCTTTTATACAAACGAACCTCGATTTTCCCAGTATGGATTTTATATAAGTTAGTTTATACATTAGAATTATAGGACAATCGACGACAGTCAACAACGTGATATAAAATAGAAACAATTTCAATCAAAGTTTGCGTGATTACCTCGTTATTTTAATCTAAATCATACTCGATTCAGTTGTACCATAGCCACATATAGAGATCCGTCATCTTTGCCACATACTGTGATGATACTGTGATGATCGATTTACTTCAAGTACAAACCGCGACCGTTTCCTTCCTATATATTTATCCACAAGGCAACAATTTATAATAGAATAATCATATATGTCTTGTGATTACGTGATAAGGTCAATATTAGTGTAGTTCACTTTCAAAAAACTTTAGGGCTAGTTGGTTGTATTTGCTGAAATGCTTCACCAAAATTAAAGAAATATCTGGAAAAGTGACTGAGACGAGTAGACGACTAGTAGCCCAATGGATCGTCATTCAGGAGACCGGGGTTCGATTCCTGCCATGGTCGACCATCCTGACAGGGGTTTTTCGTGGTTTCCCTCTGTCGTTCAGGTCAATACTGGGATGGTTCCTTAACAACAGGCCACGACCAACTCCTTCCAACTATCCAAAAAACACATAATAAAATAACCTTTCATCTCATCATCCCGTCAATTCATACATCATTTATACCGACGCCACTAGATCGTAGTCACCAGTGCAGTGCGTAGTTAAACCCAATATAAATAAAGAAATGCTTTTTTCCAGAAGTAAAAGTAGCGACTCCGACTATGACGTTGTCGTTGTTGGTGGCGGCATTGTTGGCATTGCCACCGCCCGTGAACTGAAAGTCCGCCAACCAAACCTTCACATATGTATTGTTGAGAAAGAGAGCCGTTTAGCCGCACACCAGAGTGGCCATAACTCCGGAGTAATCCACTCTGGAGTTTATTACAAACCAGGTTCAATGAAAGCTGAACTCTGTGTCAAAGGGCAGAATCTAGCGTATCAATATCTTGACAAACAGAAAATACCATACGATAAATGTGGTAAACTTATTGTGGCTATAAATGACGTTCAGAATATTCAATTAGATGAATTGCACAAGAGGGGAATCGCCAATCAAGTTCGAGATTTGAAAATGATTGATGCGAAAGGTATCAAAGAAATTGAGCCACATTGTCAGGTGAGGTCTATAAACATTGTGTCATTGTCAAACTAGGAATTGCTATAAATTATTGAAACGATCAAAGACATAATTAATTGTTTCAATAAGTGAATAAGTCGAAGTTTAAATGTGTTGGATGAGTTGTTATATTATTTAATCCCAAGAGTCAAACCATAGTAAGAACTCTCTTCCCAGAATCTGTATCATCAGTTGTCCTATTTTTATAATATTCTGACCATCCTTTGATGTGAAACATCCATAAAGATATGTTTATCGAAACCATTTTAGATTCCCCAAATAACTTTATTAGCTGTTTAGTGGAGTCGTTAATCCAAATATAATAATATTTTTAGTTTGAGCCTGGTGTATTATAAGTTTTCTATGTCCATAGTCAAGTTTTAATTCAGTATCCAAGCTACATTAATTGATGATATTGTTATTGGTATTTTAAGGGACTGAGAGCTTTGTGGTGTCCACATACAGGCATTGTAGATTGGCAAAGAGTCGCGATTGCCTTCTCTAAAGACTTTGAAAACATTGGTGGTCATATCTTCACTAGCTTCCAAGTCAAAGCCTTCAGAGAAACAAAAGATAATATTGACGGACTTTCGAACGAATACCCTGTCACAGTAGTTGGTGATAAATCGGTAAGTGTATACAGTAAATATAATAAAATATTGGTAGCCAAAGGAACTTGTATGGAGAAAAAAGCACCACACATTTAGAAATACAGCTTAAAAGAATGAAAATGATGCTCACGAATATTTTAATATGTTGGCGGTTAGACCCGTAGCTTGAATAAAAAAAAAAACGTATAATCTAGCTGTTGGTGGGGTCGTTAAGCAACATTGAACATTAAATTAAAATTTTCTTTGAATGCGTGAAATTTCAACAAACTCTCTTTTATGATATAATCGGTACGCATGTCGACAGAGCCAATATTCACGCCACAAAAAATATATAGCACACATTATTTGACAATAAATAAGGATTTTTTAAAATCTAAAACTACCAGACTGTCTGTTAGTTGAACCCATATAGCTATGGTTGAACCAAGCCAGTGACTCTAGAGCTGCAAGGCTATTTGACACCAGGTTATTAGTCTTAGGGTTCGATTGATTGGTCCATTTTTAATATGACTCTTGTGAGAAATGAATCAGTACATAAATCACACTAACTATATCTGGTATTTTCTAGCCAGGATAATTAAAATGAAAGCTGCCGCGGTGTCTCAGTCAACGATCGCTAGCGGGCGTTGGGTTCGAGTCCCGCATAAGGCATGGGTTTTTGTATACGTCCTTTCACCTATGATCACTTCATAGTTTCATTATCACCCGCTCATTCGTACGCCCGTATAACCTAGCTGTTGGTGGGGTCGTCATTGAGAAAAAAATGAATAACCTACATATCGGTGTAAAGGCTAGAACTGAAGAATTCAGTGTTACGGTATACACTTTCCACCCAAATTTAAGAAATATATCAATTTTTTCATGGGTTTGTATTTCATTTCACAAGAGTTTGGTATGAATAATTTGCAGGTTCTCCGAACACGTTTTGTTCTTACGTGTGGTGGTCTGCAAGCTGATTTACTTGCGGTCATGTCGGGGTGTAAACAAGAGCCAAGAATTGTACCCTTCCGTGGCGAATACCTCATTCTAAACCCTGAGAAGAGACACCTCGTCAAGGGTAACATATATCCAGTGAGTATTGCACTTCAGGTTTGGAGTCACAATGTTGTACATATAACTTCTCAAAATATCTGTATTTCTGCTGTTTTAGAATTTTGATGTCTCACCCTCCAAAATTGATCGCCAAAAATGATATCTCGTTAAATCGAGATGTGCTCCTATAAGAGGACATTTGTTTATCTGTCGACACATTTAAAGCAATCTCTCGGTGTAACCCGATTGCTGTCACGTGACTGATAAGTGATGAGCTCTTCCTTTTGCTTGTTTGATAAATAGGTTCCTGATCCAAGGTACCCTTTCCTAGGGGTACATTTCACTCCTCGCATGGATGGAAGCCTCTGGCTAGGTCCCAATGCCGTTCTAGCTCTGAAAAGAGAGGGATATAGGTAAGTTAACAATGATTTTCCTAAAGGCCTAATACATTTTTCTCCTATATCTTTTTATAATGAATTTAGTGGGGTGGTAAGATTGCCCTTGTGGTGCCCCGTCCAAAAGATCCTACTTTCATCCTTATCCTTATTAGGGGAACAATGATTTTGTATCAAGTTTCGATGTTAATAAAAAAATTAAAAAAATGGGAATAGTGGGGAATTATGTGATTGTAGTAGTTCACATAATGTATCATATTGTTGAGAATTGTTTCATCCGAGTTGCAAGTTGAATTATTTATTATTGCATTGATTGATTGGTAGGTCTATACAGTTCATAAATCGAAAAATATATTTTTCATTGATTTATTTTCTAATTTGTCTGGCTGAGTAATTGATGAAGCAACAATTTTCATTCGGCACAATAGGTAATTTATTAATTCCTTTCAGGAATTTAAAATTATGTAGGCTTTAGTTGTGGATTTGTTCATCAATATGTAGTTGTCAGTGACGCGGTGTATCAAAAGAATTAATTTAATTAAAAAATTATTCATTATTTCACGCATGAAAAAATCACGTAATTTCTTGCGTATCATAATACACTACGTAGAACTGTGATAACTATGCAGAAAAATGCAAATACTGTTGATCTATCCAATCACCGTAAAATTTTAAGATATTTTGCTAGTGTATAGAACCAGTACACAAAGAACTCATTTATCAATTCTCACTAAGATTCACGTACGGTTGCGGTCACACGAATTGGTCGCTATATTGGAATGCATCCTGAAGAAATTATACTAATATCATACGCACTAAAACTACAAGACAATGTGCATACGCACTCCACGCATAGTATATGCAAAAATTATCGGTTAAATATTCTCAGTTTTTATTTGAATTTAAATTTTAGTTTAGTATTTAACGGGGACCCACCAACAGATTTTCGTGTCAGTGTAACATATAAACGATAGCAGTGACTTTCCGGATGAACATATTTGTAGTGAAACTTCATCATACCGTGCAGACAAGTATCTTCTAGAATATTGTCGATCTATAATAAATATTCCCAATACGTGTAATTTGTATGTAACGGTACGCGGCGAGGTAAAAATCGATGCCATAAATATCGAGTGTTACTGTTACACGAGTGATCTTTCCGCCTTTGTTATTATAAAATTTGCCTCATTAGCGTTCTCACCAAATATTGTCACCATCAGATGATGTATTTGCTAATTCTATATCTTGCAGGGTTCAAGTTTTATGATCATTTATATCTGTAAAATCACCATGGCGAGAACTTTTTGTCCTATGGCCACTAGGGACGCCATTTAATATGACTGCAAGGTATAAATCCATCCTGACTAGATGATCGTGTTTCCTATTCTCCTAGTCCGTGAAGGTGAAGCAAATGCTTGGATGAACGACTAATTGCCCATGACCTATTAGTATAATGCGCTACGTGATTTTTTCCGTACAGTTCTTAGTGGAAAAAAATATCTTATAGGCCTACCCAATATAAGCTTGATGTTTTATCTTGCGAATTAATGTTAGATTTTATAGTCAATTAGTAGTGTGTAATTAAAATTTAGGTGGTCAGTGTCTTTGTAATGGCTCCCCGGTGATGAAAGCAATATAACTCGTCAATTTTAATTGCGTGCACAGAAAACAGTGATTGTCTTTTAAAGTAATGGTATTTATACAAATATGCTCATAACATATTGAACAATAACATGTACTATAATTGAATACTATGTTGAATCCCACTTTAATAATAGTTAAACAATAACATGAATATACATTAATTAATAACAATAACAATAACAGAATACTATTCAATTTCCAGTTGGTCTGAATTCGATTTGAAAGAACTGTTGGAAGTTTTGAAGTTCTCTGGTTTTCGCAAACTAGCTTGGAAAAACGTCAGCTATGGCATAAGTGAAATGCTCAAGTCAGCGTTCTTAGTTTTACAACTGCGACAACTACAAAAGTACATACCAGAGATAACACTGAAGGACGTTTCAAGGTAAGTAAAAACATATCTTAGGCCTACATGTAAAGTTACAACTTTTTGTCATTACATCTCGGTTAAAGAATGATGTATGTAGGCCTACACATCGACGCGCAATGACGCGCCGTGATTTTGTGTAGAATCTATAACGAAAAACCGAGACGAGTAGCCCACAGGACCGTCATTCAGGAGACCGGGGTTCGATTTCCGCCATGTTCAACCATCTTGACATGGGGGTTTTCGTGGTTTTCCCTCTGTCGTTCAGGTCAATACTGGGGTGGTTCCTCAACAACAGGCCACGACCGACTCCTTCCCACTATCCAAAACACCTAATGAAATAACCTTTCATCTCACCATCTCATATATGATTCACCGACGCCAGTAAATCGTAGTCATCAGTAAACTGCGTCGTTGAACCCAATATATATATATATGATAACGAAAATCTACGCGAATTAAAAATGAACGTAGGTTTATTTTCTGTTGATGGATATTGTTTGCTTAATGACCTCATCAGCAGCTATAATATTTGGGGTATTTTCAGTTGTTTCCCTGGTGGTTTGAATGTCGGTGATGTTGCTCTAACAATAATATCACTTCTATACTTGTTCACAAGTACTTACACCATCAAATATACTTTTATACCCTTCCAAGGACAAGTAGCAAACTGCAACGTCTTCAGTTTTCAAAATAAATCTCCGTGTGTATAAAGCAAAGCTCAGTGGTATGAAGTATGAACTAAACTTTGTAGCAAAACAAGTCTTCTTGTCTTGGATTACATCCAATACCTTATCGGATGCGCGATAGCGAAGACGTCCATCCCACTCATATGGAGCTTTGACTGTTTTTTTTTTTTATGTTTGTTTGTAAGTACTGTGCAGATCACACAGTTTGACTGATCATCGTGAAACATCCACCTTATAACTGTGTAGTTTTTGAGCCCGATGGGTTGGACTGCTTTTGAGATACACCAGGTCGACATTTTGAAAAACCTCATTCATAAGTTTATGTCGTATTTTTTTCTGAATGTCTATAAAATGGAATACTCATTATTACAAGTTTTCATTGAAATCGAACGAGCCGTTTTTAAGAAAATATATAACCATTGAATTAATACATTCTCATCAAATAGCTAGAAATGATGGTTTCATTATTTATATTCAGAATCTTGCGCTCGGCAATTCACGGCTTTGTAGATTTGACAGTTCCCATGTATCAAGGTGTGTCGAGTTCTCGAGTAGACTTCATGCAGATATCTCGCTCATCTTACAACGCATTCAGTTTCGTTCATTATTATTTTAATGCTGCTCAACGACCCCACCAACAGCTAGGTTATACGGGGGTACGAATGAGCGGTTGATAATGTGACGATGAAGTGATGATAGGTGAAAGGTTGTTACAAAAACCCATGCCTTATGCGGGACTCAAACCCACGCCCGACCTGACTTCAGTTTCTACCGCAGTAAATGATGGTTTGCAGCGCAGTGGTTAACGCGCTCGCTTCATGTGATCCGGGAGGCGAGGGGAATTCCGAACCCAGTTCGATCCCCGCCGCCGACCATCTTTACAGAGGTTTTTCGTGGTTCTCCTCAGGCTAATGCCGGGATGGTTCCTACAATAAGTCGGCCATGAGTCGTCCATCGCTTCCATGACGGCCACTCTCCTTCTCATTACCCAAGAACCTTCATCTCATCATCCCATCATCTCATCAAACATCCATCCGACGCCATTAGATCTCAGTTAATATGATGGTTGACTGAGCCACGGGGGTGGCTAGTTTCGTTACAGGAGGCATAAATCTACGTCTACGACCCTGCAATGGCATCATGCTCATGCAGCTTGAGAATGCAATATGAAAACAAAAGTGAAATTTTACAACACCAAGTAACCGTAGAAATTCATAAAAGTATACATAATCATTGTCAATAAATGTGTTTATGAGAGTCGATAACGATACAAGTGCGATGCGATAAGTCTTGAGTAAACCAGTACAGAAGAGCTACACCTAAAAATGTATTCACCTACCTTTAGTAAACAAAGTTTTTGTCCTCTACACACTCCTCTCTCTATCTCTCAAGTCTTTCACTCTCTTTCTCTCTCTCTTTCTCTCTCTTTCTGTTTATCTCTCTCGTCGAATATTTGACTTGTCAGTAAAGCAAGTCTGTCTTGGCAAATTATTAATTTTATTTGCAGTGCAAATTAACGGTAATCTTGTATATTTGCAGTAACCAACGGTCAGAGTTATACACTATTGAAAATTATATGCTTCAATTAATGGTAGGCCTATTTTCATAATTTTTGAAAAATTATATGTGGAGGCGCCTGAAGAGGGTACACCGGAATAAAAGTCGACTCGGTTGTGTGATATGAGTTTGGGTGTCCAACCTTACCTGAACCCTAACCACATTCCATTGAAAAGCACCCCGAAGGCCATGTCAAAGGACCGAGTCGACTTTATTCCGGTATGCGCTCTTCAGCGCCCCCATTCTCCGTTTTTTTTTTTTTCATCAGGTCCTTATCCGTGATTTCTGTTGTTGTCAGGGGTCCAAGCGGGGTGAGGGCGCAAGCTATGGACGACAACGGTGACCTAGTCGATGACTTTGTCTTTGATAAGGGCACTGGTGCACTTGGCAATCGCATCTTGCATTGTCGGAACGCACCTTCGCCGGCCGCTACCTCATCAATGGCAATCGCTCAAGTTATTGCTGATCGAGTTACTGAAGATATGAACAAGATGAATTAAATCGATAATATTATATGAGACTGCAGCTTGGAGACTGACATTGGTGCTTTTGGATGTTCAATAATACAAAATTTCTTATTTTTGTTCTTTATCTTTAGGGTTATAGAAGTCCATCGTCTGATGCAGAGTCCCATCAAGCAATTCGTTGCTGAATTACATTCTATTGGTATAGATTATTCACATTGTAACAATATAAAATATCATCATTAACAGTTTTTGAAGACTTAATTGTGTGTGACTGGTTTTCAGAAAGAGTTTACTACCAGTAGGTTCAAACTTTTACAATATTATAATTAAACACAAGTCATAACTACATAACTATCAAGTGTTAAAACTTGCAACAAATCTCTCAGGCTGAAGATTATTATCTTTATCATATTTTATTTTTAGATTATTATATTATCTTGGCTAAGCAATCGCCATTACAGATATCTATGAAATATTGTATTATTGATAATTATATAACTTGGAATGCAAATACATATAAACTTGTAATCATAAAATACATCTGTATTTTAAAAATGGTATATTATCACTATTAAATCATGATTGATACATTTAATTACCTCAACTGTTCTTTTCAACATTCTAAATATAAAAAATTGGTTCCTTACATACACACACACGCATATATAGACCAACATGCATATATATAGGCCTATATATATATATATATATATATATATATATATATATATATATATATATATATATATATATATATATATATATATATATATATATATATATATATATATATATATATATTTTTTTTTTGGGGGGGGAAATTATAAATCTTCGCCGGATTTGAACACGTCAATAATTCACATTTTTAGCTTTTCAGATAAGCCGTTGAGAAGAGATAAGCTGAACATGATTTGTTCTTGTTCAAATATCCAGTAAAATGAACACCAGATAAAATGACAAACCCTCTTAGTCCAGCTGTTGGTATAGGGTCGTCGAGACCATTAAAAAATGAACAATTCTACTTTAAATAACTAAACTTGCATATTTACAGTAATTTAAGTAATAATTCGCATGTTTTGAACTATAAGTTAGTTGAGATTTTACAGAAATATTCAATTATACAGGTATACGTATAGATATGTAACGATGCCTGGAACAGCTCTTGGAAAATAGCTTAGAAATATACTATCGTATCATCGTACACGACACTAGATAGACCTTATGCATCGTTAAACCCAATACTAGGAAAACGCGTTATGTGTTTCCGCGTTGATGGATGAGCTAATAAGAATGAAACTGAATTATTTCAAAAAGTTAAATCAAGTTGATGTTTTGACGGCATTCAAATTAAAATTAATGTTTTCATTCGGTTGATTTATTTCGTAGACTATTCTCATCATGAAGGAAATATTAGATGCAATCTAAGATACAATATACACCTTGAGATCCAATTATTCATTACTTATTCTAAATAATATCTTTGATAATAAGAAGGCTTTGTTTTAATAGTTCTTCAATAATTGGTGACACTTGTTGCTTGGATTTAATTGGTTTTCTTAATAGCTTTGAATGATGTATAAAAATGTCATTAAATCATTTTTTATATCTAAACGACTGATTGGATTCCAGTGAAAGTTTGGAATCATGTGTATCATTATTATATTGAAATTCGGTGAAAATTTTAATTTTTTTGAAGGACATTTTTTGTACGAAAATTTTTCTCCGGCTCATTATGGGTAATTTGGAAAATGGAAAATTAGTTTTCTCAGAAGTGGTGCAATCGATTGCGCATAAAAATCAATGAGATTCAATCCAGATGATGACACTTGGGCTTGCCAAGTTTCAATTGAATTTGAATTTTCGTTTGACCTGTAGAGCGCGAACAAAAAAAAAAAAAAAAAAAAAAAAAAAAAAACATGTACATTTTTTTCGGGTCAAGTGTAATTGAGTCTTCGCTTCGCTCATCCAATAAATAAAATAAGTATCATCGTATTATGATATAGTATAATTTCGTGTTATGTCAGAAATATGCTTCAGTAAATGTTTAAAATGAGATATCTCTCATGTACGAATGCATTACGTCCATAGTCCATAGTCCATATTATCTGTGATGTTTATTGAGAATTAACGAAAACGTATAGGGGCCTACGGTGTTTACATATTAGTTAATTCTCAATAATCATTACAGATAATTTGTCCTAATCCCCATGTCTTCTCTTGTGATAATGTAGTCTAATTCTTCAAAAAGTGAAAACAAGTAATGAAAATTGATATTTGCATACCTTTTAGTTTTCAAAACAATACTTTTTAAAAAATATAATAACTCATGAGTGGTAATTATAACGGAAGGATAACATTGGTATAGAAATGGTGATTTGGTTTCTTCGATTTTGCGCTAAATTATAATTTACGAATGTGGAAATTATTAAAGAAAATATGAGTGTGTCATATAATCAGCCAGTTTTGTCAATTTTATCTCTCAAGGCGAAGACGAGGTCAATGGACTCTGTGGTTTGTGATTTTACAACTTGAAATTCGTAGATATACCTATATGATCCAAGACGGTGCTAGGCAGCATGCAATACAATACGGTGCAATATTAGTGTGACAATATTTGTCCAGGGCCTACTTGAATCTTCGTTAGATTAAGAGTTGGTGCAAAAAATGAAGTACCCAATTTAGTAATTTTCCCTCTGAACACGAGGAAAAATGGATTTGAAAAGTATTCTCGCATTCTTCCAATATCTAATTTGTAAATTATTTTGATTTCGTTTTATTAACATATCAATATTTTTCTATAAGTAAACCGTGCTTTTGGAATTCCAAACAATTATTGACAACGGACCAATTGAAACTTGAACGACCAAAAATATAAAATATATCTGAAAATAGTACGGGGGATTTTCTAATAGGCCTACATTATTCTATGAAATATATGTTTAATTGAAAATACCTGGTGTAATTGCAGCCAACAAGTACTAAGAATATCGGCAGTCATTAGTGTAGTATACTATAATTACTATTTACCAGAAGGGCAAATGAGGTAAACTACGAAAATCTCATGAGACAGCCATAATGACGACACAATGGATCGAACTCGGTTCCTCTGACACAAACTTTGAAAACTTGAAAAAATCTCATTCAATTATCTCCCAACATCAATGTAGATTACGAGATTACGAATTTTATGTAGAATTTTATCATTTTATATATTTTATCTAGAACTAAGGTTCAAACCAAGCACCTCACTCTCCTTATACCATTGGTGACGTTGCCTCAATTAACGACGTCACAGGAATGCACGCTTCTCATTGGCTAATGGTTTAGTGACGTCATACAAACAAGACACTCGACCAAGGTTGGCTGACGAGAAGAAACTAGACCCCGTCCCAATGTTTTAGACGTGAAAGATGTAGCGAGTCTTGAGCATCTTACGCGAACTTTTAATTCAATAAAATAATCTGTAGTGTGTGCGTGTGCGTGTGTGTGTGTGCGTGTGCGTTCTTTCCATGCAATATTCTCGATTATGTTGAAGTGAGATCATGTTTGTAATGATGTGTAATGTGAATTCGAGACTTTATCGATGGCAAAGAAGTGTGCCATAGATTATAATTACTTGATTTATTGATTCGGATCATTTCAATGGGTGGTGAAGGTAACAACATACAACTGAAGTTGTTGATTGTGTTATGTCTAACGACTTTCAAATGCGTGTGGACAGAAAAATGTCCCATTGAAAAATTTTCACAGGTTAGCGTATATTTATAAAAATATAATACAATCAATTCAATGAGTTCCTTTATTGTGGTTGCGTAGCTTTGTATACATTTGTCCAGGTGTTGACTTTTTATTGGCGACAAACTTTTTTCTTTCAAACGCTCGAACTATTGAATTATTTTATTCGTCATTTTCCTTGTTGTTGTGACAGCAACCATCTAATAGAAAGTAAATAAACAAATTTCGAATTATTTGTGTATTCTTTCGAATGCTGTACGCTTATTATTGTATTTCATTAAGACTTGTTAGCCCGCGGCCTTATAATATGCAGGATATATTGCTGTCACGGATTCGGCTAGAATTCTCGGTATTTTTAATAATAAGTCCCAGTTCTTTCCACTCGAGTCGTTCCTTCTGTTTGTTCGCATGTTTTCCAGTGTACAAACACACGCATTCAAACAAGGAATAGTATGGGGCCCGTAGAAACATGAGGGGTACATACAAACGTAGTTCGACAGGTACAGTCCTAGATCAAATAACCTGACTTCTGAAGTCTTATGATTGTAAGAAGTTAATTTAAAAAAAAATCGAAACTTGATAGGCCTACAGAATCATTGTTCCCCAATTAAGGCTATATGAATGGAAGGTAGGATCGTTGATTAAATCTAGTAAGATTCATGAAAGATTGTCATCAATTTTTTTTGATAAACTTTAATATAGGTTGATATAGCGTCGCATATACTTTTTAATGTTTTGGTCACGGTTGAACAGTTTTAATAAAATCACTTTTATCTTTTGGCGAGTAATTTCTTTCAGAATACATTAGAATGTGATTTAGCATGAATGGTGTTTAGGTGCATTTGATTGCCTTAATATATGCGAAACGCCATGCGAAGACTTGAAGGTTCTGCTATAATTTTTTGTATACATTACTTTTTCAATTCTTAGTGGTGCCATCTCTTCAGATATTATTCAGTAGGCCTACATTTAAATGAATGCCGTGTAAATAATTATATGAAAATAATTGGGTAAATAATGGTAATTATAGTACTATTGTAATTAAAAGTTACATTTTGTATAATTATATAATCATAGTCGAGTTTTTCTTAGAGCAAAATCTTTAACGACATGAAAATATTCAAATATTAAATTATTAAACCGTTACAGATTGATGTGGTTTATCACCAAATTAAAATAGGCCCTATCATTCGAATATTTTTTAAATTGTGCTTAACGGCCTCTCCCCCCTCTTCTTGACAACAGGTTACTCAGCTAGGTAATATGGGGGTACGAACGTGAAGTGATAATAAAACGATGTACCTATAGCGATAAGGTGAACTTACGTTTACAAAAACCCATGTCTACAGCGGGACTCGAACTCACGATCTTCTGGCTTCAGATTTCAAAGTAGTGCCTCATCAATTGTGAGAGCCGAACGGATGTCCGCAGTCATTTAAATTCGGGATACCGCTACTTCTTTTAGTGAAAAAGAAAATGTGAAATAATATATGCTATCTATAACAAAATCACTGACGTTGTGACTGATTGAAAGAAACAATTCAAATGAAACAATTTATATGCATATCAAAGCATGTCTTGGAAAATGATACTTTTTGAAACCACAGTGTAACTAATGTTTGTCAGTGTATTCGCTTCCGAACAATTTACAAATAGGTAGTCTTACTCTTGGCTGTGGCTTCATTTGTGGCGGTTTGGGAGGAGGAAGGAGCTTCTTATCGTTTTACTTGAAAGTTGGAAGATTTGGTTCTGTTTTAATGGGTGGTACATTATGATTAAAAATATAAATGATCTCTGTATTAAGAAACGTCCGATGATATATGGTTGCGATGGGCGTTTGGGGAGGGGGGAGGGGTGATGTTGGTGAAACTTTAAAATTCGTATTAAGCAAGATAGTAACAACCCAAAATAAAACTATCATATTCCGAAGTTAGCAGGTAATTAGGTACTGGTATACTTGAATACTTTTTTCATATTTTGTTGAAGTATGAGAAAAGTGTATGCCAATATTATTGCTTATCCATGAAATATATTTTTACCATCATGGACCTTCCAATTTTTAAGCGACAATTCCATTCCGCTGATTCATTTGCCATTTAGACAAGCCTCAGGAAACAATGTCTTTCTTGTCTTGCATGTTTCTCTAATTTGACTCTTCACCATTATTTTTTTTGTATATATTCCTATTTTTTTCATAATTATTCTTTAATATTTCAGCTTCCTTCAACAACAGGATGTTACCGACCTGTGGACACATCAACTCCATGTGAAAATAGGCATTACTCATGTTCGACAGAACGAGATGCCATTACTTGGTCAATTTTAAATTTAACATCCGGCCGAGTTGACGTTAGTTTTATCCTGCCATTACCATCGTCCTGTAATCGCACACAGTATGAAGTGGAATTGAAAGTGAGCGACGAACCCCATCTCAACAATGAAGAAAACTGCACAAAGGCAAACAGAACTGCCTTTCGGTCGACACATACGAAACAGCGTAAATATGTGATTGAAGATGAATGTTTAAATTCCGATAGCTGTCCACCGACGTGTAATGAGGTAATTATTCAGAAAATAATGGTGTAATTGACGATTTTTAAACAGGTAAAGTTTCTAATAGTGCATTAGTCACATTCCGCAATTATTTTGTAGTAGATTCGTGGAAATCGCTGCAGGTTTATTCAAATTAAAAAGATGGTGATTTTTTTTATAGTATTTTTGAATCAAATGTGTATAAATGCTTCACGGTTATTAGTTATTAACAGCTTTTTTCACACTTTTACTTGGAAAAAATCAATTCATAACACATCACTCCAAGCTTATCAAGATATTTTATTCTATTTTTCATTTTCATTTCATATTCTCATGACAGTTTACCTATTTGTGTGAACAATAAAATATCCAGGTTCATCGCAGTGAAACGTTATCAGCATATTAAAACGTATTGCGTATTTGAATTTATGATTTTAATCATTTTGAAATTCAGGGTCACATAACATTGAGTTACAGAAAACCTTAATAATTTCGAGGTGCGAACTTTTGTTGGCCGTGTTACGACACATTGTACACATGTACACATTTAATCTATTCCTGGTCTCCCTGTTTACTGATGTTACTAATGGAGTTTGCTATTGATAATACTTAATCTTTTTTTTGTAATTAGACTATCGGCTGATCTAGGGTGGGATTATATACTTTAAAAATACTAACCAAGGTTAAGTTTGTATTATTAGAGGATTTAGTACTTTTTTCATTTGCTCGTTTGTGAGGAAAAGTATACACACACACAAAAAAAGAAAAAAACACACACACACATATATATATATACATTGTATTATGTTCTCGGACCTTTTTGTCTCCTTCTCCAACGTTTCGGCAGGATATGACCTGCCATCATCAGGGATTCTTCTTTGCAGCTCGGCGAACTTCGATCGAATATTTATTTATATTCGAATAATATCGAATACATATTTATACACATATATATATATATATATATATATATATATATATATATATATATATATATATGTGTGTATCCTCCTTGTATAACTGTTTGCCATCAGCACATGATAATTTGTTGTAAATGAGGAACACATGAGAATTCTGAAAACATGAGCAAATTGCCAGACAGTGATTGTTTACTAGAGTCAATATCACGTTTAAAAAGAGACTTGGGGCGATAAAGGAATTTAATTTCAGAATATGTCAATTTCTGTGCGACCTCAATGTTATAGGTTATTAAAATATTGAATCTTATTTTTTTATGAATTTATTCATTATTTTAGGTTAGAGCTTGAAAAAAATAGTTGTGGACATTCTAATTTCGTCTTCAATAGGTTCAATGTTGATATTTTGAGAAACCATTCGTACCCATTCTAGTTTGTTATTTGACAATTAATTTTCCTCTTCTCTCAATCTTGTTATACTTTTTTTAAGAATCTCAAATATTTCATTTGTCATTCTCTTTCATCTGTTGTTCTCTCAATTTTTATTATTAGTATCATTCCATAATCAGACTGCTACCACCAGTTGAATCGATTTTCAATTTTTCAATTTTTACATGTTATCTACGCTAGGCTAGGATGTTTATGCAATGAAATATTTTTGTTTCACCCTTTATCACATGCTCATTAATGGATATTTATGATTTAGGCATTCCTGATTCTAAAAATGCAAATTTTATTTTGCATGAAACTGCATATTCGGGAACATTTTTGCTATTAATGCATATTTATGCCTTTCAAGTTCACATTTAATCATTTTCAAGAGTTTTACTTGATAAATTGTTATTATTTTCTGTACAATATTACAAAGTACATTACGAAGTACATTGCCAATTTCATTTTTTCTTGGGTCGTGGTAGACCTACATACTCTAGATGCATTATTCATTTTATCAAAAGCAACTTTTTTAAGACGAAATTAACTGTTTATTTCTAATTATCTCAATTCCATTCTGTAGGCCCACATATATTTACTATTGACATTCCCTCCATAGTTTTGAACCCTGTGATTAGAAGCGTATTTGTTAAATAAGCACTAGATATCGTGCAATTTTAAGTGCATATATCAATGCATTTTGAGCGCATATTTTTGTATTTTTAAGTGCATAAGTGCATGCATAATTGAAGGTTATTCAATGCATAAACATCCTAGTCCTGTATCAGATATTCTGCTCCTTCTTATTCAGTTATTTTCATTTATTTGTACTTAATATTAACAATTTTATTTTATATTGATTATTATCCTTTGAACACAATGATAGGTTAGGGACCAACAAAGGTTATTTATGTATTTGGATTCGTTTATCACCCCTTATCTTCAATTGTATTTGTCTTCAATTTTTGGAGAGAACTTTCATTCACTAGAAATGGCAGAACGATGAAGTATGGTGATTGTGAGTTTGAGTCCCGCGCTCCTTTTGTAAACATAATTCATAAAATTACTCAGCTCCAAATAACTTGGCTTGTTATTATTCTTTTTTCTTTATTAACATCGAAAACTTGAGACAAAGCTATTATTTCCCTATTTATGCAAAGGATGAAAGTTTAAGATCGTTTCACCGGGGCACCACAAGGGCGATCTTTCCACCCTGAAGAAATAGGCAAGGTTTAATATACTTCATTCAACACATTGTAAGAATAATAGCGACAAGTTAAGAAATGAGGAACAATTAAAAAGTAATGTTGGGAAAAAAGTGTTCAATTTTCCTTAAGAATGAATATATCGTCTTTATTCGATTTTTCTTTCCTCGTCTCATTTTCTTCTTATTCTTTCTTATTTTCTTATTGACTTATTGCTTATTATATCACGATTTTGTTTTCAGGAAGAACGAAAACTTGACTCAAAATTATTATCCCCCAATTAAGACTAATGATGATAGAAGAAATAACGATGAATTTGATGATAAAGGATGATGAAATTGTCTCCTCGAATATCTGTACCTATTTCGTTTGAAAAACCTACACTAACTGTTCACATAGTTATATGCCCCCACCATATTTTTGATAATTTATCATCTATTTTCGTATTCGTTTTCATGGGTCATTCACTCATACTGATACCTTTCTTGTTTCAGACTGGAGTTGTAAGTTTCCAGTTTGTCTTCACGGGCTGTTACCAGATTGTAATTCACCCGCAGTTTGGTTCTGACAGCCAACAACCTATTGATTCATGCCCAAAGTACATCCAAACAAACTATTCGAAATCATTGCTAATAGAATCAGAAGCAAGATTCAAAACTAGTTATCAAGACCAACGGTACGTATATCTTTTATTATAACTCATTGAGGTATTTGTTGTTCAGTGACATTGTTGTATAAAACTATTATAATACGATTTTGGCTATTTGGAACATGCTTATGCATGCCTTCTTTTTTTAATATATATATATATATATATATATATATATATATATATATATATATATATATATATATATATATATATATACGTATATATATATATATTATATTGGGTTTAACGACGCACTGTTAGGATAACTGAGTTCTAATGGCGTCGGATGGATGATTAATGAGATGATGTGATGATGAGATGAAGGTTCTTGGGTAATGAGAAGGATAGTGGGAAGGAAGCGGTCATGGCCGACTTATTGTAGGAACCATCCCGGCATTAGCATAGACTACAGAGGAAAACCATGAAAAACCTCTGTAAGATGTAAAGATCGAACTGGGTTCGGAATTCCCCTCGCCTCCCGCATTACATGAAGCGAGCGCGTTAACCAGTGCGCTGCATGTGCCGGTGATTATATTTAATTTTATAATTTTATTTCCTAATAATCCATACAATTGTAATATTTTTGGGGCGTTAGCACTGGAGCTGTGAAGCCGCTCCTTTTTACAGCAGCCATATTTGTTGTATATGTATGTGTAATATTTAATATCATTATTAATGATACGGGAATAGATGTTTTTGATATCAGCGGTAATCATAAATAATTTCAAACAAGGTTAACAGCTATGGATAATTAGAAAAGTACGTAAGTACGTAAGCATACACATAGGCTATGTGTAAGGATACCCATAGGCTATAGATAATAATACTGATTCCCTGTTAATCAGTATTCACAATAAACTTTACAATTTATTTTGCATTTACATTTTCCATGTAAATGAATTTACATTCATTATTTACAAAGATGTGACTCAAAAACGTGTTTCAAGTCAAGTGTTTCCCTGCACTTGAAAAACAGCTGACCGAGACATTTGCCATTATACATGGAAACAATTTTGTGGTATTCGTACTGTTTAGTAACATGTTTTAAAATAATTAGTTTCATTAAATAAAATATAAAATCACCAGAATGTCATCAGTTGTTCCACAAGGTGTCGAGACCCACTGGTTATATTACAGATTGCTAGTCTGCCTTTTGAGTGAGGAAGTTAATGGGGTGGTAAGATCACCCTTGTGGTGCTTCGTACAAACGATCCTATCTTTCATCCATAGTCTTTATTGTGAAACAATGATTTTGTATCAGTTTCGATGATATTTGAATAAAAGGAAGTTACAAATGTACATGGATTCAATAAAAAAAAAGGTTCTAAGAGAAAAAATAATATCATAATAATTTTTAAACATTGGTTATCAATACTTTCATTCTTTCACGTGAATATACACAATCCAACCATGGGAATGTTATTTAAAATACGTCTCTACCCTGCAAATACGTCTCTACACGCATGCAATTCAATTAATTTTCTTGGATGTTCACTTCAGTGTGGATGACAATCGTGACTTTTGACCAGATATCGAGTATTTCAAGTTGTTGAACTAACATTGACCTAATAATTTGCAGGCGCAACTCTCCCGTGACTATTACGTTTGCACCATTAACATGTAACCACCTTGAATTGGTGATTAAGTTAATCGCAAATGTTACTGCTAATTGCCACAGTACGGGACGAATACATTCACTATGTCCATTAGGGGTAAGTATAGCAAGTATATATGGTATATACCAGTAAATAGCAGTTGGGACTATAATGTGTCCATGTTACATAATTTGAAATTAAGAAAATACCATATGATTTAGATTGTGATGGTAGACATTCTCTAAATGGTCTGGATTTTCTTTTGGTTGCAATTGGTTTTCAGTGTCATGTAGCATGGAGTTTTAGACACATTCCAAAACTTTCCGGTTTGGGAAAAAAGTGTATCTATACTTTATAAAAGATAGTTAATCCCGTTAGTGGTTTAGTCATTAGTCATTACGCCAAGTTTAATTCATTATTATGCTAAAGTAGAGAGAAGAAAAGTGTTTTTTAGGAATAATTTTGGAAATCCTACTGAGCAGGCTCATGAGTATTTTCGAAGATTATGATTTTATATTACTTGCGATTCGCATTATTTCATTATTATGCTATTACTTCTGACTATAGACTCCAATTTCGTTATACTGTTTAATAGTGATATGGAGCATTGTATATTGGTAACCACGAGTGACGAAGTTGCCACTAACTATATAATTGCAAAAACTTCAGTAATTGTTAGGGAACTCGCTGTATATATGATCAAACGCTTCTGAAAGATGCAGTTTTGTTCAGTCCCCTATATTGTTTGATAGTAACTATCTACTCTCTGGATATAAATCACCTTCATATAAGCTTATAAACCTACTATAGGCCTATAAACGCATACTAAAGTAAGCTGGAGTGAGATCGTATGAGGATTACACAATTGTAGTTTTTCTAAAACTAAAAGTACTTTTAATTTTGTAATAATCATCGATTTTTTTAAATTTTATTCTGCTTGCCAATATAATTTTCAAAACTAGAAGCCGATGAGTCGGTTAGTTTAGCTTTTATGCATCTAGCTTAGCGACATGTACTACGTAAAATCTACAATTTATTTTTCATTCTAAAAAGTAAAACGTAAACTACGAAATAATTTTTCTGACGAGCACAAATTAGTTCCGACTTCTGTTTCCATGGTAACGTTAGCATGCCAAACATCCTGTCTGTTCTACAGCTAACGTTATGACACTCGAAGATCAGACTTGAAAGTATCTCATTTCTTCTGATATTGTCGCTTTTCATCTTTACACTTATGCTTATTGCTATGAGCTTATCGCATAAGTCATAGTATTCATAATGAAATATTTATTTCTCTCATGACTGTTGTAGTTTTGTGTTTATAAACATTTATATTTTAGTAAATAATATGAAAATTGTATCTGGAATAAGAGTGGCATTCTTGTAAATGTTTTGAGAGAGGCTGACTTGTCATTAACGTTATCTCGCTTATAAAATACGCAATGAAATGTTATGTAGATTTTTGCAGGAATGAACATCATTGCTCGTGGATGAATAAATAAACTTTTGTTTTCAGCCAAAGAGATCACCAAACTGTGACAAAAGTAGTACTGAAATAACTGCATCAATTCCAGACTGTACTTTTGTAAGTATGATTATTTACATTATCAAATTGGATGCTGATGTTGATGTAGGCCTATAATCTCAACTATGTACAGTACATCATTTATGAAAATGTAGACTACACAAAAATTAATAGAAAATACGAGCATTAAATAACCATTATGAAACTTTATACGTAAACTTATTAGTAGCCATATTTTGATAGTTTTTTTTTGATTTAATATCGAAAACGTGACGAACGTGATGTTTTCTTAGTTCATAATTTCTTGAAAGTTCTTTATTGCAAAAATTAAGTATCAAGTTACTGGCACATGCAGCGCAGTGGTTAACGCACTCGCTTCATGTGATCCGGGAGGCGAGGGGAATTTCGAGCCCAGTTCGATCAACGCCGCCGACCATCTTTACAGAGGTTTTTCATGGTTTCCCTCTGTAGTCTAGGCTAATGCCGGGATGGTTCCTACAATAAGTCGGCCATGACCGCTTCCTTCCCACTATCCTTTCCATTACCAAGAACCTTCAACACGTCATCCCATCATCTCATCAAACATCCATCCGACGCCATAACATCTCAGTTATCATAACAGTGTGTCGTTAAACTCAATATTTAAAAAAATTAATGACATTAATGACGTAAAAACAGTGTATTCCGGTAATTTTGATTATAGTTTTCTGGGGTAGTGTTTCATACAGTGAAAAAGTATTTCAAATTTCAAAAATAGTCATTTGTACCATTTGCAAAAAATGGAGGCTTAATGGCGGTCATTATTTAATGACACAACCAGGACACATTTGTGAATGGTTAATTGATATCAAGAGCAATGTCGATTTATTGGAGCAAAATTCAGAAGCGAGATAACCATAATACGAGATTCAAACATATTTTACAAAAACCATAGAGAAGTAAGGTTTGAACAAAATATCAGATGGATGGAACTTATCCATACAATAAATTACCATCATTCATCGATTCTATTCCCAGTTTAGATATATTGTAACATTTTTGCTGTCATCACAAATGATAAATTGACTGTTCCAAATTCTATTCCAAATGGATTTTATTAATTGACATGTGATCCGTGTGGTGTTCATAACTCATATTTATGAATTCCTCACTCCGTTTTATTCGATAATCGATATATTACGATGTGTTTTTAAAATATGGTTTGATAGTAGGGCTATATACTCTCAAGTGTTTCTAAATGTGTTATATCAATGAATTTCTTGTGATATATTTTAATGTATCCTTATTTTTTTTTGGTTCAAAGACTAGGTGACAAATGCATATTTTGACAATCCTTATATATAATATTATAATTCCTTCTTCCTTCACGAAAAAATAGAAAATGTAACCTCGTTGGATGAAAATAGAAAGAAAAACAAACAGCAAAATAAAAGAAAAAACTTAAAAAGGCATTTTTCGTGAATTGTGGGACGTATTTTTTCAGTATAAACCAATACGTTTCGTATAATCATCGCACAAACATTAGAATAATTTCAGTTTTGAAAGATTTCAGAAGAATTTTGGAAGTGAAGTGTATATAGTCTATGAGTGATGAAATATATATAAGAAGTGATACTGCTAATTCAATATTATGGAAATAATAAGCTATCATGAAAATAAATCTATTCAGATAGATCTTGGCATAAATTTTCAATAAGAAAAACGAGTAAAAAGCTTGCAACTCATATCACAAATAAGCTACAGATCATGAAAATAAATCCATTTAGATGGAACTTGACATACATTTTCAATAATAAATTCTAGTAAAAAACTCGCAATTCGTATTACGTACTTTGGGGCAAATGTTTTTCATAACTGTCTTATATAAGTCTTGATATTTCCCGTATATAAAGTACGGTCCTACTCTACAGCATCTCAGAAATATAGTAAATATATGTAAAATATATGAAATATATGTAAATCTAATACTTCATCCACGCTGGAATCAAATTTAGTTTGTTCAATGTGCCAATCATTGTGATTTTCAGGACGAAGATCGAGTGGCTTGCGTGTTTGGCAATATAAGTCCTGGTAGCTATTGTATAAAAATGGAAATTGAAGATGATCGCTGTGCTGTAGGTACACTATGGACAGAGGGTGCTAACGGAAGTACACCTTGTATTTGGGAATCTGTTTATCGTGAGTTATATAATTATTAATATATTATTATTACTATAAGAAAAAGTACACTTGCGGTCAAATCAAATATTTTTACGAAAACGAAATTTGAATTTAAATAAAATCTACGCATATTTTACTTTTGTCATAGACTGTACGTGGAGTACGTATTACGTACATTGTCTGCTAGTACATTAGTACATTTTTCTGAGAAAGTATATCAATGTGGCTTGAGCGACCACTAATCTGACCACAAGTGTACGTTAGCAAACGAGCGAAATAAAATATAGCATCATAATGTTTTTGTTCAATAATCCCTATATTCCCCTATATTCATGATTTAAATTGAAGTACAGTTAGTAGCCCCAAAATATATCAAAACATGCAAATAATGTCAATAAGATTGATGACCTTTGACTTTCAAACGACCATAAAATAATTTCACTCCTCGACTAGTACTTCACAGGCTAGAGAAAAATGAATAGATATACCTGAAACTGGAATATCTCTATATTTTTTCAGTTCAGAA